>KL198026.1:319375-457735 GCA_000697705.1 Botryobasidium botryosum FD-172 SS1 | reverse complement strand
ACAGCATCAATAATATTTCTGTACAGCTTTATTTATAACTACCACAGCATAATTTAGTGTTATAAATATATCAGCATAGGATTATATTTAGCTCTTCATGACTTATTACCATTAGTCACTTCATAGCATTTGTCACTACTGATCATGTGACTTATTCTTTGTCATCCTTGAGATTATCTTATCACTTATCTTATCTTAATCTAATCTCTAATCTAATCTCTTATTACATAATATAGTTGGATTGTAAAGTGTAAAATAATTAATCGCAATAATCTCGGGCCGCGCGGCACTGATTTCGTGCCGAAATCCCTCGGTGAGTCGCGCAACGCGCGTTCGATCGGGCCTCTTGCACCTTGGCAAGCTTGGACAGCGCCTGGGACTCTCGTTTGCACGCCTGAGCGGGTTTTTCAATCGCTTTTGTGGCCTTATCGCGGTATTTGCTTTCTGTTGCTCGCGCATGTCCAAGCTTCCACTGTACATTGTGAAAAATGCGTTTATTCTTGAGTGATACGTCCGATCCGTCTGTAGAGCTCGGCACTAGGTTTCCTGGATGCTTAGGCGGTGAGAGAGGAGGCGATAGGGGTGATAGAGACGACGGCGGCAATGAAAGAGGTGAAGGCGGCGAGGAAAGAGGCGAAGGTGACGAAGGGGGTGGTGTATTTTCGCGCTTTTTCCACCTCATTGCCCGAGCATTTGCAATCATTCGAGCACTATGCGCCTTCTACGCCTCAGAGCAACCTTTTGGTGTCCGCGGCATAAAAGAAGTATTAAAAAAATGCATTATGGTCACATAGCGATGGCTCGCGATCAAGTTTGAAGTCCATGGGTGTGGTATTTCGCGCTTATGTAACATCCATTTATCTCGATATGGCAGGAATCCGTCGAGTGCTGCTGAGCACTATTTTCCCTAAGGCTTTCGACACAACACACTTTCTATGATTTTTTTTGTGGAAGCTTACTCTGATAGCGTCTATATATCGCCTCCCTCAGAAACCCCATTTTTCTCTGATGTTCTTAAATTTCGCCCTTCAGCGCACGGGCCTTATTGTAATTTGCTATGCAAGGAAGGTACATGTTTCTGAACGATATCATTCATATGTTCTATATCTACAACTTCCCCCTATGTACCTCAGCGTTATAAGTGCCCGCCAAAAATCCTTAGGCAAAATACCGCTTTTCACGCACGATTGAGACAGGGCGGATGCATTTCCGGATGCAAAAACGGTGCACAAGTTTTACCATGGATTGCCCATCCTCACTTATAGCGGCTCTTCGTGCTGAAACACTGATAGCTAAGTATAGGCTATAATCTTGGTATCATGTTTCCGCCTAAGCAAAGGAAGAAGCGAGATATGGCTACTCTAATTGCTCATTTGAAGTTCCGCTAGTACACTCTCGACTTTGCTTTCCGATGGAAACAGCCCCACCGAGAAAGCTGAGGATGCCAATATTGATAGCATTGACACCGACCAGTAAGTACCTAGCATTCTTCTACCAGTTCTCAAATGTACTCCTTTGTCATTGCTTCCCCTCTGAATAGGTAAAATAAACTCTTTTTTGCCATATTCTCCGTTCCCATAAACCCAGATATCCCTTAATGTATGACAGCGGGTTGCATGTCGATAGAGAATCGGACTTTTTTTTCGCTGCATACATAAGCATCCGCCGAGCGATGCCGGCGCCGATAGGATGGCTCAGAGCTGGAGAGCTGACGCAATCCGCACTGTGTGACATGGAGAATGTGACCAGTGTCCAAACAATGTCGTCGGCGCATACACACCAGCCAATGCTGAGCGCTGAGTGCACACGCGCACCGCTCCTCGCCGCTCACTCGTTCAATACATCCCCCCTGCTGGTCGGGATGTTTGTCGCCAGTCTCCGGTAGAAATCGAACGAAATGTGCTCACGATGGCACAACAAACGGCACAGGGGGAGAAGAGGTTAGAAGGTCCGGACGGACCAATGTTCCCTGTCACGCCTCGAGTCATCGAGTGGGGCTTCCGAGGGGAAAGCCCCACGGATACACAAAACGTAAGCAGAAAAAAATTAGGGCCGTTCTCTATCGACATGCAAACCGCTGGAATACTTAGCAGACCATTGATGAAATTGGTCACACTGCTCACAAGTTTTGTTCTTTGGATTGAATTACCCCCTCCATGGGATCGGGGATTGGCGCGGGTGCGCGCCGCTACGATTATTTTCTTGGCGTCCACGAGCCAACGGCGTGACGCGTCCAGCCATCAACAGGCTCAGTTTCTTTCACCTCGCGGTTTCTTTTCTGCATTATAATGTCCTAGTTTTTGCGAGATGCTTTGATAACTCCTGCTTCACGCAGGCTATAGGCGTATCTCCTATCTTCAAGTCTAACTTCCCACGCGAGAGCTTGTCAAAGAGCGGATGTCGCTGCGCGATGTATACAGCATGGGACAAATCTAGCACTTATTTTGCCTATGGTAACTGGAGCTTGAACGAAGCAGCTAGAATGTACAAAGAAGAGAAAGGAGTGTGCGCTGCGTAGGCTGTGGATTCGTAAAAAATTGTGATACGCGGAAGTCCACGTAAGTAATGTAGAGTTGTGTGTCAAAGAGCGCTTAAGGTGCGAAATAAAAGAAAGGGGGAGGGGAACACACGAATAGTACATCAAGCCGCAAGGCCGATGGACTGCGGGAACGAGAAAACATTGTCAGGATCATATTTTCGCTTGATCCGGGTGAGACGCTGGTAGTTGTCGCCGTAATACTGCGTCTGCCATTGCGTAGCGCTGAGAGTCGGGTCGACATAGTTTGCATCTTGGTTAACCCGGGGGCCGGAGCTCCAATTTAGATTTGGCTAATATAATTAGAAGAAAGGCAAAACGGGGCTCACAAGCTGCTTGGGGGTTCGGATCGAGAGAGGCGAGTAGATTGGTAACGAAGGGGATACCGTCATCCGGGTAGGGCGGCTGCAAGTTCTGGGACGAGGCGTAAAATTGGATCGAGAAGATGGCATCGCGGTGGATGAAGGCGGTGGCATTTTTCGGAACGCGCGAGACGGCGCCACCATAGACTATAGTTGAGCAATATAGTGAGTGCTTTAGGTTCGAGAGTCACGCAAGACAGTACGCACGGTCCATTTCAACAAACCAGCTTAGATCGGTGTTGACAGCCGAGGAGAACAAGAAAGCAGCCCATGATGCCCATGCAGATTTGGATATTGCTGTAGTCGTGACGAGAGCCTGAGTAAAACATGCATGAGCTTGGCGTCAAGGGCTTTCTGCGAGGATATATGGATAAGCACCTTGGCAAAGAAAGTATCCGTCTAAATGCATCAAACGAGTTTAGTGAGCACAAAGCTAACGTATTGCACACAAATAGGGCTCACCGGTTCGGCTTGGCTGGTATCAAGTGACTCGTCTCCGTTCTCGCGCTTCAGGAACTCTAGCCACCCGCTGGATGATGATGTGAGCTGAGATCCATCCGGCAGCGCCGCCATAAATGGAGCAATGATGTTCTCAAAGTCGCTTTTCTTGCCGAAATATCCACCTTGGAAGCTCAAATAAAGGCCTCCCCCGCCACCGCCTACGACTGTCTGCATCGAGAACTCGTCCGATAGAGTGGTCAGGACAAAAGTTTGCATAGCGTCGAGAGCATCGATGAACGTGGATTCGGAGAGAGCGTTCGAGTAATTGATCTCCCAATAGATATTATCTTTGGGTGCTGGGAGAGTTGCGAATGTCCATGAGGTCACGATGCCGAAAGAAGCTCCGGCGCCACGGACCGCCCAGAACAAGTCGGAATTTTGCGTAGTAGAGGCGGTGACGAGGGTACCATTGGCGAGCACAACGTCTGCGGAGAGGATGCGGTCGAGTAGCAGTCCGCCAACTCTACTGAAGGGGCCGAATCCACCAAATGCAGCGTGACCACCGTTGCCCACTTTCGATTGAAGAGGTTGTCAATCATCACGAAGAACGCAAAGCTGGAAATTGATCGTACATATGGACATGTTCCGTGAGGAAGCGCGCGCTGCCCTTGATTCCACAAGCTCACAGCAAGCTCCCCCAGAAGGTTCCCTGTCTCGGATACCACATTCCACGAGCTCTTATCGAGCGTGATCGACTTGAGTTTACTGAGATCCACGATGACATGGCCGTCTTCGCCGCCCAGCCCATACGCCGCGTACGAGTGGCCGCCGGAACGAGCATTCACAGCAAGCCCTTGGCTTGCGGCACACTTGACGACTTGCGATACATCGTGTGGCGTATTCCTATAAAAGAATCCACCAGCATAAGCATTTTGCAGAGGTGGATTTCAGCGGTTGGATTAGGCACGACATAAAAAAGTACGTACGGGTACACGATCGCGGCAGGCCGAAATGCAAGCCTCTGATTGAAGGGCGCTGAAGCGGCGGGGTATCCTTGGTCGGAGGGCTCGACGGTGGTTATGTTCGCACCCAGGCAATCCGAAAACCCATCTCGGCGGAGCGGCTTTGCGAGTACGCTCGGCACAACACAACCGATAATTATAGAAGCAAAACCGAGGAACTTCATCGTGGATTATCAGCGGAGCCTAATCGAGATTTACACCTCTATCTTGTAGAAAGGTAGCCTGCGTTGGACAACTTGCGGCGACCTCACCTCTCCAGATTCTGAGGAATTGATGGTAGCTGAAAAGAATTAATATTAGGGCCCGTTCGGCAATTGATAGAGAACACGATATCTCAACCTTTTCGCTCGATATGGAAATATTTGTAAGCTTTTTATGACAAATCTGCCTAAAAATTTCCTTGCTCGGCGAAAGGATTGAGATAGCGTGATCTCTACTTATCAATTGCCGAACGGACCCTTAGGGCCTGTTTGGCAACCGGACGAGATCACAAAATCTCGTTTTTCTGCCCATATAAGGAAATTTTGGACAATATTTGCAAGATCTTTGTAAGCTTTTCTTACAAATATTGTCAAAAATTTCCTTATACAGCCAGAAAAAACGAGATTTCGTGATCTCGTCTCGTTGCCAAACAGGCCCTTAATGTTGAACGGTTAGACGTCTGTCGAAATAAATGCTTCCGTAATCAATACAGTCACAAACTCCGGACGCCGAGAAGTCAGTGTGAAATCAACATTCGTTCGTTTTTATGGAAAGTAAAATGTTATTGAGACTGGTGATGCATAGGATTGATGGTGTCTAGTGGGTGAGCTGGTCAAAGAGAAGTAAATCCGGTATGATAAGAGTCAAAAAGAGGGCAACAAGAGCGCCGCTTATAAAAGAGAGGAAAGTCAAAGTATATGATGATGTAGCAAGCGCTTGCGCCATCGGAATAACTCCAGGTCAGTGATGAAAGGAAGTGATGGATAAATATGATAAAAGGAAAGTAGAATGGATGAGAGCTAAATGCGCCATTGCCACTTTACAAGCTGTACACCTCCTTTGGATCCGGCGGCCCCAGCGCTAACTCCAACCTAATCGATCAAAGTGGATCTAGGATCCATACCCAGAGCGGCGCGCATGTTGACCGCGCCACCAGCAACGCTGCTCATAGCGTGCGCATAGAAATAGGCACCATGCGCCATCAAGTCCTGCTCCACGAGCGCAAGGACGTCGGTAATCATGAGCGGCCATCCGACGAGTCGACGATCTTCGGGCGTGAGGAGATCCGAGATGAATACGGCGCCTTGCTCTTTCATCCATTTGATGCCTTCTTCGGAGCGCTCGTCGGTGGCAAGGAAAAACCTAGGATAACATTATATAGCACAATTAGAGGCGTTACTATGTCGCAGAATGTGGGGAGAGTTGCTTACGGATCATCCGGTTTCGGCGGCTCAGCGCCTTTGAAATCTTCGTTCGGCTTGGCGCGGGGTACGTCGCAAGTCTGCGGCGAGGCTTCCTCAATTAACTCGTGAAGTTTGGTACGGCCTGCCGCAAGTCGAGACTTGATACGGTTGAAATGGTCCTGGAGCGACCCCTCCATGGCCCATCCCACTTTGACGACTGCACAAATAATGATAGAAAACTTCAGAAAGAAGACGATTATAGGCAATGAAGAGGGAAAAAGCGGCACTCACAGTCGCCGCGACGCATGTGGCCGGCCAACCACATTCGGCCACCCACTCTCTCCCTCATCTTGGCAGCCATACGAGCGGTAAGGATTCGTATTGGCTCGATAGGCTGGAGACCGTAGAGAACGAGTGCTGCAAAATTATCCCGGCCTTCCACGGTCGTAAAACGAAGGCCACCCTGATCAAAATTTCCAAACTTGAGCACAACGTTTGAAGGAGAGTTTTGTAAGAGCGCACGAACCGGCTTTCGGTTCAGATGAGTCTCGCCTTCAAGAACCAATATATCGTCGTTGACTGAATCGAAGTCGTCTTTCATACCGCGGAGCCTCCAAACAGGCGCGACCTGCTTTATGGGCTCGACAACGCTCTTTAGGTAGTCCATGCCCAGACTTTGCGTATAGAATTTGAGATGGGTAAGCGCTCGATAAGGGTGGAAGAAACTACTCACGCTCCCTTGAAAGTATGCAAGACAACCCAACCATGCTCATTCAAAAGACTTTCCAGTTTTTCATCTGTATCGACATCCCAAGCGAGGAGCAGCGCGCGCGCTACTTCCCACTCCAGCACATTCTGGTCAGTACCCATGGCGTTCATTAGAGTCGTATAGACGAGGCCATCGCGATGGCCAGCTGCCGGAAGGTTCTTGAGCTCGTCAACGCGCAGGATTGTCGATGGATCGTATGCGTCATTTGGAATCACGCGTACGGTCCGCTTGGGCGTGCCTTCGCTATAGCGATCCCGATTCCATGCACCGTTGGACCACTCAATTTCGGGATCTAGGTCATGCAGCTTGAGATACTCTGAGACGAGGATCACCGAGTGTGTTTTACGTAGATGTGGGATGTCAAGCATGATCTATGGGGTATCACTGTTCAGTGGTACAAAAAAATGAGTGAGGACTTGCGTACAGACCTCCATTGGAATTCGCCAACCCATTTGCTGCTCAATCGGAAGCTCACGCCACTCGGCCCAGCCAATAGCATCACCTCGATTTACCATAGTGGCATACGCAGCACAAGATTTTCTGCCATGATAACATGAATACTGATAGCCTAGGCGGGAGTTATCGATAGACCTACATTTCCCATTCACATGACCGTGCGTAGACGAAGGAGGGTAAAACGAGTGTTCGGTTTAGCAGCTCGGCATGGAGTAACGATGCCTCGATAATGTATCTCATCTTTGAAAAGAAACATTGAAGGGCAAGACGCGATTGATATATAGCACCAACGACTTACATTATTCCAACCGAGGCCAAGACTATAGTCCCGCGCGTAGAACCCTTTCGTCTTCTCAACCATTTTGCGCACTCTCTCCAGCGGCCATGCATCCTCCTTCCTCGCTCGATAGCCACCGATTCCCAGCTCAACTGAATTATGCTCGAGTGGCGAGCCAGAACAGACCTCGGCCTCGGCTGAGGGTGGCTGCGTATGCGATTCAATCCACCCTCCTACGACGGGAGCTTGCCTAATGAACTCAGAGGGACCGATCCCGAAGACGAGAAGATGCACGACCAGACCCGTTATCATTGCTGTTCCGAAGAATGTGATGGTTGAGCGCCTGCCGGTCCATTGTCGAGGCGAGGACTTGGTGGTGACTGGGAGAAGCAGTGGTTCGTTTGTCGGCGACGAGTGGGGCAGCGACGGTCGCATCTTCTTGCTCTTCTTCGTTGACGACACGAGAGTGGGTGCCAGCAGTAGTGTGAAGTGAAAAAAGGCGGGGAGGGGAAGGAGGGAAGGGAGGAAATGGACTGGAGCACAGATTTATACGAGTGCGAACGTTAACCTTACTTCGCTTATTTAAAGCTGACGTTGCACAGCCGTTTTAGGCAGTCCAAGGCGGTTTACTTCTACGTCCGCACCATCATCGTCCCCGCTCTGGCTCGCGTGTTTCCTCGCAAAAAATTCGAATTTTCAACTCTTTTCGTTTCCGTACGGCCAGCGCTCCCGCTCGTACTTGTGAGTAGCAAGCCGCTGGATGTGCAAGGGGCGATTTCTCTCGGCTGCCGCTGGCAACGAGAGTTGGGCTCCTCAGTTTGGCGGCTAATCGCGCAGCAGACCCTGCACGCCGGCCGATTAACCTCCACCTGCGATTGCCTTTTTTTCAGCGTATTTCAATGCCGTGAAGCTAGTATTCACCATCATTAAACCGACGTTATCCAACTTGCTCGCACGCCGCGACCGAAATTACTGCTTTTCTCTCTGCGGCCTGTATCCCCGGAGTCATGTTCTCACGAATGGTGTTCTCCTTTTTTGCGCCCGGCCGGGCAGCGTTACCCCAGCGGTCATAGCTTTTTCAGTGCACTTATCAACTCCAGTCCGTACCTGCGTGCTAACGCCAGCTCTAACCGGCAGCCATGGCGACACCAAAAATGGAATTCTCGCAGGGTGAGTAATCCATGATTTATCGCAGCGCTGGTGGCTCTGGCTGTCAGCAGCCACAAACCAAGTCCGAGTTCCCACCCACATTACATCTGGTCCTGGCGCTGAATGTCGCGCTCTATAATGATCGCATATGCGAAAACCCATGATATTAGAAGTACATGCCCTCTTATCTATCTATCATAGAGTCTTTGAGACGCGCTGGTCGGTCTGATACGCCCGCACTTGGCCCAACGCGGGTTGTGATGGCTGGCCGACTGGGCATATAATTACATCGCACCCTACTCTCCTTGGGCCAATAAGACGATGGGCTCCAAGGCCCTCTATACCTAGCAGGCTGCTGTCTTGGCCGCTTATGGGAAAGCAATGGCGCCCTGTGGTTCATGTATCTGCTACCCGCTCTCCCTTTGTGCTAGAGCTGGGAACAACAAAGATTCGCTATGTTCAGTTGGCATGACACGGCGCAGCGTCGGTGCAGATCATGCATTGCTGAGCTCTCACTTGCATCAAGCTACATGGGCCTTACCAATAGGACAAACTTGAGTGTGACTATCGGTATAGTCAGCCCCATCGCGGACACTAGCTAGGTTGGAACAGCCATACTTCAGGGAAAATACAATTTACTCTGGTCTTGTCCAGGATCCCTAAAACCTTGATATCATCTGCCAAGGGCATCTAGCTCCCCTATTGCAATCCCGATCTTGAAGCGCCAAGACTCGGATCCTGTGCCCCCCCCCCCTCCCCCTATTTTCTTATTGCGTCGCCCTACTCAAGCAAACTGACAAGGATGTGTTTATCGTGCATGCGATCGACGTCCCAGAAAACTGTCACCTATTACTATTAGTAGGCCGCTCGTTGCTCCATCGGGGAGACGAGGCCTTTCTTCGCCTTGCGCGTTGCTACTTCGGATCGATGAGCCTACTCAATTGCTCATTCATCATTCCTTTCAAGCATTCCAGGGATGATGGTAAGTATTTTATTTTTCAAATCGCGTTACATCTACAGCGGCTTCGGCAGGGTATGTAAGCCACATAAATGGGCTCTTTGGTGTGCCGAGCTTCATTTCAATGAGTGTCTATCCTTATCGCCCCCCCCCCCCCTCGCACAGCTCCTAAGCCTCGAGTTAATGTATCCCTTAGAGAATACGGGGTTGCCAGCAGGTTGGACGCGCTGAAGCAGCTCTAAGTCAGTTCGCCAAGATCTATATGATTGGGGCAACGAGGCTGCGTATTCTATGACCGGGGCATACTTGAAGCCGTTCTATTTCTTCTCAAGCACTCAGTTTCAAATTGGGTGCTCCGCCAACAGACGAGAATTGCCATGTATCACCTTGCCTTCAAATTTGCGTTGCTCTCGTTACTCGGAAACGGTGGTTGGGCAGGACCCGGGCTGATATCCTTTATTGACTTATGGCACCCACAAAGTGCATGGGCGCATATGCGAGCCGGGCGGGGTTGCAAAGATATAGACGCTTTTGATGGCGAGTATGCCGTCCAGTGCCATTAACCAAAGCCGCAGCTTTCGTTCATTGCATGTACTACTTAAAGTGATCTGTCCAATGCCAAGGGTTTAGGCTGGCTTCGATAATTATAAGGAATCTAAACATTGTGGCTACTTTTGCTAGCACCAATAAATGAAATTCACTCGTAGGGAAGACCCGAAGAAACTCCAGACTTCTCAAATAAGGCTTCCACTAATGCTGTCGGTTCAGTAAGCCTGAGTTCGGGTCTTTGATAGGCGGTCCTCGCTTTCGAGACCAACCGATTAATTACTAGAGGATGGAACGGGAAAATGGGTGAAGAAATGAGAGGGGCTGCAAGCTGGATTTCAGATGGCGTTGAGTCGACAAAGCAACGACGAGGACAGCTTCCGAGATTTTCCCGCAGGCTTCGTGTCGCATTCGGGCCGCCGTCTCCACCCAAATTACACCAGCTCGCTTGCAATTTTGTCGAACCAACACTCATCGAAGCGTCTTGATATTGGGGCCTGAAGCTGTATACTGCCCTGCTAGACTTATCCGTCGACGTACCTGCAGTCTTTACATATGGGAAACGGCCAGTCTGGACCTAAGATCACTGCTCAGGACCGTGCAATCCTCGAGTAAGCAGAATTTGTAGTGTCTCATTCATTTCTATTCTTTCATCTCTCTATTGTACACCTAAAGTCTCAAGCTACAACGTGACAAGATTCGACAGTATCAAAAGAAGGCGAGCCAGCGTCTTGAAAGTGTAGTTGCGCATCGCTAAACCTGACTGCAGATTACCATAGTGCTCGATCGAGAACATGCCATTGCAAAAGAGTCACTTGCTAGTGGGAACAAGGCGAGAGCTTTAACAGCTCTGCGGCGGCGGAAGTACCAGGAAGGATTGCTATCCAAGACAGATGGGCAACTGGAAGCTTTAGAGAACCTTGTTCGCCCGTATTCGATACGCCTTCATATGCAACAGCACTGAGGCTACACCTCTATTCCTAGGTCTCGACCATCGAATTTTCTCTCGTGGAAAAGGACGTACTTTTTGGGCTGAAGCAGGGTAACTCTGTCCTCAAAGAGCTGCATTCGGAAATGAGTTTAGAAAGCGTAGAGAAGCTCATGGGAGAGACAGCGGATGCTATAGCCTATCAAAGGGTACGCTGCTTCCTTTCTGTAGTGCGCTGGTTCGCGTTTTGGCTAACTGACTCATACACAGGAAATTGACGAGGCTTTGATGAGTAAGATGACCCACGAAGAAGAGGAGTCTGTCCAGCAGGAGCTATTGCAGCTCCAAACCGAGGCACTGGGGCTCCCAGTGAGCTATATCTGCCACCTCTTACCAAGTTGGTATCGCTCAGATATCTATTTGATCCACAGAGTGTTCCGCAGACGGCTACAGAGCCGGATACAATCGCACTTCCTTCAGCGCCATCTACCGAACCGGTGTCAGGTGATCCTTTTCTATATCTCTTTCAACTTGATGCGGAAAATCTCATCCTTGCCCAATGATAGAGGTACCCCAGGCAGTATCGCAAACGGAAACTCGCATTGCCTTAGAAGCATGATGCCACACCCCTCCGTTTTTTGTATAGTACGTTTGCATTGTCGTCTGAGTATATTCCATCCTGCTTGATCGCTTGGCTATCGCTTGATTTTCTCACGACATCGCCTGCACCGGTCACGGCGCTCAAGTCTCGGACAATGGGGCACCACCTGGGTGAAGGTCGCGCGCTCCGGTTGTACAAGACGACTCTTTGTGCTGATCAGTTCAGGCCATGTCCAACAGCGTGGTATCCGCAAATCCATCAGACTCCCGGCGGCTCATTCTACGATATCATCGTGCTACCCTGACGAAAACTCGACCCATCACGCTCTTCCGAAGGCCGTACGCTGTACAAAGGGCAGGATCCGCTGGAGGTATTATCGCAGCCGTGGATTATATCGCCGGGCTTTCTATGCGACTGCTTCGCGTCTCGCTTGCAATCTGGGCGCGATCGCGCGCTGCGACGTCCACAAAATCCTTTAAAAAGCAAATCTTGGATGCTCCACCACCTTGATTCTTTTGCTTCATCCTTTGTGACTGTAACAAGGCACACAAACGCTACACAGGCTCTTTTTCCCCCTCCTGTCCTATGGCGATCAGACGTACGTCGCTATCCGAGATATCGGAAATTTTATGATCATCCGTCCGTGGCTATCCTTGCCGATGGTGGGGTACTGACATGGTGATGGCTTTAACAATGGAGTCTTTGGCTTGGTTCGACGCTTTGCCACCTTGATTCCGGTCTTCGAGGGATTCTTATGTCCGGATATCTCTTTTGGGAATAAAGGGAGAGGCTCCTGCCTCTCAAGTCAAGGGTTTTACTAAAAGTTTTAGCATCTCAACAATTGAGTTTGGATCACGGTATCGGAGATGCCAGAGGTAAATTCATGCACGTAATAAATTGGGAAAGCGGCTCTCGTTGACTGAGCCGCGGTTTCGCACAGTTGCGACGCTGAGTGAAGTTGTTCAAGCTTCAAACATTTCAATATTCTGTGCACCCTTGGTACCCTTGGGCGCTTGCGGAGGCTCTAACCGTTGGATTCTGATTCGCAGGCCATGGGATCGGGCAGTTGACCCGGCACTCTTCGCAGCAATGACGGCAAGGGGGGGAAGGTACTTGAGCTTGAACATATTTGCTCTAGCTCACTTCTATTCAGATCAGGATTTGCGCGCCTCCGTGCAGTGGCACCCCGGGTTTACGTGTGCGGCGCGGCAGCAACGATGCGGGAAAATCTGGCCCAACCGAGTGGGATTCGAGTTGGATAGGGTATACATGAGTTATGTAAGGCGATCCTTTGAGGCCGATCAATGCTGTGCATACCTCCGTCGCCCGCCATCTACAACACCTCCGAATAATCTTTTGTCTGGGTCGCAAACTACTGCATTGAACTGAGGCCCTAACCCAGCCTTTTCCAACTATCTGTGCGCGGCAAGATTGTGGCTGCAAGGCATCCGCGTCATACCCTACGCGCTCTGGTCTCGCATCACTCGCCGACTCAACACCTTTCCGCCTTTCGCCCAGCCAATTTCCATGCCATTAATATGTACATCACGGCCCTAGTCAAGCGCTGACGATCCTCTGAGCTGGTTCCGCTGTCCTGCTATTTTCAGCCCCGTCCCTATCGATACAGGCATGATATCCTGGCCGGCACGCCGAGTCTTCCCCTCTGAGTCTTGGACTATCGGAGCCCCAAAGGCTGATGCAATGGCGAGGGGTTAACCTCTCTTCCATCAGTATTGCCTAGTCGGCATAGAGTAGTCCGCAACTAGGGTGGGGAGTGATGAGCTCAAGTATAAAGATGCAGCGAGGCCTCGCAGCGGATGGGTCGTTGTACACACATTCGGGACCTACCGACATCTCAGCGAGCTCAACAGTTATCTCAGGACTCTACTCCGACATACATCCTCCCCGCTCCTCCGGTATGACTGCAGGCGTCCTCATCGTCCACAAGCATGAGCTTTGCGGGCATCTCGTCCCCTGCGGCCATTCTGCCATGGTAAACTGGGCGCCACTGTAATGGATGCGCTCGCTGCTAACTCCGATGTTTTGCATTCATTCCATTAGCCCCCCACCTCCCCGGGCGGCTCGAATGCAGAGTAAATCCCAACCAATCCTATCGTGGAGAGAATACCTATTGATCATTGATTGAACTTGCTGTCTGCACAGGTCTACCCAGATCATCAAGTCCAATACCCTGTGCCCGTCCTGCATTCACCAGGGCCGATAGGCTCAAACTAAGCTAGTCGTTCAAGTTCGTTCGCATTTACTCGGCTCTCGCAAATCTTCGTTCTCGAGGGCTCGAGTTTTCATTTTTTTCCCCCTGTAAAACCACATGTATTCATAGCAGACTCACAGTGTAGTTCACGTAAACATTGGCACTCATTCGTGATCAAAAGGCACCCGTATGTTGTCAAGTTACATAAGGAGTTTGAGTCGTGTAGAGCGTGGTGGGACGTGCCGACCCCCCCCCCCTCTCCCCATGTGCACGTGTGGCAAACTTTTCGGTCAGACAGATTTTCACTCCAAGTGGTATTTAATATAATATCACAACTCAACGAGTAGTCCACACTCTACAATCCGCAATGTCTATCATTCAATGGTCCAGGTCGCTCATGTACCCACAAGGGGGGAACATCCATCTATTTTATCGGCCTATTCCCCACCACCCACTTCCGCCCGCCCCACCCAACCAACCTCGCGAACAGCTCGTCTCTCCCTCCGACCCACTTGAACCGCGCATCCTTTGTCCCCTTCCCCGAAGTTCCCAACGACACGCTGCTTGCCCCCGGGCCCGGACTAGCGCCTGCACTTGCGCCTGCATCGATATACCGAATACATATCCCACCCAACCGCCCGACCTTCCTCACCCCGCGCACATCGTCCAGCGATATGACAAGGCGGGGAGTCTGCGACGAGAACAAGGACGAAAATGTGAGGGTCGATGCTGTGAGCGTGATTACGCCCGACGTCGTGGACAGCTGAGCCGGGAAAACTAGATGGGGTAATACAGTAGTATACCAAGTAAGTTGCCGGTATCACCGGAGTAGAAAGGTGAGATCACGAGACGTACCCTGCGGACGACTCGAGTCCTGCCGCAAATCGCCCCAGTCAGGCTGAGACGCAAGCGAGGCTGTCGACTGAGAAGCCTGTCGAGCGCTCATGCCCCGCTCTCGCTGCTCTATGCCATCCCCTCCGTCCGGCCTAAGCTTCTGCCTCTGCTCGTCAATCCACTCCTTACCCCTCACCGCCCTACTCGTCCACTTCTGCCAATCCACATCTTTGCTACTGTTACTCACATACTCCACTGCAGCGCCCAGTTTACCCATCTTACTCTTCCCCTTTCCCTTCCCATCCCCATTTCCTTTATCGCTTCCAGCCACCGCATCCCCAAACTCGCTCTCAAACGGATCCCGATCCCGATCCCTATCCCGATCCTCTCGCAGATCCTCTCTCAAATCCGTCGAAGACGAGCTCGCGGTGGCCGTGCGTCTGCGCACATAATTCCGGATCCGCTGCCGCCGGGGCTGTTTCTGCGGGACAACGCTCTCCCCGCGCTCGATCCGCTGGCTGATCACCTCGATCGCGTACTCCGCGTCCGTCGGCGCCAGGCCCAGGAAAGGTGGGAGACTGTGACGGTTGACCCAAAAAAAGAGAGAGAAGAAAGAGAATGTTGAGGGTCAAAGGGGTATCAAGTAGGGAGAGGGATGACGTACTATGGCCGATTTTCGGGGTCTATAGCGAGGACGCAAGGGACGATAAACCAGTATGCGAACCCTATGAGAAAGTATACTATCCGGGACATAATGTGCGCCGGTAAGACGAGTGTCGCTATGAAAATGGCGAAAATTTGCTGAAAGCAGTGCGGCTTGTCAAGGGACCCGACGTTTTGAGAGATAAAGGGACTTGACTTACAAGGGCGTAGAGCCTCGAAGCCGCCGGCCGACGCCAAAGAAATATGCTACAGTTTGAAAAAGGCATATCATTAAGAAAAGGCTTGTGAGACCAGGTGGGATAAACCACTATGCCTACTTCTTCACCCGCTCATGAAAATCCGCAATCTCATCCGACAGCGTAACAAGCGCGACTCTCCAGTCTTTCTCCTCCTTCTCCAGCCTCTTTTCTTCCTCACTCTCTTTGGCATTCGTATCAGACACAATCTCGGCGATCGCCTCTATTTTCGTCTTCTTGACATTGCGCGTCATGCCCCTGAAGATCCTCCATGCGTCCCGCACACCGAGGTCTCCGCCGGTTGGGGCGAAGCTCCCCGACAAGCCGGCGAGACTCGAGTCTATAGCCGTTCCGAGCGCATCGGCACGCGCAACGGCGCGCCGACGCTCTCGGAGTTGCTCCACAGTGGGGTATGGGCGGAATCGCCGCCAGACCAGCGTCCCGCCTATGAAGAGCACGAAAGCGGGGAGAAGCAGGGCTTTGAGCCAAAGTAGCCAATACAACTGTTTTTGTGCGATAATGAAGTCAGTACAATGGCGGAAAGAGAAGTGTGGATGGATGGAATGACTTACGGCACAATAGCCTGCGCTTTTCCACCAGTCGCGCCAGGTAGCGAGGCGCCACATGTGTAGTGCCGCTGGTACGTACACAGGGTACATGATAAGGTAAAGTCGTTGGATGGAGATACGTAGGCCGGTTAAAGAGAATTTCGAGGGTCCGAGGTCTGGGTGTGGTGGGGGGAGAAGAGGAACGATGTACTAAAGGGACAAAGTTAGTGGCTGATTGAATTATAAGGAGGGTGGATGCGGTCTCGGAGCATTGCCGTAGTACATTCAAATGACGCTGAACACATGAAGAATACTTACAGACATGACCAGTTCGGATAGGCATTTCGGAGGCGCCTTGTTAGGAGGAACGCTTGATCCAGGTGCGCCAGAGAGCGACGGTGGTGGGGAGCTAGTGAATCTTTCGACTTGGACCCAAGGCCCCTCATTGGTATCATCTTCGCCTCTATCTTGGAGCACGGTGTCAGAGACCATGGTTGCGTCGTCAAAGCCCTCTGGAGACATCATCATGCCGTTATTGTCCGCGTTGGCCTGCATCGGAAGACTGACTTCCATCACGCGCTGCAGAAAGTATACCCGCACTTTCATCAGTAAAGTATAGGTATGTAGAGAGAGGAAGGAGATAGTGCGCACCGATGCAAATAGGGTGAGATACCTCTGGAGCTCTTCGTCGTCGTACATTCGCCTAAGCTCCGCTTCGGATAGGTCTCTTTCATCCTCGAAATCATCCCGGTTCCAGTCGCTTTGGATCGAAATATTCGAATTGACCCTTGGTGGTGCGGGTGGGGGAGCTGGGGGCGCCGAGGGCACTATGAGTGTGGGAACGGGTATCTCATTGGCAGCATCAGTATGATGACCGCTGGTGAGCAGGGGGCTGGGTGGTCGTGGTGGAGCTAACGATACTGCAGAGCGGGAACGGATTGAAGAGGCCGGGGATGCAGCCTGAAGATTGACAGAGCTCGTGGAACGCGAAGGGTGGACAGGCGGCGGCCGCAATGCGGCTGACGATGTGCGCGTGTCATCTCGCGTACTCGTACTCGACAGTCTCGAGTTCAGCGCCGCTGGGACACTTGAGTCGCTTTGTCGCGAAGAGATATCTGGCGGGAGCGGGGCAAGGAAGCGTCTGGACATGCTTCAGACTCAAACCAGAAAGATCGGAGCCTTGCGAGACGGTGGGCGAGGCGAGGGTGAAGACCAGCTGGCGGGGTGTGGTGGAAAGTGGAGGTACAGCCTCGAGGGGACATGATGTCAAGTCCTGTCACGGCCAAGCGCGCGCACGTGCTGCACGGACGTCCATCGGCGCCTCGGGGCTGCAGCGAGCTTGATCCAACACCAAAACTACGCGGGCCGATTTCTGGCAAAGACGCACATAGTACTTCGGGCTGAGTCCCTGCGAAGTGGTGAGTGGCACGTGCTCGTCAACATTCATGGATCCAGGGAGCCTGCGATATTTGGCTTTGGTACTGTAATACCTACTACTACCGAGGGCAAAATCCATGGGCGCTAAGCATCGTCTCTTCCTTCTCACGTTGGCACTCACTACCACCCCATCTCTGCCTGCAGCTCCGACGTGCGTTGCAGCTTCCTGAGTCCTGACTTGTACTTCTACATTATAAGTATGCGCGCTTCCCATCCCAGTACTGATGATGGCCGCAGCCATAGAGACCCAGGAGCCGCTGGTGTATGTATATCCACCGCCCGGCCCTTCTCCTGCAGGTATTCTGAGTCCAGTCTAAAGAGGTTAGTCCGAGCCGCAACCCCGGAGCTCGCTTCGGAGGTTATGCTTAGCTCCGGTGGCAGCCATAGCCACTGCAGATGAAAGCCGGCTTTCCCGATCGGGCCACGGATATTCAGATCTCAACCCGGGTAAGGAGGTACCCGGCCCGTGCATCATCTTCCCAGCCCCTCAGCTCGAAAATACTCCCCTCCTTCCCTTTCCCCACCATCTTTTTTTTCTTTCGCTCTCACTATCATGTCCGCCGGATTCAAGAACGTCGCTCTCGTCGTGCCCCGCGGCGGCGCCGACAAGCTCAGCGCGCCCGTCATCGCCCGCTGGGACGTCCCTGCCCAACTTCCGCCGAACCACATCCTCCTCAGGGTGGAGAAATTCGGTTTCAGCTCCAATAATGTCACCTACGGTGCCCTCGGAGAGAGCAGCCATTTCAAGTCTGTAACACCACCGTTTCACGCTCCAACTCGCCCTAGTACTGAAACCGATTCGTACGCTCAGGTACTTTGAATTCCACCCCATCCCCGGCACGGCCAAAACAGTCGCCGCAAAAACCCACGGGCTCATCCCTGTGTGGGGGTTCACCACCGTCGTGGCGTCGACGCACCCGTCGATCCAACCCGGTGAACGGCTTTACGGGTACCTCCCCATGACCCGGTACGCCCTCGTCCCTATATCGGAGGCGAACAAGTACTCGGTCTACGTGACGCTGGGCGACTTCCCGTCCGACCGCCGGCCGTACAAACAGCTCCAGCGCTGCGCGACAGACCCCTTCTACCGCAAAGACCGGGAGGACGAGACCATGCTCTGGCGCCCCCTCTTCTGGACGTCCTACTGGCTCGAAGACTCGCTCTTCGTCGCGCGATACCACAGCGCCAAACGCGTCCTCATCTCCTCCGCATCGTCCAAAACCGCCTACGCGCTCGCTTTCCTTATCCGCCTGCGCGGCGTGCAGGAAGCGGACGTGCGGAAGATCACCGTGGTGGGCGTCACCTCCCCGGGGAACATCGCCTTCACCAAGGGCCTCGGACTCTACGACGAGGTCGTCGCCTACGCCGATGTCCTCGACAGCCTCGACCGCACCGCCGGCCCGTGGCTCTACGCCGACGTCTCGGGCAACGACAAGCTCAACGAGAGGGTCGTCGCCCACCTCGGCCCCTCGCTCGCAGCGGGCATCCAGCTGGGCATGACACACGTGTCCCCCGACGCGACCGATGCCGTCGCCTCCGCCGCCGCGGGCACGTCCAAGCTCCAGAGCTTCTTCATGCCCGAGTGGCTCGAGCGCCGCAAGCGCGACCTCTCTGCCCAGGCGATTATTGATATGCAGTGGAGCGCGTGGGACGCGCTTATGAAGAACACCGGGCGGTGGATGGCGCTTGAGCATACGTATGGTGAGAAGGAGGTGTTGAGGAGGTATGCGGAGACGGTGGCTGGGCGCGTGAGCCCGAATGTGGGCCAGGTGTACTCGCTTTGGGACGACGAGGAGTCGTCTCGCCGGCAGCGCGCAAAGCTGTAGAAAAATCAGCCGAGCGGCATAGACGCTTGCGGTAATACTTATACTTATGTATTTGACGTGAAGAGGTGTTTTATGGAATTAGGATATATAGATGAATACCCTCCAGCTTGGTTTAGATATGATATCTAGTAGGCAGACGTCGAGGTGATCGCTGGTGAACGATAGCTATGGGGCGGAATAAGTGCTGATTTCGGGGTCGCTTACGAGTGGATGATTCGCACTTGATACTAAACGAGAGAACAGGGCAACGCCACTATATTAAGCCCACCGGACTTAGTCAATACCGGCACGTTGAAGATGAGAGAAGGCGCGCAGCGGCGCGGCGGTAGCCACTTTCGGGTCGTACACGAAGTAATAGTCAGAGAATTTTGATTTTTCAGCATGATATTTATCAACAATCACTCGCTCCAGCTAAGTAATAAGCTATGCGATAAATCCATGAAGAAGAAGTGGAAAGCCGGGTGCCTTATACATTTTATGCCTTTACAAGTACTGCGTGTCCCGCTTATTTGGCGGTGTAGGTCGAGCCGATGTCACCGAACTTGATGTTCGAGAAGACGACGGTGGCGTTGGGGGACTGGGACTCGACATCCGAGGGCTTGCCGGAAGTAGTGGCACACGTTCCACGCGCAACACCGGGGCTGGTCGCGGGCTTGTCGGTGGGGTAGTTGCTGTCCAACCACAACATGTTGGCGGCATAGTCGTCCCACACGCTCATCACGAGCACCACACCGTTGGCGAACGACTTGCCGATGCCCGAGAGTCCACCCTTGGACGCGAACGCGTTGGTGTCACCGAACGCGGTCTTTTGGGCCGAGCAGTACGAGTCCGTGATGGAGTCGAGCGACGCCGACATGCCGGAGACGTTGACCTTGGAGTTCTGGATGAGCTTGCCACCCTGCACGTACAGCCGGCGGATCTCGCTCAGCGTGCCCGTGGCGGTTCCGGTGTTGGTGATGAACTGGGTGATGACGGTCATCGGCTTGGTCGTGTCGAGCGTCATGCCCGGGCCGTAGAACGACTTCTGGCCCATGCGGTACGAGTTGAAGTCGCAGCCGTCGGGGTCGCACACGCTGGCGTACCTGCTCTTGTCGATGCAGGTGCCGGCACTGCTGCTGCAGCGCGACAGACCCGTGGCAGCGCAGGGGTGGGGGGTGTAGGCGGTGGAGATCGAGTTGGCCTCCCAGATGTCCATCTCGTTACAGCAGGCGCCCCAGTTGCCGGTTCCCGAGTTGGGATCTCCGGCGGAACCGCCCCAGCCCGCGACGTTGGCCTATGAATGGGATGCAAATAAGAGCGATGTCGATGAGAGGGACAAAAACAAAAACTTACCTCGCCACCAATGAACTTGATATCCCTGGGGCACTGCGAGTCGCAGTAGCCGGTTCCGTATTTGGCACCGGCCTTGTTGTTGGGCTCCTTGGACATGCCACCATCGGCAGCCATCTCGGAGAAGTAGAGCGCGCCGTTGAGGCCGCAGGGGAGCTTGGACACGTCAACATCAAACGTGAACTCCTGGTTAAGGAGCTTGAACATCTGGTATTTAGTGTCGTTTTCCATGAGGTACACGCGGGAGCCGACGTTCTTGTTCGCACCAGTGGTGACGAATTTGAGCGTCAACGCGCCGCCACTGGTCGTGATGCCGTACGTGCCGGAGTAGTCGGCGCCGTCGAGCGCGCAGTTCTTGGCGCATGTCGCGCCGTCGGGGCACAGGGACTTGTCGAAGGCGTTGCCGGTGTAGCAGTTGGTGTAGCCGCTGGTGGTGTGCAGCCACCGCCAGTTGGCGTCGAGGGTGACGCTCGTCGATTGGGTGACACAACCGCCGCTCTTGGTGCACTTTGACCACGTGAGTTTTGGGTGGGTCTCAGCGAGCTGGGTGCCGACTTGCTGAGCGCGCACAACAGCGAAGAGAGATAGAGAAGCGAGGGCGGTTTTGTATAGCATGGCTAATTGACTGTTGGAATGATGCGGAATGTCAGTCGCACTGGCACCTTATATAGAAAATGGTTCATCGCAGAGCAAGTTCGTCGACCAACGGACAAGTCCTCGATGCACTGGCAGCCCTTGTGGCTCCACCAGAGGTGCAGCCAGTCGGAGCCGCAGGGCAGACCCGGTGACCAGTCTTAGCCTTCGCGGAGGCTCCGAGATGCACCTTCTCTCACACGACCACCGAGATTTGACCCCGCCTACAGGGCGCTTTCTTTCTTCCAACCGACGGGAGCCGTGCTTCTTACTTCCTAGAGCAGATGCCTTCGCGCCAAGAAGGCATGCTAATTATTCAAATAAGGATCTTCTCTTCCTATTTGGCTGTGGGGTGCGGCTCGGTATGAACATTGGCAGCGCTGAGAAGTTGTGGGTTAGAGGACTAAGAAGCTCCAGTTGTGCACGTTTTGAGTCGAGCGCTCTGTTCTAATGCTCCGAGATGTCGAACATATTCTTTTTTTGTGTCCTCCGAAGGATCGAAGGCGAACTTGGCCTTAAGTCGCTTGAGCGGCGGTTCAAACTTCAGCCGGCGCGGGCATTACCGATTGGACCAGCTATGTAAGCCCAGACCTTGAAAGTTAGACTTCTTGCGTTTTCGCCAGTGGAGAGTACCGAGTTGGCTCCGATTTACAAGTGCTGGAACGCTTGCGGAAGGTCCTGCGAGCTAGTCACGGGCCGGCGGCTGAGCGGGGGGCGGAAAACGTTCAGGCATAAACTACCCTCACCGGTGCGACAAAGGCCAAACCGGCGCGGGTACGAAGGAGTGGGGGAGTGCGGGGAGATGACGGCGTAAAAGAAGGTAAAAGTAGGAGGGCGAAGTCACGTGAGAGATGAGCGAAGCAGGGGCAACGATTTCAGCGACATCATTCAATTATCTTTATTTTAAAGTGGGATATGGCTGGAAACATGGGCATTGGTGGAGGTAGAGAGGCGCGAGAATATTGCTTCCTGAGTCATGGAATATATCTGAGTAGAGTCGCGTCAGCGTGAGGCTGATCTAGGGCGTGAGAGTATAGACTATTACCCACTAAATCCTTCTCAATTATCCCAATTGGTGGTTCTGAGCATCCAGTCCCTTTTGTGGGCAAGCGCTGGCGCAAGATGAGCGACACGTCACAAGGGATAGGTGCAGAATGATGGCGTTGAGTAGAAGCTGAGGAATGCTTGGTAATCAATTTGGTCGATTCGCCCCCACCGGCGACACTTCTGCATGGGGGTATTCCCCAATTCTCCATCGGAGCGCTTGAGCTTCACATCTTCGGACCCTCGTATAGTCTATGTAACCAGCCGCACATATGGCGGCGGCAAAGCTGCAGAAAATATATAGTTACCGTACAGGTTGTGTTTCTATGCCCAAGGGATCAGAAGACTCCGACATCCAAGGGAGGCCTGCAAATATCGCCCGTCAGATCACCGCAGCCGGATATAAGGCCGATATTGACCACGTTCGTTTTTATTAAGGGCCTCTGGATACAGCAAATCAGCTGTGTGAGCGTTTGTGGCTATAAGAAGGGAAACGGGCGCGAGTAGAATCTGCGATGCTCGTCTCCGCTTGATGATTGGTGAATATTTTAATTGTTAGAATTTCCAGTTCTAGGATTTACTTTGCAATAGTGGTGAGGCTGTGGTTGGTCCCTGGTTGACTATGATAGTATTCTCCGGAGGCGAAAATTAACGGATTACCGTTTAGGCTAGGTGACATTGGGCGATAAGCCGACGATCAGACGGCATTATGGGATAACCTAGTTCCGTAGAGACGCAGGTGGGATAGAGGCGCAAGATCAGTGTGGATGCGGATAAGTATCGACGGGAGCCGCATGATAAGTGAAGGTCACTATAAAAGACTTGTGAGAAAATCTGCGGCTGCGAGCGCAAGGCTCCCTGGCGATAGCTCGCAAAAAATGGTCGTGTGCCAATAACCAAGATTCTCTAAAGTGCTCATCTGACCAAACGACCATCGTAATTATTGCGAGGATTAGATGTACCAGATATTGATGCGGGTGTGGAGTAGCCTGGATCCTGCAGGGGCTCCCTTCTTCGAAGTTGGCAATACTTCAACTGCGCTACCGCCCTCGCGTACCGAAAGTGGTCACGCGGGCATCCTGTCGCACTAGCAGCCTTGACGACATCGGGCCGGTGTTTTTCCTTCAAGGCAGTCAAAAAGAGGGTACAGGAGTCTCTCCCGACGTACGTCTTGCTCGATAATACCGAGACCTTAAGGCTGTGATTATCGTGCGAGTGCGAGCTATACGTTACCTGGACATCGGTTGAGCCGCAGTTGCGTGGTCAGGATCCATGATTGGAAGAAAAGCACGCCCTTTTATCTGTCTGGACTGGGGAGATTATTGCATACACCGGCGTCATCGAACAAAGCAAGAGATCCTTTTTTGAGAGGGTTGGTGAGCAGGAACTTGGCACACACAGGCTTGCACCGTGGTGGTGTCGACAGCTTGGGGGTATTGCCATGAATGGTCTTGCAAAGATGTTTGGCTGTGTTTGCGCGCTGCTCTTGTGAACTCGGAACCGTCATCGGTATCGATGTTGAATTTCAAGGTAAAGCGCGGAGGAGGGCGTAATATTTTCTCCCGATTCCTCATACTCTTGGATCTCAAACTGGTGACTCTTGGCCCTGCGTCGTATCTTTTCAGCGACATTACTATTGGCCCCGATCATCTCCACCACGGGCCCGACTTCCTTGGCCATCGAAACCATTTTATTTGCATACCCCGATGCTAGCAGCTACACAACTCTGCCCTGAAGGTATCTATCCCGTGGTAACTCGAGGATTCCAACTGGTGGCTCGGAGAGAAAAAAGAGCACTTCACGTTTGTGCTAAAATGTCGGTCAGGAGAGGTCAAGCGAGTGGCTACGCGCTCCAGATTGGTCACTTTACTTGGGTGCAACGAAGGAGGCCTGCAGTCATTGGCCTAGCCCTCGGGATTAGGAACGGAAAGCTGGCGGTGCTATGAGAAATTCAGTTGTTCTGAGAGCTCGCCAATGCGTTGGCGAGCTCGAGAGCACCAAGATATTTCTCTATATAAGGCGGCAGTGCAGGTGGAATTATACATCAGTCCGACAGCCAGCCAACCAGTCAACCATGTTATACAAGTCCGCCCTCGCTTCTCTATCTCTCCTCGCTGTTGTGCGCGCTCAACAAGTCGGCATCCAACTAGCTGAGACTCACCCAAAACTCACGTGGTCAAAGTGCACCAAGAGCGGCGGCTGCACAGTCCAGTCGACAGGCAGTGTCACTCTCGACGCCAACTGGCGTTGGCTGCACACCACCAGCGGCTACACCAACTGCTATACCGGCAACACCTGGAATCAGACTATGTGTCCCGACGGCGCGACATGCGCCAAGAACTGCGCACTCGACGGCGCCGACTATTCCGGCACGTACGGTATTACGACGAGCGGCGGTGCGTTGACGCTCAAGTTTGTCACCACTGGTGCGAACAAGAACGTCGGCTCCCGCGTGTACCTTATGGCCTCCGACACCCAGTACCAGATGTTCAAGCTCCTGAACCAGGAGTTCACGTTTGATGTCGACGTATCCCAGCTTCCCTGTGGCCTCAACGGCGCACTCTACTTCTCCGAGATGGCTGCCGATGGTGGCATGTCTCAGGAGCCCAACAACAAGGCGGGCGCCAAGTACGGCACTGGGTATTGCGATTCGCAGTGCCCCAGGGATATTAAGTTTATCGGCGGTGAGGTACGCTTTACACTCAGTTTTTTTCTTTAACACGGTCTCAAACTTATCCACCTCTTGTACATAGGCCAACGTCGCCGGCTGGAACGCCTCTTCCGGAGACCCCAACTCGGGCACCGGCAACTGGGGTGCATGCTGCAACGAGATGGATGTCTGGGAGGCCAACTCGGTCTCGACTGCATACACCCCCCACCCGTGCTCTGCCACGGGTCTGTCGCGCTGCAGCAGCAGCAATGGCACCTGCTCCGACAAGAGCAGGTACGCCAGTGTGTGCGACCCCGACGGCTGCGACTTCAACTCGTATCGCATGGGCGTGCAGACGTTTTACGGCAAGGGCCTGACGCTTGACACGAGCAAGCCGATGACGGTCGTGACGCAGTTCATCACCACTGATGGAACCGCCACGGGCACGCTGAGCGAGATCCGCCGGCTGTACGTGCAGGGTGGCAAGCTCATCCAGAACTCCAAGGTCAACGTCTCCGGCATGTCGGCATCGCTCGACTCGATCACGGACGCGTTCTGCTCGGCGCAAAAGACTGCATTCGGGGACACCAACGATTTCGCGACCAAGGGTGGACTCGCGGGCATTGGCAAGTCGTTCGCCAACGGTGTGGTGCTCGTGATGAGCGTGTGGGACGATTATGCCGCCAACATGTTGTGGTTGGACAGCAACTACCCCACCAACAAGCCCGCGACCAGCCCCGGTGTTGCGCGCGGAACCTGCGCCACTACCTCCGGCAAGCCCTCGGATGTCGAGTCGCAGTCCCCCAACGCAGCCGTCATCTTCTCGAACATCAAGTTCGGTGACATCGGCTCGACCTACACCACGACTGGCGGCTCGCCAGGAACCACAGCCACGACCACGACCACAACCACGACCAGGCCCACGACTACGGCCAAGTCCACGACCACGACCACGACCAAGACCACGACCACGATCAGGCCTACGAGCTCGACTACCGGCTCCGCCCCTTCTGCCACCCAGACCAAGTATGGCCAGTGGCGAGTTGCTTTTCAATATTCTACTGGGTTTTTGGCGATGTCCTGATTTTTGATCTCTTTAGCGGTGGCACCGGATGGATCGGACCCACAGCCTGCGCCTCCGGCAGCATTTGCACGTACTCGAGCGCCTACTACAGCCAGTGCTTGTAACTATTTCATATACTGCACTTTTATCATGGGGCCTTCGTGTTGCGTATAGAGGGCGTGATTGCTGCTCTTAATATACAATTTTTCTTTCACTATCGCGAAGCTTGAGGCGACTGAATCCGCCTACTAGTACTACCGGCATTTGTCCTCGCCGTGATGAATCGATGACCCCGCCGTTACATAGCTCTGTTCGCATGGCAAAATGATATATCAACACCTCTTAATCTTCGAGAATAGATAATAGTAATATGTGCTACATTTTTTCGGAGATGAGCCAGCTGGCGGATGCAACTCAAGTGTATGTAATGCGATTTTTCCTGACTCTTCCTTACCACCACTGTAAATCTGGGGCGCTGCTCGGGGTGGTCACGGCTGTCTCTGATAGGGCATTCATGGGTGTGCATCGGGCCAAGGGGGCTGACGTTGCGGCATGTTTGTCTGTTCATCTGGCTGTCCGGGGCCTCGTCGAGTGACGTCGCCAGTCGGGGTGGGAGCTTGCAAGGGCTCGTGAGTCTACCTCTGCTCGCCTTTTTGACCAGAATCTGACATCCTTTCTCCTCCCATGCGCGCGACATCCACGGCGGGAGACTCAGGGGATCGCATGCCGGTTTAGCATGTACATAGTTTCTATTCACAATACAAGCCGTACCCTTTACCCGCGTCCTTGAACTCCATCGTTAGCGCTTGGTGTTCGAGCTCTTCGCCGGGAAACCAGCGTTATTGAGTGCCCTGTGCCCCAATAAGTACCAGTAGTACTTGTCTACCCTCCTCCCGGATATCGTCCCTATTTCCGCTCCTGATTTGCTGCCACCCCGTCTTTGATGCACATGAGAGTACTGAGATGCAAGCCGCCAGTTTTTTCTCTATGAACTTGAAGCTTGAAGGCTTTTCTTGTGGTTTGCTACCCCGGATCGAAGTGAGCCTTCCACTGTCCGATAAATTTCCGCAACAGCAGTGTCCGCAATTGAACCAAACCGGACGCGCTAAAGTCCCGTTGGAAGTGCAGCGAGACGCTATGGAAACCTGGCAGAAAACAGCACTCGCCGCAGGTTCGTGTCGTTCTCTGTATATTGATTTTCTTACTGGATATACCGATCTGGGGATATTATGTCACGGCTAGGCATAGGCTTGGTTCTTCCTCAAGAAGATGACTCGATTCATTCGCCTATGCAGCCACTTTTCCTATACTATTCAACTTATGCGCTCTCGAAAATTAAGACAACTGATCCCGTGGCTTCAACTTTCATTCAGCTGGCGCAATGCGATCTCGTCACCGGCATTCATCATAACAAAATTCTCTGAATTCCATGCATTCACAACGGTTCACCCGCGCCTGTCCCTCGTCGAGGTGACTCGAGGGTGGATGGACCCTGTCTCACCAGCGCCGATCTCGCTTCTGGCGTTGAGTATTTGCATTATATAAGCCTTGTCCTGTCGGCCCGCTGAAATGGTCAACCATCCCATCATCCCGGAGTAAGGACTTTTGATAGTCGCTCATATATAATGCCCACCAACGGAGGGCTACCTAAATACCCACCTCATCTCCGCTCTTAGATATTAGACAAATTCGGTCCGAAAATTTCCGCCCCAGGTGCGCTTCGGCGAAACCTCCAATATTCGTGGCAGTATGTCGGTAAGTGCGCGAGGTCAGGCAGATAATTGGGCGCTCTAAATTGGGCATTTCTTTCGGGTGCTATGAAAATTGCAGGCTGTTATTGGCTCGGCCTTCGAATTTCGGAGAGGCGCATAAGTTGGCGTAGCCATGAGAGCTGCATTTGCTCGGAGGACTCATTATTTTCTTAATCAGCTTGACTACGCTGGGTGGCTTTTATAGAGCGCCAGGTCAGCCAAAAGTCTACACCAATTCCACCAGCTCACTAGCCAGCCAAATATGTTATACAAGGCTACCCTCGCCTCTCTATCCCTCTTCGCCGTCGCGCGCGCCCAGCAAGCAGGCACCCAGACCGCAGAAACCCACCCAGCACTCACTTGGTCGTTGTGTACCAAGAGCGGCGGCTGCACCGTCCAATCGACGGGTAGCGTGACCCTTGACGCCAACTGGCGTTGGCTGCACACCACCAGCGGCTACACCAACTGCTATACCGGCAACACCTGGAATCAGACTATGTGTCCCGACGGCGCGACATGCGCCAAGAACTGCGCGCTCGACGGCGCCGACTATTCCGGCACGTACGGTATTACGACGAGCGGCGGCGCGTTGACGCTCAAGTTCGTGACGACGGGCACGAACACGAACGTCGGGTCGCGTGTGTACCTGATGGCGGATGACACACACTATCAGATGTTTAAGCTCCTGAACCAGGAGTTCACGTTCGATGTTGACGTGTCCAATCTCCCCTGCGGTCTCAATGGCGCGCTGTATTTCTCGGAGATGGCTGCAGACGGTGGTGTATCGGAGCAGCCCAACAACAAGGCGGGAGCCCAGTACGGGACTGGGTACTGCGACTCGCAGTGCCCAAGGGACATCAAGTTCATTGGCGGCGAGGTACACTTTCCTACTTGCTCTCCAGATTCTACCCATGAGCTTATTAATTTTTTGATCGCAGGCCAACGTCGCCGGTTGGAACGCCTCTTCCGGAGATCCCAACTCGGGCACTGGCAACTGGGGTGCATGCTGCAACGAGATGGATGTCTGGGAAGCCAACTCGGTCTCCGCTGCCTACACTCCTCATCCCTGCAACGCGACTGGCCTATCACGCTGCAGCAGCAGCAATGGCACCTGCTCCGACAAGAGCAGGTACGCCAGCGTGTGCGACCCCGACGGCTGCGATTTCAACTCGTACCGCATGGGCGTGCAGACGTTTTACGGCAAGGGCCTGACGCTTGACACGAGCAAGCCGATGACGGTCGTGACGCAGTTCATCACCACTGATGGAACCGCCACGGGCACGCTGAGCGAGATCCGCCGGCTGTACGTGCAGGACGGCACTCTAATCCAGAACACCAACGTCAACATCACCGGTATGTCGTCATCCCTCGACTCCATCACGGACGCGTTCTGCTCGGCGCAAAAGACTGCATTCGGGGACACCAACGACTTCGCGACCAAGGGTGGGCTCGCTGGGATGGGCCAGGCGTTCGCGAACGGTATGGTGCTTGTGATGAGCGTGTGGGACGACTATGCTGCCAACATGCTGTGGTTGGACAGCGATTACCCCGCGAACAAGTCCACCTCCGCACCCGGAGTTGCGCGCGGAACGTGCGCCTCGACCTCTGGCAAGCCCTCGGATGTCGAGACGGCTTCCCCCAATGCAACCGTCATCTTCTCGAACATCAAGTTTGGTGATATCGGTTCGACATATACGGCGACCGGCGGCTCCGAGTCAGGAAACACGACGGCAATCACGACAGCAATCACAGCGCCCACAAGCACCGACACTGCGCCGGCATCCGTCACTCCGACCGCGGTCGGGGGCTCGCCAGACAACACGACGGCGACGGCTCCCACAAGTCCTGATACCGATCCCGCGCTGGCAGCTGCTGTCCAGACCAAATACGGCCAATGGTGAGTTACTCGCAAGAACTTCAATGCGTCAGACTGACTGTCGCCTACCCTTAGCGGCGGCACCGGATGGACTGGGCCCACGGTTTGTGCTGCAGGCAGCACTTGCCAGAGCTCGGGTGCCTACTACAGTCAGTGCATGTAAAGGCATAAGATGCGTAAGGCGCATGGACCTCGGAGTTTAGTTTTTCATCACGAATCTATCGAGACATTGTTGATATGTGTATATTACGAAAGAAAATTGGATTTTCCAGTACCTATGCCATGGGTTGGTGTTGTGCTCGAAATTCGCCCATATCATCGCGCTAAAACGCTATATACTTGTCTAAATCGGGACCATGTTTACTATCGAGTTTCCCCGGATCCTGCGCTCCATTAGTCATTATGGTCGGCGACAACAGTCCGTTAACCATCCCATCATCTCGAATTCTTGGTGGTCGCTTAAAACACCCACCAATCGGAGGTTGTTTAAGTTACACCATGGGTTCGGAAAGTACTGATGCGGATGGATCGATGGATGGCTGATATACATAAATCTCGTGCTTTCCCGTCTCACACCAAGTCACCAACCTTCTGGTTTCTATCAAGAATATAAGTATTACTATGGCTAACAGCACTACGAAACCCGACAGTGACGTCCCACACGCCACAGCGACAGCTCTCGTCGCCGCAGCGACCACCGCGATCTCACCTCTCCACCCCTCGATCATCCCGCGACTCGATCCCGAGTACGCGGCGTACTACAACCAGCACCTCGCGCACAAGCCGGGGCTGCACGAGATCCCCTGGACGCCCGATCTGCGGCTCGAGCCGCCCCAGCCCGGGGGGTCTGTCCCCCTCACTGTGGGAAGCGTGCGGGATTTCGGCGTGGGGAAGTTTAAGGTGAGGGTGTTTACGCCCGAGGGCGAGAGGCCGAAGGGCGGGTGGCCTGGGATGGTTTATTTTCATGGGGGAGGGTGCGTGTGTGTCCGTCTTTCGATGTGGGGTTATTTTGGTTGAGCGTTCTCTGTTCTTTTTGGGGTTTTGGTAGTTGGACGCTGGGGAATATAGACACCGAGAACCAATTCTCGTCGCATGTGTGCAAACGTACGTGCTATTTAAAGCTCTCCAATTATATCTTTTACGGTTCTTCATGGACTCATGCGTGCCTTCCGTGTTCGATATAGATGCGAGGACTGTCGTTGTGTCGGTGGACTACCGTCTAGCACCAGAGAATCCGTACCCAGCTGCGGTAGAAGACGCGTGGGAAGCGCTTTTATGGACGCGCGCCAACGCCGAGAATGAGCTTGGTATCGACCTATCCCGCCTCACAGTGGGAGGCTCCTCAAGGTCCGCTCTCACTTTCGTGTTTAAAAACCTCGATCCCCAATTTGACTCACATGAATATTACCTAAATAATACAGCGGTGGGAATCTAGCTGCCATCCTCACACATAAAGCCGCGCTCGCGCACCCCCCGATCCCACTCGTATTCCAGCTCCTCATCGTCCCCGTCATCGACAACACGGCAAACTCACAGAACCCGATCTACGCGTCGTGGTCGGAGAACGCGCACGCACCGTCGCTGACGCCCGCCAAGATGATGTGGTACCAGGGGATGTACCTCCCCGACACGTCGAAGCGAGCCGAGTGGGAGGCGTCGCCGATCTTCGCGCCGGATGCGGGATTCGAGGGGAGTCCGAACGGGTGGATCGCGGTGTGCGAGTTGGATGTGCTGAGGGATGAGGGGGTGGCGTATGGAGAGAAGCTGAGGAAGTTTGGGAAGAGTGTGGAGGTGAAGGTGTACAAGAGCGCGCCGCATCCTGTCATGGCTATGGATGGGGTGAGTGAAATTTTAGCGCTGGGATTCTAATACTGGCCGTATCTTGTGCGTGTAATCTTGGAACTGACGGGCTATTTTTACAGGTTCTCCAAGTTGGACGCGATCTTATTTCGGACGCGTGCGTGGCGCTTGCTGCGGCTCTGGGCACGAATACGGAGTCGATCTCGTAGGCCATCGTCAATTTAAAATTATATCCTCGAGGAGTACAAATTGTAAAAATAACACTGCGCAACGAACCATAAGGCTATAAGAGCCAAAAGAAGAAAGTCAGAGCCCGTTCTCGGACTCGCCGGCGGAGCTGCTTTTGCCTAGCTTTCAATTCGCCAAGCTCGACCCCACTCAGCTTTGGAACACGTGCTAGATCGTCACTCTCCCATGGGTGGGCCAAGGGATGGATTTCATATGCTTGAATGAATTTTGTGCGGCTTGGCGACTACATAGTATGACGACTGCACCCCGGGGGGAGGCCGGGGGAGTCTCGCGTCTGCTACTTATTGGCACCAACTATGCGCCAACTGAGCTGCAAAAGGACATGTCTTATCTCTTATCTCTGAGTACTCGTGCTTGATCTGAAGGATACGTGCCACTGGAGTTCTCCTGAGCATTGCACATGGTGGATAGCTTTTATAAATTACAACAAATTCCGGTGCGAGCGTACCGGTTACTCAACACCGCCGCCACATACTTACTCACCAGTTCCACAGGTTGTGCAGTGTGCTCGACCCTTTTCTGATGCATACGACTGTGCAATACAATATCAATGTCCGAATTGGGCCTTACATGTTAAGACGAGAAACAGCAGTATAGTTAGACGCGTTGTGATTCGCCGAGGGCTCGCACGCCCGAGCACTGGATCGCTGTGGGAAGCCTGGTGGTGAGCTTGGCGAGTGCTTATGTAAAGTGTTGTGGCGTGTTGTGTGGTCGAATGGGGAAGTTGCTACGCCCATAACGGTTTTCAGATATTCGATTTTCAGTCGATTTCCTTCCGCCGTAGCTGCCCCCACACTCGTTGCAAGATTATCCTCGCTTTTTATAGACATGCCTTCGATTCCGTTCTCCCTCTCCCTCTCCCGCCCCCCGTCCCGCCCCCCGTCCCCGCCCCCGCCCGGCTCGCCCTCGTCCGACGACGACAACGACCCCGACCGCGGCGACTCTGCCTTCGACGACGACAGCGACTACCCCCACTCCCGCTCCCTCCACCCGCACCACCAGTCTAGCCGTCGCTACGCCTCCTTCGCCCCCCGCGCCTCCGCCTCCTCCCAGCACATCCCCGCCCCCGAGCTCCTCTTCGCCCTTTCCTCTGCTCCCCCATCTGGCACCTCGTCCGCAGCCATCACCCCCATGAACTCCCGCCCGTCCTCGCCCTCTCCACTCGCCATCCACAGCATCTCGTATGGCAGCAATTCCGAAGACGACTCGCACGACCAGCTCTCCAGTCCTCTCCTCGGCTTGGGTTTCTCCGATCGCGACCGCCGCTCGTCCCGCAGATGGCCCCTCGCCTCGGGTCGCAGGCGCTGGTGGGACAGTTCGCGCTCCAAACGACGCAAACGCGACTCGGGTCTGCGCGGCTGGAAGCGTCTCGTCGGTCAGGTCATACGGCACCCGCTCTTCCCCACCCAGCCCACCACCATCGTGCGTATCCCTATCTTCACTGCCGTTGCTCTCCATGTTCAAATGCCTAATGTGTTGCTTTAGCTCCTCTCTTTCCTCGTTTTCACCGCCTTTGCCCTCTCCCTCACTCTACTCCTCAAGCACATCCTTAATCCAGACAAAGCCCCGCTCCCATGGCGGTCCTACTGCTCCCTCACGCCCTCATTCCCTCCACCTGCTTTTGAAACTCTGCCCCCCGTCGGCGTATTCGTCGGCGTGTTCAGCATAGACTCTGGCGTCGAACGCCGTATGCTCGTACGCAGTACCTGGGCAAGCCACCACAAAAGTCGCGGGACCGACGGTGGCACCGACAGAACCGTTGTCCGTTTTGTTATCGGGACACCACGCGCCGAATGGGAAAGACGCGTCAAGCTCGAAATGGAAAGTGCGTCTCCCTCTCTTTCGTCTATATGATTCTTTATGGGGATTTACACGGACGTTGTGCTACTTTTAGCGTACAAGGACATGGTTATTCTTCCCATGGAGGAGAATATGAACTCGGGCAAATCGCACGCGTTCTTTACCTGGGCACACACGAACGGCTTTGTCCCACCACCTTCACCATTCCACCACAATGGCACACTAGCACTCACGCCATCTAATTCCACCATCCCCGCGCCCCCGCGCGCACCACACGATCCCCCCGCAGTGCTCCGCCCCTCCTCTGCTCAACTTGGTGCTGAAACTGGCTCTGGCTCCGGCTCTGGTAGTGAGATCGCAGCCGACTGGGTCCGGCCCAATTTTGTGATCAAAGCCGACGACGATTCGTTCGTCATGCTCGCAGAGCTTGAGGCACGATTGCGCCTCGAGTGGTTCCAAGCCATCGCAGATGCTTCGCCGCTCCCCACCCCTATCCCGTCGTCATCGCTGACTTTGACCGGGGCCGGGACTTCGACGTTGACTTCCACTTCGACTTCTGCAATCTCGGCGTCCTCGGCTTCTCTTCCGGGGTCTGGATCGGCCCCGGGATCGGCACCAACTGGAAGTGCGTCGGGGACGTGGAGCGCGAGCGCGGGCTTGCCGGTGGAGACTGATAGTCATGGTGCGTCGGTGACCGCGACGCCGTCACCGTCGTCGGTGCTAGCCTCTGGATCGGGCACGGTTCCTGGGCATCCGGAGGCAACTGGGACTCCTCCAGCGGCTGGTGCTGCGGGTTCGCAGGCTACTGCGCCGGCGATGCTCCCTGCTATGTGGACCAGCCCTGGGGGCGTCGACATGGCGCATCTGGCGCGTGGAGTTGATCCGATGATATATTGGGGCTGTGAGTTTTTTTCGTGCTTCTCTTCTCTCTGATTTACTCCCTGCATTCTTTATTCCCTACTTTCTACTCTTTATTATCAATCATCGCCGTTGGAGTATTGAATAATGAATACGAGGACGTATGCTGATCCTTTTGTACTGTTTGTTTAGATTTGGTCAAATCGCGATTTATGGCGGGAGAGCTGTATGCGCTTTCGTCGAATTTGGTCGAGTATGTCGCTACTACGCCTGCGCTCAAGAGCATGACCCGCGGGGCGGAGGATAAGCAGGTGCGTGCTTTGTTTCTTCTACGCATCTTTTCGATGCTTTTTGGAGCTAGTTGCTGATGGGCGGTTTGTTGTTGTAGACGGCAAAATGGATGCGAATCCATCCGCGTGCCAACGAGGTCCGGTGGAGGAGCGAGCGCTGCTGGATATACGATCATCCTCGCGCCAACACTGTGTAAGCACACCTCTCCAGAACGAAATTCCAAAGTCGAAGCGGTGACTTATTCGCATTCTTTCCTTTCACTAGGTACTCTCATGGCTTCCTATTCCCTTCCGAAGTATCCCGCGTCCGGCACGAAACAACACACGACATCCCGCCCTCGCAGATGCACCTCTTCCCCTCCTCCCCACCCACAATACCGCCCTCCCTGTCCTCCTCCGACGCCTCGCTCGCGTTCTCGACCGTCTCGCGCTTTGGGATGCGCTATGTCCCGCCCATGGGGAACCTCACCGCGCCCCAAGAAATCGAGGCGCTCGTCGAGGGATCAGCGCTGTCACGATTACGGGATATGATGCCGCGCGAGGAGATTACCTGGGGCGATGTGGAGAGGGCGTGGGCGCTGCGGGAAGGGAGAAAGGAGCGGTATGCGGGTACGGGTGGGAACGTGGGGGGCACGGTGGTGGTGCATTTTATCAAGAGGAACGAGTGGTTCTTGGAGGCGGCGTTGGCGCTTTTGGAGGGGGAGGAGGTTGTGGAGAGGCCGCCGGTTGTGCCTGAGGAGCCTGTCAGCATGGGCGGGGTGAGAGTGAAGGTAGGGCTGGAGGAAGAGGAGATTGGGGACGACGAGAGGCGGACGAGTGGGGAGGATGCCACACCTGCTTTGGTTGTTGACGAGCCTCTGCCTGTGGTAGAGACGCGCTCGGAATCGGAGCCGGGGTCGGAGGAGTCTTCATTGCTTCCATCACCGTCTGCACCATCGACATCAATATCGCCATCAACAATAACAACACCACTATCGGACAATGGTCTTTCAGAAGAGCTGGCCTCTTCTTCATAGTGTACCTTTTCCCTCTTCATTTCTCTCTCACTCTTCACTGTGACACTTGTTTTCCAGATCATTCTCTGTCAGCTTTTTATACGAGTCCGAACTATTTTTTCTCTGAACACTGAAAACTTACCACCCACCTCACCCACCCATCATCGATTCATCCATCCATCATCCATCTCATTATTATACAAGTACTTACTATTTCTCTCCACTTTTCGGTTCCTTCTCTCCTCTCGACTTTCGACTTCCCTTATTTCGCCTCTCATCGGGACACTTTTATACACACCTTGTGCGCATTCGTTTACTCCAAAAACGTGGTCTTTCCCCCCCCTTCCTCCACTTTTTTTTGCTTTCCGTAGCGCGATGCCTCCCGTCGATCGGCTTACAAGAGTTACCAGGACCACACTAGTAACGCACATGCTTGGCTCCATCGATGGAGCTGCTCCGCTACTTTGTGCTCAAAAATACTACAGTACTGTGTTATGTACCTACCTTTCTTTTCGTCTCTCTAGCTATGCTCTCTCACTCTTTCATCTTTTATCTTTTCATCTCCCCCCCATCTATCTCTCCATATATCAAACCACATTGCACTCCGATACCACCACTCTCTTTTGGGCATTCCTTCTTGTCGTCATTCGTTTTTTTCCTCCTCGGGATCGTTGTTCAATGTTCGATGTCTAAATACATCTTTGTTTCTTGGTTCTTCTGTGCATTCGTGCATTCGTGCATTCGTGCGTTCGTGGGGCTGTGTATCAGCCGCTGAGGTATCCATTAATATTGCTCGCACTCTGGAACATAATCAAGTATTCGGTAGTAACGTATTCAAGGAGCGGCAGTTTAAAGTCGAAGTGAGCCTGGCAGCGATAAAAGCCATCACTTATCGTCAAGTGGCCTCGAGAGAGCCAGTGAAATAACACAAAAGGTAGCAGAGGGTATACAAACAGATCCCTTTCCGCACGCCGACACGAGCCCTCCTCCTTTGCCGATCACCGTCGTCTCCGGGTCGTGGTTTTCTGGAACCGCGATGTATCGCGACGAAGGCGTCTAAATAGAGATAATCAGAACATGCCCCACGTACGACGGAGAGGGGAGAAAACAAAAGTGAAACGTACCTCGCCGCCCTCTCGCGCTCCATCTCCCTCTTCTCCATCTCCTCCGCACTGAGCACCTCCAACCGGGGCCCGTACTCCTTCGCCTCGACCCAATCGCGCCACACGCCCTTGAGCACCTTGGACCCTTTCCTGCGTTGGTCGCCCCCGAGGACGCCCCACTCGATCGCGTCGCGTTTATGCCGCAGGATCTCCTCGTGCATCGCGTGCGCGATCAGCGGCGCCGCCTCCCCCGTCAGCCCGAGGTCCGCGCACAAATGTCGCGCAAAGGACTCGGGCGTGACGACGGGTTTGAGCGAGGATGATGGCGGGGAGAGATCCCATTCGATGTGGTCGATGAGGTGGTATGTTCCGATTTGCACGTCCAGCTGGATACACCGTCATGAGATGAATGGATAAATAAATAAAATGCGCAGGGCTTCATATATGAGTATCGCCCAGGAGACAGTGTGAAGAATACTCACGGCCAGGATGACTCTACAGTCAGGATCTTCCTTGATTTCTCCTTTCTCGTCCACCCCACTATCTACATCCACATCGTCGCCCTCTCTTACGTCGAACCCCGCAACGCCGGCATTCTCCTCCAGCTGCGCCCGAATCGACGTTGCTATCTGCTCGGCGTAAGGGTGGGTCGGGATATCTATATCCTGGCACAGTGTTCGGGCAAACATATCGGGTGTTATGGTATCTTCTGCAAAATAGTGCATATATAAATAAACGAGGCACATACAGACGAGGTTAAAGAGTACCGCACCATTGAGGTTCCAAACAAACGAGTCCCGGATCCGATGAGTCTCGGTGTCAATGTCTATCTTGATCGGAATCAGCACCTCGGGCCTCCGCGCAGCCTGATCGATTTTGTCCTGTGGGCTTATATATCAAAGGAAAAAGAAGGGAAAAACGGGATGTAAAGAGAGAGAAAAGACGGGAACAGGATAGAAAAAGCGCATACATGTACTCGTACTTTGTTTTCATCGCCGCCTTGGTATGGATGAACCTCGACGGGGGGACCATGCCAAGGTAGCTCTTATCCAGCTCAGCGCCCTGTTTTCCCACTTGCGGCACCGGCGTCGACGAGCCCACTTTCTGATTCTGACCCCTGGGCGTCCCACGGCGCGGCGCCCGCCCCCCAACATAGTCCGAATCATCTGACTCGTCCTCGTCGCCCGAGCCCTCGGCATAGTTGACCCGCTTCTTCGTGCCACCAGCGCCGGGGTTGTGCGCGGCGGAGATGATGGGCTGCACAAGGAGCGTCGCACCCGTGCGCAGGCGCGATGCGTACGTCGTGGAGAGCGCCTGCGGCGTCGTCGGGATTACTGGGCGCGCGAGGTGGGAGGGTTGCGGCGGGACGTGGGCGTGTGGCTGGGCGTGGGTTTGGGAGTGCGTGGGCACGGTGCTTGCGCTGCCGGCGGCGCCGGGCTGGTAGTACTGGGCTTGGGCTTGGGGCTTGGGCTGGGCATAGTATGCGTTTGGCGGGAGCGCAGCAGGGGGAGGAGGAGCGGCTTGGACGGGCGTGGCGGCGGGTCGTGTGCGCCGGCTGGAGCGGCTGCGCGACGAGGATGCAGCTGGGGCGGGCGAACCTGCTGCATTCGGCCATCCTGGCGTCGCTGACCCTTGCTGGTGGAACGGAACTTGATGTAACACGTAAGTGAGCTTTTACTACTCGTGCAACTACGGAGGTTGGACGTACGAGCAGAATTGACACCCTGCGCCTTGGGTGTGCCCGGGACAGACGCATACGGCGTGCCCGACTGGCGGAGGTTGAGCACGGCAGGGTTCTTCGCTGCCCGCTGGAGCTCGCTGAGGTTCTGGCTGAACGCGTCGTTGGACATGCTGGCGAGCGTCGACTTGTACTCCTGGGTATTCATCTCGGTTCTCGATAGGGACGGCTTCGATCGCGTGTGTGGTGGACGCAGAGTTGGGACTCGTTTATGTAAGGGTGTAAAGATACCAAGCTAAAGTTGAACTTGAAAGCTTTTCACTTGGCGAGAGGAGCAGGCGATGGTTGGAAGGTAATTCAAGGCCGGAATTTTGCAGTCGACGAAGATGCCCGCCGTCGTTGCGCGATTGCCAGTAATAATAATCCTTGGCCAAACTTTGCGGTCGCGTCTGAGAGTCGCGTTCGTCGAGGCCAACGTCTTCGTCCAGCGTCAACACCAAAATCCATCCGCATGCGGAGTCTGAATTTCCCGCCCCGTAAATTTCCACTAAAAATCAACTGGAAATATCTTGTCTATTCTTTGCTTAACGACTCTGAAAATGAGAGTAGATCCAAAGAAAATTGTACATGTTGGTAGAGATCCGAGCTATACACATCGTATCAATGCAAACCATCGGCGTACACTTTCTGGAAGCTCTTCCTCTCGATCGCAGCCTCCCAGAACGCCCTAACCTTGGTTCCAATCTCCCACCCACCCTTGCCATCAGTGACCTCCTTCTCCACGCTCGCCAGGCCCGCCATGTTCCCCTCGCCGCCCGCGACATGGACGACATGCGCGATCCACGAGATGAGGTGCAGATCAGGAATACTCAGCTGGTCGCCGAGCGTGTAAGGGCCCGCGATGAGCTTCTCGAGCGCGTCGAATATCTTCTTCAGGTCCGAGTCCCACGTCGTCACCGAGCGCGCGAAGAACGGCTGCCGGAGCGCGCTGTCGCTCTCCGTGGACTGGTACACCGAGAGCAGCGCGGCGTTGTCCGCCTGTTTCTCCTCAAGCACCTTCTTCACGCGGTGGTGCAGCGGCTTGGGCACGTCCGCGTCGTCGGCGGACCCCGCGGTGGGCTCGGCGAGGTAGCCAGCGATGGCGTCGCGGACCGCGCGAAGGCGGACGCCGAGGGGGCCGTTGGCTTTGGCGGAGAGCTCCTCGGCGTTGCGGGCGGCGAGAAGGAGGAACAGGGGATCAAAGGCCGGGGCGTGGAGGACGGCTATTATCTGGGACGCGACGTTGGCATCGGCGATCGTGGCAGGAGCGAGCGCTGAGAAATAACGCGGGATGAGTCTGTGCGTATGGTAGCAAGGGTACATGAACGGCTAACTGGGCGCGGGGGCGGTAGAGGTGGTATGAGTCCGAGAGTTGGTACTGCGAGACTTGTCGAGGAATTCGACGATTGCCTGCTCAAAGGAAGGTGAGCCAAATTAAAAGGTATAAGAGATCATGATGCGCACCTTGACATCCGTAATCGCACGGTACTTATTCTCGATCTCGGGAGCAAGTGTCTTATTCGTCGGCACAACCAGCGTCGGGACCGAACCTGGTGATCACGCGTTAGAGAACTCTTTAAGTATCGATCTGAAAAGCAACACGCACCCGTGATGTTCAAACGCAGGTAGGAAGGCGCAAAGTTTTCACCCTTGGCTAAGAGAGAACGACGTTAGCTGAAAGCCGAAAACGAGACCCCACCGTCAACTACCGAGGGAACCAAGACTCACTGATATCCACAACCTTGGTATCAAACTCATCGCTTCCATATCCCTTCTCTTCGCTAAAAAGGGGGGAACCATGTTGGGACGATCAATCAATAAACGCATGTACGAAAAAGGACCTCACAGAGTCAGCAAAACTGGGCACGGAGGTATCGGAAATGAGCTCCAAGGTGCAGAAACAAGTGATGTAAGCGACCGCGCTCACCAGTGGCACTCTCGACAGACTTGGGGTGGAAGTACAGGACGGCCTTGGGGACAGAGTTGGTCATCGGGGCCAGGTGGGAGTGCGGGTGAAGCGACATGTTTTCTGCCTGTTATATACCACCGCGAAAGTGCGAGATTGCTGTATGAAATCTCGCTGGAAGAGGCAGATCTTATATATATGGATTCCCCGATGGCGACGTGACATCATCCCATCGATCACCACGCTTGTTCTCGCCATCGCTCGCGAGGGAAGAAGCACGTCCCACGGCAAGATACGAGGGGGTTTTCATCGGGAAAACGCGTCGACTAGGGCAATCTGCATGTGTCGAATGGGGATTGCCGTAGAAGAGTAATTTTCGAGATAAAGTCTTCTCGTCTCTTCCCAGCACTCAATTCTTCAACATCGTACGTCTAATGCACGTCTCCCAGTCGTTGAAGCTGAAGGTCGTGGGTCTGCATACCTTTCAACGATGCAGGCCCACTAGCACATGATCGTATCGCGGGGTCACCTGACTTCATATCTTGCTGATGAGGACGCTGAAAGGGGGGACCCATGACATGGGGGTGAGAGTCGGGCCCACAGACAGTCAACATTTCCACGTCCTTGCACAAATTCTCAAACTCGTGGAGGAAGGAGGGGCCCATTTCCGAGTAGCAAAGCGTAGATTTGATTTACACACCCTGCACCCCCACTTCTCGGTGGTTCGAGTCGACGTCGTAATCAGCACTTCGATTTGTCTCTTGCAGAAGGTATCTAAAACACAAAAATCTGGGGCGCAATAACACTCGTTCATATCTGGAGATGAGATGAAAATAACAGTGTGAGTAAATCATAAATGTGTTGCTGTGATCGGCTCGGATTCCCGATACGATGATGCGTGGTCCTCGATCACAGTGCTATTTCAAGGCACGATTCTCTTCGCATTCTTTGCAGCCCGCAGAGGTACAGAAACCGGGACATGACTGCCTAAGATATATATGATTGGCGAGCGTGCCTATCCACAAAGCTCAAGCAACAAGAATGAAAGTTGACATGCCTTGATCTCGAACAAAACCATCTTTACGAGAAATCTGGGCAGAGTCAAGGAAAAAATAAAAGTGAGGTGTACGTTTTTTTGTGGATTATTAAAGGAAAGAAGGTTTTGGACATCGTGTGTTTATTGCATTTGAAATCTGTGTCAGAGCGGGATAAATCGCGATCAAGATATTTGAGCCTGCATCATAGCATCGGGAATAAACGCAGCGGAAACGAGCTTCCCGCCAAACCAGCGACCGTTGAGTCCGGAGATTGCGCTCTTGGCCGTCTCGATAGAGTCGAACTTGACGTAGATTTCGCCCTGGAGGAATCAAGATAAGCGTAGGAAAGCGACGAGGATGCTTGAAGACATACGGCAGATTCCTTGACGACTTGGACAATCTCGACTGGCCCGTATTTCTCTTCACACTCTCCCTTGACGTCCTCTGCGAGTTCTTTATCCCAGTCGCGCTCTGTTTCTCTGGAACAGAGGCACACAAATCAGAAATGACTGGTGTACAATAGGGAAGCAAACGTACTCTGCGGGATCAAACATGTTTTTCAATAAGACACACTTGGTTTGGACCTGTGGAATATTAGGCCTCATTCTGAGGAATGAGATAATCCTGGCGTCAGTCGTGCGCACTTTTAAGGAGATGAGAAAGTAACGCACATCGCAGCGGGTCTTGCGGGGGGCACCTCGGTCCTAGCAAGCTTTTGCATCAAAACATGACGTGAATTGTTGTTATTTAGCGAACCTAGGAAGGGTAAGTGAGATTCCGTGAATGGAGATAGAGGCGACGGGGGATGGGTCCCTACCACCGTTCTCATCGAGTGACTCGACTTGTGTCCTGGCGATACCCTTTTCGTGGACGGTGTTTACTTTTAGCTGCGCGGCAATAAGGTGAGCACATATGTGCGAAGTCTGGATAGCATGCGGGACGTACTGTGCGACCAGCGAGCTCGAAGCCTTCCATCTGTTCAAGTGCCATTTTAGCGTCCTCGGCCTTCTTGTACCTATGATTATGAAAGGCGTCAGGAAAGTGCCGTCGGCAGTCAAACACAGCCAGAAAACTACTTACTGAACAAAGGCATAACCTTTACTCCTCCCAGTTTGAGGATCCCTGTGCAAATCAACAAACTCGAGCTCCCCAAACGGCTCGAAGACCTGCTTGATGTCTGATTCGGTCAGATTGAAGTGCAGTGATCCTACGTAAAGCTGCATAGGCGCGTGGGCTGGAGCAGAGACGCCTGGCGGAAGGTTCAATCTACGATTTCATGTTAACATGGAGCCCTGGGGATAGACAACGGTGGAACTTACGAATCACCCGAGGCCGATTGCTTATTTCTCTCGGATTCAGTGAGTTGTACCATGATAGGAAGACCCATGACAATGGTACCGCTGAGCGCAATCGCCTTGTTCACCAAGTCGAGAGCACGGAACTCGACATAGCCAATACTGGAAAAAGCAGGTTATCGTGTCAGCGATAGCTGTGTGAGCGTTATAGGAGAGAAGTCATACCCCTTGGAACGCCGAGAGAGCCTATCAGTGACAATGCGGGAGTCCTTGACGGTACCTTCACCAAGCTTGTCTTCGAAAAAGAAGCCCAAATCACGCGCGGTGAGGCGGGCAGCGAGTTGCGAAACAAAAACAGACCGAGCTTCAGAATCGTCATCTGGCTGAGGCTCGCCACCAGGCCCGTGGTTGATCGGGGGCAAGTCATAGGTTGGTGAGGGGCGTCTAAAATTCGAAGTTAGAGAAGATGGTAATTTGACATCGCAGTGTGCGTACCTGCGAGGGGGAGAGCGGCGCCTGCGCTCATACCGATCGTATGGCCTTCGGTCGTAGTCGCGTCGATAATCTATATCATCTCTCCGGCGATCATCATCGTCACGTGGCGTGCGAGAGCTGTGGCGGGAACCGCGCTCATCTCCGTACCTAGAGCGACGCCTTTCCGAATCTCTTGAGCGATCTCGGACAGAGGCCTTGCTCACTTTGTCGGCCATGTCGTCGTCCACGCTGGCAGAGTCTTTGTCCTCCTTAATTTTCTTCGCAATGTGGCTGTCATCCTTGGGTTTTGCGTCCTTGGGCTCAGAGGGCTCCTCGACGTCGTCTCTCTTGCGGCGGCGCCTTTCCCTGTCGCGTTCTCGTTCGCTGTCGTCGCGCTCGCGATCTCTGTCTCTTGGGCGGTGGCCATCTCTGTCCTTGTGGCCGTCACGGTCGGCGTCCCGGTCCCTGTCTCTGTCTCGATCACGGCGGTCCCTATCCCTATGACGATCATCCCGACTGCGGCTCCTCCTCCTCCGCTCGTGATCACGGTCTCTGTCCCTATCTCTATCTCGGTGGTGTCTAGAAGAATGGCGGTCGCGGCTGCGGGAACGAGAGCTCCTATGGGATCGTCTTGGCCGGGGAGATTCCCCAACGTCACGAGACCTATGCAAACAAAAAAATGTAAAACGAGATCAGAAAATAGAGAGCCATGCACGACCCACGACTTGTGTTCCGACGGCTTTTCGCTCGCTGACTTCGCGGGAGAGCGGGGCTCAGAGGCGGTCGACATGGTGGTTGTTGCGCAAGCGGCAAGAGTCAGCGCTGCTTCTGGAAAAGCTCTGTAGGCAAAACAGCGCCAAACATCAACACCTCCATGACCTTAACCCGCGCGCGAACCTCGCAAATTTTTTCAACGACCGTGCATAATTCAGGCCAAAGTAATTTTACAAAGGTATGTGATGTAGAAAGGCTAGTAGCGCCTGATTTTTACTCGCTCATACTTGGATAACTAGTATGGGTCTTCTGCATTCCGAGAGAGGAACCACGCCGCTCCAACCACATTGCCGCCGTTTTCTTTGATCCACTCATATGCCTTCCACGATCTCCGAGCAACAAACTTGGAGCCCATAGGCGCTGGGTTGAAATTCTCGGGCTCCTGCACCAACATTATAAGGTAACGATGGAAGCTTCGTTTGAAAAGTATTGGTGAACATTTGCTTCCCCGAGGCAACAGCTGGCTCCTCTCACCTCGTTCCAGACCCAGGCGAAGGGGCCAGGTACGGCGTGTGCGGATCCTCTGTTATCACGGTGGATGTATCTTCTTGAACACGCACGCCTGGTTGCACCTACGATACGAGATGTCATAAGGTTCGTGCAAGTGTTATGGTGCGACGCGATGAATTCCTACCCAGTGACGCCAGTCTCCAAACTTGGGATCGGTGCGCGAAGGAGCATCCTGTGAAATCACAGGTTAGCATCGTAGAGACTACCATTAAGATAAAGTGCGAGGGCTTACTGGGTCGGTTAAGATGAGCGTGTAAGTTGCGTTGGTATCCTGGGCATCACCAGCATGCTAGATCAGTATCGACTTCCTATGCGAGAATGCACCAGCTGGATCTCACTGCATGTTCAACCCGAACGGTGGGCTCCGGCTTCACAACATCAGGAGCGAGGATGTCCCCATCTCTGAGGATCTTTGCGCCAAAGGAGACGACCAGGTTGACCGTCGGTTGCCAGCTCTCGGGTAAGATATCGGGGATGAGATTATTATTTTTCAGTCCAAAGACAAGAGTATCCATGATGATGGAAGGAGGATGAGTGTCTGTTCGCTGATACAACGACCCATCGATTCTTATATGTATAGCAGCGGTCAATTGGCCAAGCACTTCCGTCTCGATGACGAGGGCCGGGTAGGAGCCGGGCCGTCATCCGGCCCGTTCGTTGCATCACTTGAACATGCTCTTCTCCCGCTCTTGGATCTAGCGCAGTTCGAAGCTGCGTCGTCATCCGTAGCGGTACGCTCGCGTGCATTAAAGGACGTTTTTCCCACCCCAACCCGCAAGGTGTTACATAGGCGCAATCTGCATTCAAACGTTCGTTCCATTTTGATTCGGGGCGGAGGGTGCGCTTGACAATCCGAGTCTTGAACGTGATTGCACGCCTCGAGTGCAATGTACTCTCGGAAGCGAGTTCATGTGTAGGGTAGTAAGTAGCTTGTTATGATGTTGAACAATCCAGCAGCGACCGCTGCAGACAGCAGTACTACGCAGTATGGCTTTGCGAAGACATGACCAAGCTCTGCAAAGACATATATACGCAGCCTGCCGGGGCTCGTAAGCACTGACCCCTGAGTACAGGGAGAAAATCGAGTATATACGTCTTGCGCTGCTACAGCTTATGCTTTCTGAATCAAATTTCCCAATAAATGGCAAGGGTAATCCGTAGAGCGGGGTCGGAGCACAAGGGGGGGCAGCGGCCGGTATAGCCCTGTAGCCTCCGCAAGACAGGCTTGAAACGCGAAGTTCCTTAGTGTGGTACTGGGTCAAACTCCTCCAGCAGAAGCATGGGAACTTCAATCGCCTTCGTCGACTGTGCGATACCCAGTTGGGCAGCTAACATCCGCGCATGGGCGTCTGCGGCGCTAAGCCTGTCTTCGGGCCGATCGCAGGTCATGTCCTGCAAAACAGCCAGGACGCCGGGAACATGAACTATGAATTTCTGCGCGGCTGTTAATCCTCGCCAGCAGGGAGCGAAATTTTCAAGTGCTAATGGTGTGAGGATATCTCACCTTGCACCACCCGTATATCGTCCGACCTGCCTGGTACACATCTGCTGCAAAAGGATCAAAAGGCGCCCCCGTTTTGGTTTCAGGCGCGCTTTGCTCTCTGGGTACTGGCCAGACACCCCGGCGGCTCGGTTCATCCAGGTCGGGCGGGAGCTGGACTGAGTATCCAAAGTCGATCAGGGCATATTTAACAGCGAAATTCTTGCGAAGTTTGGGTGGTTTCGTTCCTCGATCTCTCTCTGGTGGGAAAACTCCCCAGTAGTTCATGAGAAAGTTTTCATGCGAAATGTCCTAGGGGTTTGCGGATGCCGTCAGCACAACAAGCAGGAACACAGTCAGACTCAAATATGTACAAGGTGAGCAATGCGGTTTCGATGCAAGAAGGCGACGGCCTGTAAGATATCAGTTAGCAAGCGTGTAGAATCATGCTAGTAAGCGACTTGCGGCAATAAGTTGCACCGCCCATTCAAGGACCTCGCCAATATCGACGAACTCGGGGATCACGGAGTCGTTCCAGCGCTGAGTAATCGCAAATGTCCAGCCAGAATATTCGAGGAACTCGACAACCGGGACAGTCGTGTTGGCCTTGTCCGCGCGGAGAGCATCCGAGTTTAAATATTTGAGGATTTGAAGCTCGTTGGTAGATCGGGCGCCGTAACTGACTGGCTTTATGACGACGTCGCGGTTTTCGCTATCGAGACATAATAGGCGTCAGATAATTTTGAGGATACAAGATCCCGATAATTACAGATCACGGGCACCCCAAATTTCGCCCTTCTGAGGTTGTCCAATGTATGACTGGCTTTATTCAGGCAGATCGGGTATTAAGTGATACGCACCATGCACCATAATATAGGCAGTGTCGTGAAATCAGTGCGAGTTCCATGTAGACCAAAACCACAACCGTTGGGATCGCCTCTGACGCGAGGTTTCAGGCCCTCGTACTCGTGATACACATAGAGGTCGTAGCCCTTAGTGAGGAAAAAGGGCCGTAGCGCCTCCCATTGCCACCCAAATCCTTCTTGCCGCCATATGGTGTTTTTCCAGGCGTCGAAGCTTTGCGGTAGCGCGATATCCTGGAGTCACGAAAATGGATTAGATTTTGCGAATAAAGCCCCTAAATTGCTTCGACCTTTCGCGGTGCCGCTATGTTTAGTGACAACCCATCCTTGGTTTCGTCATCTGGGATCGAGTTGGCATCTGCCTAGGGAAATGGATATGGTTCCATAAGCCATCGAATGTGCATCCAAGGCTGCCGACATGGCGTACGCGCTCCGATGAGGGACTATTCAGAGTACTCACTAAGCAAGAGGGGTTGTTCCTATCATTAATTTCTAGTAGAAGAGATTAATGATGCAGCCACTTACTTGCTGTTGATGATTTGGGTGATGGCCCAAGTAGATGAGAGTATTCTTCAAGATATCGGACCTGTCTCACTGTAAGGCGTTACTAGGCGTTACATACCGTGTCACGGATATTCGAAGCTAAAGAGGCCACCGCGCTCCTTGAGCTTAAACCTTCTTTCGGTGCGCAATCGAGCTGGCCGTGCCACACAACTACAGGATACTTCGGGCAGGATATTGAGCACGAGTAGTGAACTAGTGAGGAGCCAGCCAGCCGAGCACCGTGAGATGATAAGCGTCAAGTACATCAATGTGTGGTGGTGCCGGGTCACATCTTGCGATTCAATCCATACGAACGGGAACGATATATTCACGAGTGACATTATTGCAAAATCGATACGACCGATTCAAGAGGGTGACCCCGCTTGTGCGGCATACATTTTGACGAGACCACTGCCCGTCGAAGCTTCCAAGCTCTTCGTGTATCCATCCAATTGTCCCAAGAGAATCATGCTGTCCAGCCTGCTAGGCTCTGGGGGAATCTTGAACAGTCGGGTCACGTCCTCCTCGGGAAGAGGGGGCATCCCCTGCGCCACGCGTGCGGCATTCTCATCCCGGCGCTTCGCGGTGTAGGCATCCGCTTTTGTGCGCTCGCGCGCAATTTGGCGCGAGAGGTACGCAAGGTTTCCCTCTTCGGTTTTGTACAGATCTAACGTGTCGATAATCGACTCCATATGGCGGGAAAGGTGCGTCGGCGAGGTGAGGTCGAGATGAGAGTATGTGGGGGACAGGGAGTCTGAAAGTGTGCTTGTTGACGTGATGCCAAGCGAAGGGAGCGGCGGGGCAGCGGGTGATTGTGTCAGCTTAGAGAGGAAGGCGGAGAGTAGTACAGAACTGCGGACAACCACAGGGACCTCTTCCAAAATATTGGAAAAGGTGAGGCGGTTGTCAATAAGGCTAAAACAAGATGTGTTAGCTAGAGCTAGCGTTTTGGATAAAAATTAACACACCTTTGCGTATCGAATTTCCTCTTTTTATGCGCCTCTAAGAACTCAGGCGTCATACGGAACGCACGGAGGGCCGCGTTTCCACGCGAGGCTTGCGTAACGTCTGAGCACATGAGATAAGTATGCAATGTATCAATTCACCTGCAGATCGACCTCAAGATCGGCAAGTGCTCACCATGAACTACAACAACGCCACCATGCCGGAGTTTCTCGAAGTTGGAAGCCTGAGTCTCTACAAGGCTCTGGGTGAGGAACGCGCCCATGGTTGTCGTCTGATAAAATCCTACGACCCCAGAATCGGAGTTGACTTCCTTTAACGAGCGGAGTACTCTTTCCTCGTACTTGGGGTTGGGAGCTAAATTTCAATGCAAGAGATTATTTCGATGCGCCTAGAATCACGAGTGCAGAAATAATTACCACCGAACTTGGGGGCCCTTTCCTCATCCTCTCCTGGGGCAGGCGATGGAAATGAGTTGGAAACTTCCAGCTTCCCATCTAAATCTAACCCGACAAGGGTTCCGCTAGCGGGTGCAGGATGTGCCTCGCGTCCATGCTTGACGATTTTCATGACAACCTAGTCCCGCGACACACAAAATGAGGTTACACGAGTCCCTTACATGATAAGACGATGCTCACCAGCCCATCGAGCTGGACCGACGTAATAGGGATCTCAGCCTCGATATCAACGTATTTCGCCATCGATGGCGGGATGCTTTCGCTCGCAGTGGGTGCCGGCGCAGTGGGTGCATTACTTTGAGTAGCAGGAAGAGTGGCGGCCAGAGCCGCTGCCATAGAGGTCGACATGATGGTATCGAGTCAAGCACTTGTGCACTTCAATATTTCAAGATCGACAACAGCATCGACCGAGCGGCAAATCCTCGGCGCAAAATTTTTGCAGCCGGGCTGCTTCATGGTGGCATCGCCCTTTGTGCATATCCACCACCCGTCACACCGGTTGGAGTCATAATAAATAGAAGCCTGTGTCCGCTAAATACAAATCAATGGGGACAAGCCAATGGAAGCCAAATCAAGGTTAAAAGCGACATGATCGATAGATGGAAAGAAAAGAGAAAAGTTGAACCAATAGGTTTTGGTAAATCGTCTGATTCGGTCATCTTAGTATTATGCCTCCAGCTCTTTTCGGATCCGCTCTCTCACCTCCCTCAGACCCATTCCACTAGGCGCAGCCGGAACAATTTTGCGAGCACTCGCTGGGCCCGCCCTCCTGCTCCTCACTTCCTCCTCTGGATCACGGCGCTTTGACGGGGATGCTGACACTGCAGAGGGCATTTCGAGCCATGCCTCGCGGTCGATCGTCACGTTGCGCACGAACTCAGGACACAGAGTTGTAAGGAGAGTAAGCGACTCTGACGCTTCGGCTAAATGAGATACAGCCAGGTTGGTCTTCTCAGTTCAGTGAGTAAGGGTGCTGGAAACGAACCTTCGGAGATAGGAGTGCGAGAGCTCTTGATGACTACGCCTATGACCTCCGCCCTGGGGACTGTCCGCCGGCGGCGCGTTGCCGGTGTAGGGTTAGATGACGGGAGGAAAGAAGAAGCAGAAAATAGCCTTAAAAATGAAATGAGCGCGTGAGTGTAATGCAGAATGCGGGAAAAAGAGGCAGCAACTTACATGAATACGGCTTCGGCGACCCCACCCAGCCGGCCCAAAAGCGTGCGCCTCCGAAGCTCGTCGGGTCCGACCATTTTGGTTTGTTCTTCTCCGCTGGAGTTCACTCCGGTCCTGACTTCCATGCTCCCTTTTGTTGGAGTGGCAAGCTCTCGTGCGCGCATACGTTCGTAGAGCGCCGACCGCCGAGATGAGCTCGGAGTTTGCGGAGTGCTCATTGTCGAGGGTGTCATGGGCGTGGATGGAAGGAAAACAGGAGGGGCAAGGGGTTTACTGGGGGTAGAGAATACTGCTGGTGATCCGGTAGAAGACACGGAAGATGGTGTCATAGGGAAGATAGAATAAGGATTCGAACGTGTAGGTGTGCGCCCAATATCGTGGCTAAATTTCGACTTTGAAGGAGTATTGAAAGGAGCGGCTTTGCGAGGGGTAGACAAGATTGAGCGCGCTCGAGAGGGTGTGTGCGCAATTGGTATAGTAGATAATTTAGGCAATGTCGCGAGGGGTATCTGTGGTACGGTAGAGGTCGGCGCGGAGCGCGAGGATTGGCCTCTCTTCATCTTCCGAGTGTGTAGCTACGCCAAACATTTCAGCAGGTGAGGACAGACAGCAACGAAGGAATGCATGAACCTTGGTCCATTCCATGAGCTTTCGTCCAACCTCTTTCCTTCTCTCTTCACCCCCAGCGGTCCACTGTGCGATGGCAGTCATCCCACTCTGGCCGTCACGCATATCGACCTCGACACCAATTCCATACGCCGGCACGCGTTTGCCAACATCGCGTTGAAAGTGAGTCGTAGGCGTCACCAAAAAGGACAGCCCGCCGCGAACCCAGTTCCTGTCTCTTGCGGGAGACAACTTGGGAGAAGAAAAGAACTCGCCGTCCTCGGATCCAGATTCACCTTCAGCATCGTCGACCTCCGCTTTAGCCCTATCTTTGGCGGTGGGAGAAGCAGGTAGAGACACGCCGTCCCATTCCCAGAGCCACACAAGACGCGCAAGTTCTGTGACGCTGCACTTGTGCGCGAGCCCAAAGCTTTCCATGCCAATGTGATTGATAACAGCGAGGAGCCGACCCTTTTCCTCCTCAGGATGCGAGCAGCTGGTTTCACCATATCTAAGCTTCTTGGGCGAGGGAGCGACGCCAACGTTCGTAGATGCGAGGCCGAGGGAGAGCGCTTGCTCGATAGCGTTGTGGAGAGAGAGCAAGTTCGCAACGTGTGGCGGCAGAGAGGCTGATGTCTCAGTTGACACTGCCTTTCGAGGTCTGGTGGCGGGGGAAGAGAAGTAAGCGCACGTCTCACGGGCATATGAAACATCGAAACTGACGACATGCGAAGGCGCTTGGGGGTGAGAACCTCATCGTCTGACATAGGGGACCTTCTGCGTTTGGAGGGGGTGTAAAATTCCATGTTCAAGATGTTCGAGTGTCTCGATAGCGAGGCGCTGGTGGTACTTAGTGTGGTTAAATGGCCAAGAAGAAAAGAGGGGGGATGCTGGCGGCGTGTGCGCTTTGACTCGTTCGCGGCCTCGCGGTCAAGTTCAAGCTTTAGCTGTAGATGGGCCTGGCAGACGATAGACTAATCCAACATGTTGAACAGGGGAATCAAACAAACGCGTCCGCACCGGATCCAGCGCAAGGAACACGTGACTGATTTTGGTGCCGTGGCGGGCTAGAACTCCGCTTCAATCTTGCTCCATCTGTGTGAACTTTGCTCGTCTTCCAGACGCGAACATCATGGCACTGGCAGATTCGCCATGCACGGCGCTGCGGACGGTGCGCCCATCGTCAGGCGCATAGTACTAGTCTCAGGGGAATCTGCTTATTGTCTGGCCGTCAGCAACGACTTGTCATACGCGCTCGCGAAAACGTGGGGGCGCCGACCTCACACGGCGACGTCCGTATGCCGCCCAATTATGCGTTGGCGATGGCATACGTGGGCGCCTTTTGAGCTCGTTTCGCTGCTCCCCGCTTGTCCTGTTTTCTTCTTTACCCGACATGCGCCCCTAGACGCCAAGGCAATCTGCGCACATTGCTCCAGCGCCTCCACCTGCAGGAAGAGTGCTTGCTATGCGCTATCGCCGCAAGTGACCATCTGAGCCATGGACTTGGGAAAGTTGTGAGACCTTGATGTAGGAGATAAGGTACGCAGCCAATTGATGGCCAGCAATTCCTGCAGAACGGCTTTCATAATTCAAAGGGCAATCCGTCGAGTTAATGCCGCGCAGATGGGCCAATCCTTGCTCATCCCTGTGGTGTGGGGAAGTAAGACCGCATCGTATAAGCGAGCCATAAGGCTGCTGTACCTTCTCCTTCTCATGTTCGAAATCCGTATTACGGCTCCCGCCGCAAGGGACGGTCTGTTCTGCCCACCTCCACTTTACTCCGTGTTCGGGTCCATGGTTTCGTCGAGCAGAAGGCACGGGTTTGTTCCAAGGTCTCACCCCTTGAGATCATCTCCGAAGACGAACTCTTCAAAAGGGGATGGGGGGAGGAACCATCTTCTCCCAGCACTCTCTACGCTCGCTCCTCCCCCTCCCCCTCTCCCCAGGTCTCTAGCGACTTGCCATTGCCTGCACGAACGCTACGATGGACAAGCAAACTCCCGAAAACATAAACATGGAGAAGCTAACGACTGAGATGATTGATAAACCAGCCTCATTACATTCGCCTACTTCAGGCGTCATCCATATTCGCCGGCGGTCGGCATCTTTCGAGGATCAAGTTGACGCCTACGTTGAGGACGACAACCAGAGTGTTGACTCGGTCGAAGAAAAGCCAGAGGAACCCAAGCTCAAAAAGCATGCCTATCACTGTAAGCTGTTCGCTAGCTTCTTGTATTTAAAAATGCTAAAATCGTTTGCCAGTCTTTTCGCCTGAGATCGCTCACCTGAGGCGCGCGTACATCAAACCGCTCCTGATGGTGATCACTCTCATTGTTATTACACAATGGGGCTTTATTCCTTTGTAAGCGATTCAACCTTGCTCCGCTCTCTTCCTCCATTTACTCAGCTCCGTTTTCCTCTAGGTTCTTCGGTTCTTTATGGCACAACCCGACTTTTACACCAAATCTGCGCGCGTTCCTTATCGACAGGGATGGCTCAGATCTTGGATCCACAATGGTATCTGCTTTCATGGAAAACATTTCCGGCGCAAATGGCGTAGGGAAGCATCACCTTGGCTGGAGAGTCATCAATGCGTCCACGTATGCAACCAATGAGGAGGTTGCTAAGGCTATCGTCGAAGAGAAGGCTTGGCTGGCGGTAGTTGGTAAGCGACTTCTTTCCGTCTATTTGATACAGACACTGATGCGACCGCTTTCGCCCTACAGTCGGAGAAGGAGCCACCGCAAAACTCATATCGGCTCGACAGAACGGCGACGCTTCGTACGATCCTCAAGCAGCCGTGACTGTTTACTACAACCAGGTACGTACTCTCGCGCTCGCATTTTCTCTCAGTGCACTCAAAGTTATCCTCGGCGGTAGGCCCGCAATGAGCAAGCAGCCGGAAACTACATCGTTCCCCTGACCACTGCTCTTCTGAACCAAACCCTCACACTGTACTCGCAACGGACCACTGCCGCGTACTTCGCACAAGCTGCAACAAATGCGACCGCCATGAACCTCCTTGCCGTGGCTCCCCAGACCGTTGTCACGCCCGTCTCTTACACAATGATCAACCTTAGGCCTTACAGGTGCGTCCAGCTCATAATGGTCCTCAGCTTTCGGGATGCTCATGTGATTTTCCACGCACGTAGCACTCCAATTGCAATCGCCGTCACTGTCGTCGGGCAAATTTTCCTGATTATCTTTGCGTAAGTCTTGTCTATACGTTGGGGTCACTACACATACTCACAGGCCCTTGTGACTACAGATTCATTGTGGTATGTGCCCTCGTCTGGGATACTCCGCTTGCCTGGCAGCTTAATCAAATATTCCCCTTGTCCCTTTTAGACAATGGCCAACTTCGGATTGCGCGCGCAGATTGCCCCTTACCTTACGATGCGGTCTTACCTTCTGCTGCGCTGCGTCGTGCCCATCATCGCGTACATTCCGGTGTCGTTCAGCTACACCATGATCGATCTGCCGTTCCATATCCCTTTTGCGTCCAAGTAAGTTACTCGATCGCCCTCTTTGATCTACCCCCCTCATCATTTACCCATTTGTTTAGGTACTCGTACGCTGGAGGGTACTTCGTCCTGTGGATCTACATGTGGATGGGCATGACTTCTCTTGGCCTCGCTACTGAAGCAATGATCACCGTCCTTGGCCTGCATTTCATGCCTTTCTTCCTTCTCCCACTGGTAAGTTGTTATCTTGACTTCCCGTCCTTGTTTCCCCGCCAGAGTGCTTATGGTTTCAACTAGATCATCTCCAATGTCTCTGTCGCCATGGTGCCAATTGACCTTCAACCATGGATCTACCGATACGGGTACGGATTCCCCATCTAGTAAGCACTATGCCCCCACCCTTTTCCATGAAACAAGTTTGTTTATTTGGAATATCTTGTGGCACCGCTTCTTGTAGCAATCTGTACGTTCCTTATTGCTATCTTCTCATGTTGAAGTTGCTCACACCTTTCCTTTATAGTGGCACGACTATCCGCACCATTATATTCAACACCCATTCCCAAATGGGCCGCAATGCAGGCGTCGTGCTTGCATGGATCGTCCTTTCATGCTTTACAATTACCACCTTGACGTACTGGTTCGAGTCGCGCGCGCGGGCTGCTGCTGCCAAAGCCGAGGCAGAATCAAAACCAACATCAGCATGATTTAAGCCTTCTTAATAAATTCCCTTTTCTACTCACTTGCATCGAACTTCTACGTACTTACGACCTCACAAATATGTGTAGATGCCGTCGCTACCACAATAATTGCATATACATAGATCACATGAGTCTCCTCTTCTCTACTTGGTTGTGATGATCGTTTATTTCTTTTTTTTTTTACGACGCGGCTCTTTACAGTGCCCCATCGCGCATGTGCACTAGGGTCATCACCTCCATATCCACGAATGTATAACTATTAACCAATGAACAATTTTTCTTTCAAAGCATGCTTGCACCCCGTTCGGAGTCACCGCGCGAGCCATGGGGAGCAAGTAAGTAAGCAAGTTTGTTCTGTTTAAGGCTGCCGCAGCAAACCTCGGATTATGTCCGGTGGGTTACTAATAGCAGATCGACATATCGAGTCAAGGCCTCGTCCCTGTGCACCTGCCAAGCCACTCGCACTTACCAAAGACACCACAGTCTCTCATATCGCGGCCAGTTGTGACCACGGCCCTGCATACGCATGTGTCCCTCGGGTGGATCCGCTTGACTGGGATGGGCAGTTAAACCCGCATGATAATCAACAATCTGCATCCAAATCGGGCAACTTCTGAAATGTGGATTACGAATCAATATTGATTATCCCCATTGCAGGTTAACTCACGACGGACTAGGCAGCTGTGCAATGTGGATATGGGCAGAACAAGCCGCTACCACAGGGAGCGGCCTGTTCCGCCCAAATCCATCTTGTTTCCTTCGTTTTATTGCGGGGCTGTTCGAGGATGACATACTCGCGCGCCTTAGTGCGGGGGATGCGCGCCGCTCGTGGATCCTACAAAAACCTGCTGCCACCGCGCCCCACCGATTCCTCATCATCTCTTCTAGATCACCCCCAGCGTCGTACAATCGCCTGAAAATGTCCAAGTCAATCTCTCTATCTTCTCCCCCCATGGGTTCGCGGCGTGTGTCACTTGATTCTTGCCGAGAACAAGACGCCAGTGCCAGCGAGTTGGATGCCCAAAGCATCAACTCGATAGAGAACCAAAAGACGAATCCAGAACTCAAGAAGGGCGCTTACCATTGTATTTCGATCTCGCTGTCTCTGTAGTTTCGTCGCACTAAGGCCGTTTACTATAGTCTTTTCACCGGAGATTGCTCATCTGAGAGCAGCCTACCTCAAACCTCTCGTAATGGTGATCGTCCTCATCATCATCACGCAATGGGCGTTCATCACACTGTAGGCTATCTTATGAGCTCCCCAACTCTCTGTCGTTTGCTCAACCAAAACTGCATTTTAGGTACTTTGGCTCGTTATCGCACAACCCCACATTCGTGCCACAACTGCGTGGGCTCCTTATCGACCGAGACGGCTCGGAATTTGGGTCTGCCATGGTCTCAGCCTTCACGGAGAATGTTTCGGGGGCCAATGGCGTAGGAAAACACCACCTCGGGTGGAAAATTATCAGCGCCTCTCAGTACCCAACCAATGAGGCTGTCGCCCAAGCTGTCGTAGAGGAGAAGGCTTGGGTTGCAGTCGTCGGTAAGATCCCGCTATCAATCCTCTGAATTTGACACATGCTCACGTAGCTGGTTGGATATTACAGTCGGTACAGGTGCTACCGCAAAGCTTGCGGCTGCTCGACAACACGGGGATGCCTCGTATAATCCTGGATCTGCTGTTACTGTTTATTACAACCAGGTGCGCACTTCTCTGGATGCGCCCTTTCCACCCCCTAATCATCTCTCTCCAGGCCCGTAATGAACAGGCGTCCGGCAATTACATTGTCCCTTTGACAACGACCCTCGTCAACCAGACTCTGACGCAGTATTCGCTTCAATCCACTGCCAAATACATCGCCCAGGTTGGCGCAAATTCTACAGCTTGGGCCCTCCTCGGCCAGGCTCCACAGACCTTGGTGACTCCGGTCTCTTATACGATGGTCAACGTTAGGCCGTACACGTAGGTCGAGTCTTCACCGTGTGAGGAACACTATGCTGACTGGATATCCTATAAACTTAGCACACCTGTTGCAGCCGCCATGACTCTTGTGGGCCAGATCTACATAATCATCTTCGGGTAAGTCTCAACGACCGCTCCATTTGCGTGCGCGCGCTAATGAGTCGTTATAACTTTTAGATTCGTTATCGTAAGTGTGCCTCGACGACATTGCCTCTTCTCGCTTATATATATCTTCCGGTACTTTTAGACAATGGCAGGCTACGGTTTGCGCGCACAAATCGCCCCCTACCTCACGATGCGATCTTACATGGCCTTTCGGCTGTTCGCGCCATTCCTTGCATACGTTGTCGTGTCGTTCAGTTACACCATGATCGATCTGCCATTCAAGGTACCATTTGATGCCAAGTACGCCACTCCTTCATCCGTTTTGCGAGTCCTATTCTCATTATACGTTTTCCTAGGTTCTCGTATGCCGGAGGGTTCTTCATCACGTGGCTCTTCATGCTGATGGGCATGACTGCTCTCGGCTTCGCCACGGAGGCTATGATTACGATTCTTGGCCCCAACTTTATGGCATTCTTCCTCCTTCCATTGGTAGGCCACTCTGAGTCCTTTTTCCCGCCGACGCTTTGCTTATAAACATGGTCACCGAATGTATAGATCATTTCGAATATCGCAGTTGCATCGGTGCCGATTGACCTCCAACCATGGATCTACAGATACGGATATGGATTCCCTGTCTAGTAAGTACCGCATATCTCATTTCTGTGCCAAGTCAAGATTATACTGACATTCGCGTCTCTTCGTTTTGTCCCACCCTTCGCAGCAATCTGTACGTCTGATTTACATTTTCTTGTGGACCTATATCTGAAGTTGCTCACATCAAACTCTCCGCTCTACAGTGGTATAGCCATTCGCACCATTATATTCAACACACACTCGCACATGGGTCGCAATGCGGGCGTCCTCATCGCTTGGATCGCTCTGTCGATGGGCACAATAACGGTGTTCACCTACCTGACCGAGCGACGCACCCGAGCAGCCATTGCCAGCGACCAGGAGAAAGCAGCCTCGACATAATTTACGCCTTCCCGTCACTTTTCGTCTCTACCTAATCATTTCCGACTTGATGGATTACTAATGACTCGATGAAATCCTTGCCTAATCCCTTTCGCTTCCACTACAGTTTGATCTATGTAGTTTGATTCTCGCTTCCTTTTTGCACTGAGCTTTGACGGACGTTTACCTTCACGACTCGACCCTCTAGTGTCACAACTAGCATTAATATTATATGTATATCACCAACACCCCCTTCGTTACCCCGTAGAATTGCATAGTTGGCGGGTTCGAATCAAGTATTGCCATTGATATAGGGTTTATCGTGAGCGGTGGCATTGGGATACAGCGTGAAAAGTTTACAGGAGATGATACAGAGGTAGAAGTTGGTTCCTGTGTGAGTGTCTGGGGCCTTTCGCCTACGCAGGGCCGTGTGGCCCGCTTGCAGACGACGTTCCGCCGAATTCTAGCAGAAAAGTCGGCGTCAGAAGACCCAAACTAAGCCTTATTGTGATGAGCGAGAGACGCACCGGTCGTAGAGATCTGTTCAGCAGGATTAGGAACGTCGCCCTCGAGTCCAATGTGTTGTCCTTCAACAATACCAGCAGCCGCTTTCATCGCGTCTTTCTCTTTCCTCGGTTGGCTTGAACCCCCAGAATAGTATGTGGGCGCTTGTCCTTTTTGCTGAGGGATAGGAGCCTGAGAGCCGGATGATAAGAATCACTAGTGAGAACATTCAAGCAGATATTAGTTTGCGTACGTGAGCCGGGTCATCGAGGACTTCAACGCCGCTGGGACCGGTCAGGATGATACTGTTAGACATCGTGTAGTTGCACAAGTTGCAGAGTTGCCAATTGGTCTTGGTAGATACAGCTCACGAGTGAGCGCAAGAACATGGAGCTATTAAGGCAAAAAAGCCCACTGCGTCACCATGAATCATAGCTCTCGTGACCACCTTGAACCCAACTGGCAACCTCTAATTGCTGGACGCCAGTAGGCCCCTTATAAAATCGATAATCCTCGAACCTTGCAGGATTTTTGCTTGCTCAAGTAGCCTGAGTATACGCGGTACCATTGATTATTTAAATTAATGGCAGGTAGAACTGGTCGACATTGGTAGCCGGTGCGACACTCGCGAATTTGTCGGAGTTTCAACAATATTCCCTGCGAGAGCCGCTTACATCAGCGAAAGTGTTCCGCGGTTATGTACGCAGCGGCAAACACCACATCTTCAACTTGAATTTGAGCTTTCAACGTTCAACGTTCCGCGTTCAACTTTCAAACTTATGAAATCTTCAAAGCCTCAGCTTTTCGTTCCTGCCCAGCGCTCCGTTCTGTGATCACCTAGTCGCCCCTAAGCAGACAATTCTACCAGAAGTAAAGACCTAAACATTAAACGCCCATTTCAATTTCACTAGTGGTCAGAATTGGTTGCTTGAAGGAGTCTGGCGTCTGGCGATCTCACTCGCCAGCATGCACATGTATGATCTCACCTAAAAGACGGTTTGACGGACACTTGTGGACTTGGATGACTCTCTTGAGAAGTCTCTTACCTAGCTTCCTGGGCGTCTCAGACACGAGCGGCTAGGGAAAGTCGCGGCGCTAAAGGCTTCCTTCAAGGCTATACTGGTGTCGGCTTTTATGAAAGTTATGCCTAAATCGCTCTACTACTTTGCGAATACGCCCGTTAGATACAATGCTGGCGCGCGGCTAAACACCAGAGGGCGCTGGGCGAAGTCAATGGGGAATAGCACTCGTCCCGATTCCACACTCTTTGCTCAACAGGCTGTTCTTCGAAGTCTTTCGGCGCAAAGTATGCGCACACGGAGACGAACATGGGGCAGTATCACCGCCTTATTGTACACTTCCGTGCTAAGCTCCTATGCATGAACAAAATTCCACCATTTCACACCCCGGTGGTGGCAAAAGACGTCGATTTGTAGCCTATATATTGGGCTTTAGAACCTCTGCTTGGTATCCACATCGCCAGCTACTACGCACACGAGATGGCTCCAGCAAATTCACAAGAACCCAGCCACAATTCACTATTGGCCGCTTCAGGTGACCATCGATAATGCCTCACGGTCGAACTCCGAACCATGTCGTACTCATCGTTTGCGACCGTACTTCCCAGAGACCGACCCAAGCACACATCCCGATGAGATCGCACAGAGAGATTGCGCAGCGACGCAGCCAACCGGCGACGAAGCAAGCTCCACTCATCCAGATGGATCTGGCCATCATCAACTTCCGCCGGGAGGAAGTCAAAGTTTCCCCGATGCCATTGAGGACCAGGGGGCCATCGAGGTCGTCCAGAGCATTTTTCCCACTGAGGAGTCTTCTACTCAGCTTTCAAAAGTCTCCGAGGATGCTGACAAGACGGGTGTGTCCTAGCTCTACACCATTTTGCCTTGTTTACCTATACTCGAATATATTTTAGACACCGCTGTTAATGGAGACACCAACGAAGCCGCCCCGAGCGTCGGTTCTGAAGAGATGTCTACCACGCCTGCCTCTCTCAACGACGCTCCGGCCGCTCCGGCACCGCTCAAGCCCACCGACTCCAAAATTGAGCAAGACTTGCTAGGACGTACCAAGGGGATGTATAGACTCCTTGAGCTGTACGGTGAACAAGGAAACGGTGGACTTGGTTTGTAACTTTCATCTCTTTTAAGGTGTTGAAGTCGGAAGCTGACGTCGTGTAACAGTGGACAAGATTATAATTTCTCAAGACTCTATCGAAGCTTTGATTAACTACCTTTCCCCAGGCGCATATGCGTCTATGACCAAGGTATGGTTTCGATTTTTTTTTTTACGAATGCTCAACCAACAACATATTCTTCCTCAGATCGATTTTGCGGCGCTTGATCAGATGATGATAAAGCCCCTAGGGGTGTACGGCAGCAAGAGCGAAATAGTAGGACTTCTTGAAGAGACTAAGGTGATCGATCATGAAACGTTTGTCATGTCTATCACTCCTTCGCGCTTCGTACGTTCGGCAACTAAATCCATGGTACAGCGCGGAGCTCCTTCTCGCCCCTGTGAATCACTCTGAGCCCAACCAACCCACTCTTCGGTCTGGGCTCTATGCTGTGCTGGCTTCGCCACCATCTGGAATCGAGGGAGAACACGTCCAGCCGGCTTACATTATCTTCTGGCCTGAAGAAACCACTTGGGCCGACGACGCTATTTCATCCGTCCGAAGGAACCGAACCACCTTTATGAGGTCTGCATGTTATCTATTCACAGCGAGTTGTCGACTCAATGCTTATATCACAGATATCTTGGTAAAATCGCGGATCAACTCCTTGCCCTTGTGTCGCCGGAGCATGCACAGGCAATGGTATGGAGCGATGGGCTGGATGATGCACAGAAAGACACACAGGACCTTGGCCGACTCTACACTTTTGAAGTCTCGAAAACGAAGGACCAGCAAGAAAGCGTGGGGATATCTCCTGGATTCTCGGTCAGTCATTAATGTTTTTACGATATGGTTATAGTAAGCTAATTGTTCGATTGGATCACAGGTTGGATGTGGTGAAATGCGCCAGCAAGCTGCAGATGAACTGCCAGTCAACTACCCAGTGCTACAGCTACAACCCAGACTTGTGACAGGAGAGACTCGTTCAGGTTTCCTCACCGCTGTGTTCAAGCCCCAGTCTACAGAGCAAACAGACCTCAAGGACACCATGAACGAGGTTCAACTGCGGAGCATGCTGGGGTACGCCTGTTCACTGTGTTCTTTTTTTGCTACTTTCATCACTCAACGAAAACGTATAGGAACCCGAATCATGGTATATCATTGGGCCGGGACATTAGCGCGGAGGAAATCAAAGTTTTGGCCAACCATGGCCTACGAAAGATATATCCCGAACAAGTTTCTGCTTGGGCGAATCGCAATCGTGATGATCTTGACCGCAATCACGGCGACTTAACACTTGCAAAGAACACAGTCCTTGGCATCTATTCAAAAGAAGATGAGGCTCTCGATGGATACCTCAAGCGAGTAATCGTACAGGAGGTCTTAAAGGTCTATCCGTGCGTTTATACAATCTATTCTCGACTATGAATGATTTAGAGCTAAGCATTCGCACAAAACCCAACACCTTAGACAACTAAAGGAAGAGGAGCTAATTGCAGAAGGGGAGAGCCTACCCAGCGCAGAGACTACCAAAGGTCACCGCCATGTGGAACCTCGTTGCGCTAAGCCGCTGCTGACCCATATTTAATCACATATTTTAAGAGTACTTTCAAGGACTCGCGCGGTTGCATTCACGACTCCGTGGAGAATTTCGCAAACAAAAAGAGAAGGCCCATATGGACAAGATTAACGACAACAAGTATAAGGCTCTTAAGAAGCGTTTCCTTGTTATGCGGGAACTTATCAACATACAGGGAGCCGATCTGGAGCGCGAGAGGCAAGCAGAGCTAGCTCAGCTAATCCTCTCTGAGGAAAGCCTGGTGGAACTTCTCAAAGGGCTTGGTCGTCCGCAACCAGAACCCAAATCGCTAGGCCTTGTGGGGTCTCTCGTCGGGGTCATTCCCCGTATCCTCTCCTTGATGGGCTTGCAAGAGCTGCCAGAGAACAAGATAAAGGCCACACTATCCAAGGCAGGATGTCCCGACCCCGATTTTATAGCCGACCTCGTAACAATCCAGCAGAACGAGCCTATCTTTGAAACTGTGGCTACGCACCTCCTGCACGCTGTCTACGTAGAGATCAAGGCCAAGAGTTCGACAGCTCTCCGCAAGCTCCGCCAGGCTATCACAAAGTTTCAACAAGAAGACGGTATAGCTCAATGCGAGGAGGAAGCTCGACTAAAACTTGAAAAGCTGCAAAAGGAATCACTGCAAAAACTTCTCACAGAATTGGAAGCTGCATCGGCGGCTAGCCGCTACCAGTTCGTTTTACATTGGTTCATATCAACAGCTGCTTCTAATCCAACCCCCCCAGGCGTCATTTCCACATAAAAAGCGTTAACGCTGTGAAATCAGGCTGGAGAAAAGGTGCGCCTTGGACGAAGATGTTGTAATCTCCAACTAACAACTCTATTAGAGTGGGAGTTGGATATTCTCCGAACCCATAAAATACCTGCCCAAGTTGAATATAGAGTCAACGTCTTCAGCCTCACGCAGCATGACGTGCAACAATTGTCCGCCAATCGTCTCCACGTCCCACAACCAGAGGTGCGGCCCAACTCGATCGCAAAGTTTAACCTTGTTGCGACGCGTTCACTCCGGTAAGATCTTTAGTATCAACCTTGCGAGATCAAAATTTTCTTGTGTTCACCATCTCTTTGAACCAGTCACATTCAATTACTAGACAAGAATAAATGTCTACTAGTTGTTGATGACTTCCAAGGAGGCAACTCGAGAATCTATTTAGATGATCTCGCTTTCATCAACGACATACTGGATCGGGAGGGTGCCGGAACTCGCTTTATGCATGAACGCGTGGGCAAGAATTTCCTCTATTCTGTCGATGAGTCGAAAGGCTTGGTTTGTATATTTTACATCACGGAAGTGAGCATTGTCTATAATCCATACTCGCCTTCCAATGAACTCACTCTTAATCTCTTAGTCGAAATATCACCTACATATCTACGCCTTTGATGAGAAACTCACAAGCGTGCGTGCTCGAGGCACCCCCATAGATCTCACGGCGCATTACAAGGATAAACCTTCCATAAGCCGGATTTGTTTTGTGAGCGGATCCGAAGAAATAATGTTATTCGAAGAGTCTGGCACGGCTCGCATTTATTCGATGGTGACTATGCAGTTCCGGTGAGTTCCTATTAGCTCTGCCAATAAACCCCATTTTTGACCGGCCAAAAAACCAACAGACCTGCCCGTTTGATCCTCAGACACACTCCTGAGCATCTCTTCTCGACCCCGGATGGGTCTTGCCTGATCACAATTGAACCACACGAGTCTGGCTCCACTCTTCGCGCCTTTCATTGGGCATCATTTGGATCAAGCCCAAAAGAAAACATGTTCTCTCTAGCTCGTGGCGTCACTTCGTTCTCTATCACATCTTATGCCCACTGGTCATGCATTCACTTGGTCTGTCTTCACCCCGAGGATCAACGGTGTTTTTCATATGCTCTGGATATCACAAAAAAAGCTAGCGAATTCTCATTTCGAGCCCATGGAAGCGGAGAGGCCGGACCCAGTACTTGCCCAAGCCAAGCTACACGGAACAACTCCCTAGTCAACTGCCATGCGGATGTCTGGTCCCGATATCCTATAGTTGCCGCGATCAAACGCAATACCTTAACATCTGCCGGAAGATGTACACCTTCGATCACATATGGAGCAGACAGAGACCATAAGCAATACCCCAGGCACTTCGCCGATCTCATCAGAACGTTCGAGCGAGCTAAGCGGAAACCCACAAACCATCTTCTTGATGACATTCAGATCCGCGCTTCGTCGCTGCTGTCGCTAAAGGACCATGGGCTGCATTCTGATGTCTCCGTGTTCAAATTCGGACAATGGTTTGTCGAGCTATTTTGCTTGATACCTATTCACATCGCAATCACAAATTCGAACCGGTTCATCCCCTTGAAAGATGGTGTTCATTCGATGGAGTACGAACACTCTCTACTTGGGGCCGACATTGGCAAAATCACAGAAAGGTTCGTCCTACGACGTTACAGATATGGCCGTAATGTACCCGAGCCTAACCTTACTTGATAGTCTCTCGTTTGGTTGGTATGAAAGCATATTTCGATCGTACATGGCAACGACAGTACGTAACATAATCGTGGCGTGGCATGTTCTCATTAACAAATATTGGAAAACGTACGAACCGTAGCCTGTGAAGGTTGTCACTTCGATGGGTACGAGTTTCTCATATATTCGTATTGTTCTACTGCGCTAAATCAAACACATAATCAGGCGAGCAATCTGTTGGAAAAAGTTATGCTCTAAATCATCTAGTCGACACATCATTCGCGGGAAGTGCTATGAGATGCACGGAAGGTTATACATTTGTTTTATTGGCCATCTCATAGGTTTACGATATCATTTCTCAGGTGTCTGGCTTTCGCTCACGCCCACTCGCGATGCATTGATTGTTTCCATGGACTTTGAAGGTGCTTTTCAATCTTGATCACCCTTGGGCTAAACCCGTGCAACTTGTTTTCACACTACTCTGAATGCAGGAGTCCGCTCAATTGAGCGGAGCGCTCAGGAAGATACCCTATTGGTATTATTTAATGTAGCTATCTCTAATCTGGTGAGTGCAGGTTTATCATGCGGAGTAGACGATGATGCTCACAAAATATTCAAGGTATTGTTCCGCAATAACTTTGTATTCTCTCGAGATATAGCGGGGCTTTTTGCGGTATTTAACTTTCTACGGCTGATGCTTCCGCTACCTCGCGCGCGGCTTACTTATGCGGCATTAGAGCTTCCAATCTTCTTCCACATTTCTGGACCCGGGTTCAAATCCGAACCTATTTCAATCCACGCTCGCTATAGTCATAAAAGTGGGTAGGAAGCATTTTTCAATCCGGATCAGCCTTTCATGATTGTTCTGTAGGACGTAGTTGATTCTGATAAAGATGAGATAGTGCAAGAGTACGATGAGCGTGCCATAAAAATGTTTGCGTAGCTAATGACTCGTTACCAGGTTTCAGCTCAAATTCCGCCGAATTGTTCAGGAAGAGCAAGAAAAGAATTTCATTACACGAATGCATGCCGGAAGACTGCATATCATACCGTGGCCCGTAATCGAATCGCCCCAATTTTACAAGTCCTTTGGAGTTCTGCGCAGGCAATTAGAGGGTCAGCATTCGACTCACGGTGCAGCCGGTGTTTTTCTACAAACCTTGAAAATTCTAATGGCAAAAATAAAGGCGGGTTACTTTTGGCGCTTTGGCAATTAGTCCACGGAGTTTGATCACTAGTATATTTGTTTTTTAGATCTGCGATTGGGGCTCTCTGGATCGTATGTCCAACCTCAGCAACGTTGAACCAATTCACCCCTCACCTTCACTTATCAGAAAATCTCGCATCACATCGAGCCCAGCAACTGCTTTCAGCTCTTCCCTGTGCGCTTTCTCATGGTTTCATGACAGTAGAGCCGGAACTAGAGCCTCTCAAGGTAAAAGGCTATACGTGTCGCACATCCCACCCATCTCTGAACTATCCACCTCTAGGACATGGACACTGACAAACTAATCCCTTCCGCCGACTCGAATGCAATTTTCTACCTTCGCAATCCCGATGCTCCACCTAACGAAGAAGCACAACAGAAAGCACAGGTTTTGTTAGAGCTCAGAAGTTCCTTATCTTCTCATTCCTCGATACGCCAGACCATTGCCGACACAGAATGGATTAAGCAGCTTGCATCGCACTTTCAAATGCTGGCTCAAGAACGCATCCAGCACGTTCGGGATTGGATCACGAACAATATCTCTCGCTTCGCTGAGGATAATGCCGATATCCGAAGCCTACAGCGTGCTTTTCAGGATAGAATAGTGGAACTGCAGGCTAATATCGAGCTTTGCGGGTCAGCTTGTGCATCTTGCGGTTTGGTATGTGTACAAGGAAAGAGGCACGATGATTTCCATGACTGTGGTACCTCCCATAACTGTATTCAAAACTGCGAGTTTGATCACGGTGAAGAGATATCATATCCTTGTGGCCTTGGGTAAGTGCGGCAGCTCCAACTAGATCAGACTTTGGCTCACGCCCGCTCCTTTGCCTTGCAGCGCTGGGCATGCGGGCCGACACTCGTAAGCATTGTTTCGATTTGTTCCTGCGGACTTTGTTGCTAAAGAGAAAATTTTAGATGCGATACAAGCGCGCATTCATGTGGTCAGACTTGTGACTTGCACGAGGCGGGGGGCTGCATGAAAACTTGTTCGCTGGTAAGGGTCAGCCGGTGCTACGCTATTGTGGTATTCTATTTACGTTGAAGTCGATTAGCCCGCTGATCATGATATGGAGGACGAGCATCGGTGCTCTGCCCGCTCGCACACATGTAACAAGCCGTGCGATTTGAATAGCCCTCAGATGCCCCTCGCTTGTGAAGGCAGTTGCGTAATTGAATGGTAGATCACTCTCCTTCCTCGTTCAATCACCGAATGACATCTCACGCACTAGCCAATCTTACTCAGGGGCGAATCTCATACACAGCATGCTTGTGACAAGCTCTCTTGTCCTATTCAATGCCAATTATGCAAGCGCCTGTGCGCACATAGGGACCATTTTCACGGGCTAGCCTCAGATTCAGTCCACCTTTGCGGGTACGCGCCTATGCTGCATGATCGAAATGATGTGTAAAGCTGACTTGTTCCCAGACAAGAGCATCCTTGTTTAGAAGTTTGCGAAATGCCAGGAGTCTGTGACATTGCTACTTCTCCACAGTCAATTGAATCCACATTCACCGGGCGACATGAGGTGTTCCAATACACCAAAGTGAGCTACAAAACGTAAGAGTCGAATTACCCACCTAGCTGATGCCGATTTCTAGTTTACACAAGTGGCGAGGCAATTGCCTTGTGCAATACCTATCGCGCCAGATGAGATTTCCCATGCTGGCCCCCATGTACACAGCACAGACCCGAAAGTGTTTCACTTCTGCGAAGAAACGTGCCCTTCGTGCTCCTACTTCTGCACTCTGCCTCTAGGTAAGTAGTTCCAAGCGCGCTGTTTTGTGGAGATATCCATGCATGACGGATTACCTGAAAGATCACACGCAACTTGAGCATGAAACCAGTCACGGATCTATGTCCCAAACGACGTGGTCAATCGACGGCCCAGACGATACGGCAGTTGAAGTGCAAGGCCATAAATATGCCGCGGGCGACTCGGGTATGTCCCCCGTCATCGCTTTCCTGTTTTCTCTGCTGACTTGCGGAAAGGTGCACCTATGCTCTGTTCGCTCTTTTGTCGGGATATGGGGCGACATGCTCATATCTCCCCCTGTCGTTCCTCGGGGTCTGAAGTATGCTCTCAGCCCGAGGTAGAGCATATCCACACACCTATGGGGCCGGATCCAGACGAACAAGATGATTGGGTCTCCCATCGTCTATTCTGGGCTCGTTCTGGTGCGTATATGTCGGAAGACGAAGGTATGCCCCTTTCTAACGTGTATTCAATGAATGTCTTCGAATCGACAGGATTTAAAGGTGAGGCAGTTGATTCGCAGTCAAAGGATGCACAGATCTGACGCAGTTTACCTTAACATAGATCCACACTCATCCAAAGAACAAGCGGAGTTTGCCCTATGGTGTGTCACCCATGCTGCTACGGCTAGTTGCTCCAATTTCTGTCTTACAATCTTCCATTTGCGTAGCGATGCTTTGTGTCCAGGTAAATCGATGGCTCCAATATTAACGACTTGAATAATTTTTGACAATGCCTTAACTTTGGTTCAAGGTCCGGAGCATGACACGTCAATCGACTCCCATGCCAAGCCCTCTTTTTGTACCTTGCCCATATTTCACCCGCCTGAACCCCAGCACGCAGGGGCGCCCGCAGGAGGGTACATCTCGACTGATGGCCATGTGTTTGAGTGCAGCAACCCTGTCACTCTTCGCCAGTCATACCACGTGATCTTTGTTATCGACCGGTGCGCCGCGCCTCTATTATTTTTTATGCTCTACTTGGGCTCACTGGCACGCCTCGTAGGTCCGGGTCAATGACATCCAATGATCGTGTTCCGTTGCCTGGCACCCCTAATAGCGCTCGAATTTCCGCGGGCAATAATCATAGATTTGGCGCAGTCCTTTCGGCTCTGGACAGCTTTTGGATATCGCGAGATGCCGCTACCACTGCATCCGGTACCTCACGGAAGGATGCATACAGTATTGTCCTATTCGACCATCAAGCTGAAGTAATTACCTGCCCTCTTCGATCTCTAATGCCATCCTGACCAAGTTGATTTTACCACTACAGGTCCGCGTTGCCAATGATTTTACTAGTTCCCCTGACCAGTTGCTCAGCTTCCTCTTGGATAAAGGGTGTGCAGGTGGTGGCACTAATTTCGGCTTAGCACTCCAAGTCGCGCAGTCAGCCATGGAGAGTCATTGGAGTAGTGAGCGGTACGCAAACAGTTGATTAAATGATCCCGCTCTATCCAAACTTGTCTCCTCTTATAGCTCACCTGTCCTAATTTTTTTGAGCGATGGGGAGTGCCAACTCGACGAGGTCTCCGTATATGACGTTTGCCGAGGGGCGATATCCCTTGGGTGAGTGGTAACTTTTGACGAGTAGTTCTGCAGATCATTGACTAGCAGCTCAGAAAATCACTGTCTTTGCACGCAGTTTCCTTTGGTCGCGACGGCTCGGCCGGATCCCTACGTAACATGGCTAAGATTGCGGCCGAAGTCCAAGCCGGGGCACCAGCAGACCAACAAGGTCCGCCATGCGGATTTACCTCCGCTTTGGACACAGTAGGGCATCTGCGGTTTTCATGCTTGTAAGGTCTAACTTTCTTTACCCACCCAGATCCAACTCGCAGAGACGTTCCTAGGAATTGCGGAGTCGATGAGAAAACCGCGAGCCACCTTGGTTCATCACTAGCTAGCAGTGGTGTTGGTTCGTGCCATGTGAATGGCTCTGGAGAGATGTTTTACCAAGCGAATGCAGTCCACTTTTTTGAATAAACTTGTTCCTTGCTCCGAGGGCTTGCACAACACACGCAAAACCACCTGCTCGCACTGGGAAGTTTGAGGCCCGCTGCTGAATTCTATTTGTCCTACACGTGGCTTACGTCAGCTAGAATAGCATCCCTTGGCTTCAAGGCCAACTTGAACCTGAACCACACCGATTACTTGGGCCCCAACCCCCTGTAAGTACATATTCGAGCGCCGTATGTCTTTAAGTATGTATATTTCACAGCCCATATATATCAATCTCATCAATCCACACATAAGCTTATGACCTTTTCCCGACAAGCGCTCCTCGTGGAATCCTGGTAAGTGGTCAAGTACTCAATTGACCACTTCTTGGGGAGCTTCGAATTCTCACTTTGAAATTAAGAATCAATAGCGTTGAATCTTTCAGAGTCATAGGTATGGCACGGGATTGCCACAGCTACCGTGAAATGTCGCCTTGGTACACATTCGTACTTACGTGAGCGCTTGTGAGTGCCCACGTTTTTAAGCACCAGAGGTCCGTTTCGCCCCCTTCCGGCACGAATCGCATATTGAGCGTCTCCTAAGTTCGCCATGTACAGGCCTAATCAGGGTGTATGCTTCTGGCTTATTTCGTGCAACCTACTCATGTACATGGGTGCGTCTCAGCAAAGGTCCTCCTTACATGACTACTACAGCGTTTGCAAAGCTATTTTGATACGTGAGCGCATGTACCGCTGGTTCTCAGGTTTTCTAGCCAGCCGGCCCCCGCGCATCCCAGGACCTAGCATTAATCTCTTAGCCATCGCAAGGTATTTGTATACCTTATAAGCCTCCTTGCACTAAAGCCTACCTTAGGGTTGGGGAGACTTAATGGCGCCCGCTCTCGTTCTGCCCTTATTGATCAACCTATTCAAAGCTATTTGGCATAACTTAAGTGTTGCCTGTACGGAGATGAATGAGGCACTGCAGCTGGTGATATCGTTCAAAACCCTGTCGTGATATGCCTAGTCTGGATCCTGGCAATATGCAGGCAGAGAAGCTCGACTCAAGTGCCTTAGCTCACAACTCATTTTTTTTGCGGTGGCAAAAGAAACTTTCCATTCTTGCTCATAAAACGACTGCTGGTTTCTTACCACCGCAGCAGCGTTCTGCCTTTCTATCACGAGATGACACCCGTGAACCCAGCCGATTCTGACACGAGCGCGACATTGCCAGTGACCGCTCCTCCCGGTACTTGACCTTTTGTCGTGGCCGAATTTCGGTTCCTCACTCTCTACTTTACTGCGTCTCGCCACCACACCCACAGAGCTTGAGTCAAGCCCACGCACAGGCCAACCTACGCAAGAGAACTCCAGCACGTCTCACCCGGATGGACCTAGTCCCGATCAACTTCCATCTCAAAAAGCATCCTCAGACACCATCATAGATGCAGGGGCTGGCCAGCCTCCCTTCGACTCTTCCCCGGTGATGACCCAGACGAATGATAAGAATGGTTCGTCATTATGATTCAATGATCACATATATGCATGCTCCTAACTTCCAGAGGTCCTCAAAGCTCTACCCGGCACAGCGATCAATCCAAACCAAGTCGCTCCGGCGCTAGTCCCTGACTCGGACGATCTATCTGCATCATCCTCTCTTCCCGGTGCTACTTCTGATCTTCAGCCGTCCCTCACCAGCTCCGGGGTCGATCAAGATTTGCTAGGTCGTACCAAAGGGATGTACAGGCTACTTGAACTGTACCGCGAACAAGGCAATGGGGGGCTTGGTTCGTTATACAGTCTCTCGGAGCTCTGGAATCGGCGATTTATTCCATTCTCTACGCAGTGGACAAGATTCTGATTTCTCAAAGTTCTATCAAGGCTTTGATCAATCATGTTTCACCTGGCGCGTATGCGTCCATGACTAAGGTTCATTTGTAGCTGTCGTAGGCTAAAGGCTGAGCTGACGGCATTTCCTTTCCTTTTAGATTGACTTTGCCGCGCTTGATCAAATGAATATAAAACCACTGGGAATATATGGTAGTAAAAGCGAAATTGTCAAACTGCTCGAAGAGACTGACGTGGTGGACGGCCAAACGTGTGTCCTCACTACTTCACTTTCTCTTGCCTAAGGCGACTAAACGTCCGATACAGCGCAAATCTCCTTCTTGCTCCTGCGGATCCATCTGATCTCAATCATCCCACCCTTAAACCCGGGCTTTATGCCATACTAGCTTCGCCATCTTCCATTGAACCCGAGAAGCAACACATTCGCCCAGCATATATTGTATTCTGGCCTGAAGAAGCTACCTGGGCCGATGACGTTATTCCAACCGTCCAAAGGAACCGAGTCACATTCATGAGGTATCCACACCGATTATGATCGAAGGATCTACTTTGGGGCTTACACTCTGTGACACAGGTATCTCAGTAAAATTACAGATCAACTCCTCGCCCTCATGTCACCAGAGGACGCTCAGGCTATAGTATGGAGTGATGGCCCAGACGATTTTGAAGCAGAGGAAGACATGCCAGACCCGGACCGGTTTTACACTTTCGAGGTCTCGAAGACGAAAGATCAGCAAGAAGACGTGAAGATGTCCACCGGATTCATGGTGTGCTCTCAAATTTTCCACAGCAAACCAGCCTCACAAAAGCTAAATGCCTAACCTTGTCCCAGATTGGATGCCGCGATATTCGCTCACCTACTGGGGATGGATTGCCAGCCGAGTTCACAGGGTTACGATTGCAGCCCCGGTTGGTGGCTGGGGAAACTCGCTCAGGTTACCTCATTGCTGCGTTTAAGCCCGAGCTGGCATCCGAAGAGGAGCGTAGCGAAACATTTAATCCCGTTCGTTTGCGAAGCATGCTCAGGTACGTGAGGCTTAGCCTGTCTTTTCTTATCGCCGATGTTGTCGTTGAGTGATTATCCGTAGCAATCCTGGCCATGGCATATCGCTGGACAAGAGCATTAGCCGGGACGGACTTAGGATCTTGATTGACCACGGTTTACGTGCTAGGTGCCAGAGCGTGGTCTCTGCTTGGGAGAACCGGGATCAAGACTATAATATCCGAAACTACCGCGACCTAACGGGAAGGAAGGAAGCGCTTCGCGCTGAATCCGATCCGACTTTGGACGGTCACCTTAAGCAGGTGATTGCACTCGAGGTCTTGAAGATTTATCCGTGCGCGCTTTCTTATAATGCCCGTGCTTGCTAGTTGCGCACTCATCTGGAGTGAGTATCTCAGATCGTTACGAAAAGAATTGCTTGTGGAAGGCGAGAAGCTACCTACGGTCAAGGATACGAATGGTCAGTATTCTGAAAGATACCACTAAGCCAAAACACTGGCCAATTCGACAACCATTCTCTCCAAGCTTATCTTAAGCGACTTGTTCAACTTTACCCGCGAGTCGCCAACGAATTTAACAAACACCGGGACCGAGCTCACGCGGACAGGCTTACTGATGATAAGTACAAGACTATCAAGAAACGTTTCCTCGTTATTTGGGAAGTTGTCAACGCTGGGGGTGCGGGCATGGGGCGTGAACGGCAAGAAGAGCTGGCACGACTAATCCTCACTCGGGACAAACTGGCGCACGTTCTTAAAGGCCTCAATCCTCATCCAGACCCTAGCCCATCGAACTTCGTGAAATCTGCACTCACCAGGGCGGTCTCCACTGTTCTCTCGTCCATAGGCCTGCTGGAACTTGCAGAGGACCAGGTACAAGCGGCAATGTCAGAAGCCGCCAAGTGCCCTGACAGTGTCTTCATCGCCAATTTATTCGCAATTCAGGAGACAGAGCCGATTTTTGGGGATGCAGTTGCGGAATTGCTTCGGCTGGTCCACGCTGAAGTCAAGGCGAGGGCGAGGGCGGCTTTTCGCAAGCTTCACTCCGCTATCACCGCTATTCAACAGGAGGATCGAATGCGCCAATGCGAGGAGGAGGCTCGGCTCAGGCTTCAAAAACTGCTGCAGGATTCGTTTCAAACATTTGCCAAAACGTTAGAAGATGCAACAGCGGCTGCTCGCTCCCAGTTTGTTTCATGCCAATTCGTGTCAAATGTGGATCTTAACCTAATCCACCTAGGCTCTGCTTTCGCATAAAGCATGTTACAAGGGCTCGGGGCCCGGGGCCAGGTGCGCCTTGCTCGGATCAAGGATGAGTACTCTATCTCTGATGCCTTCACTAGAATATGTCTTAGATATCCTTGAAAAGCGCAATATCCCCGCCCAGGTCGAATACAAACTTAATGTCTTTGATCTTACACAACGCGACACGCAGGAATTGTCGTCCAACCATCTTTATGTTCCACATCCCGAGGTGCGTTCGAATGCAAAATTCAGACTTACCCCGAAATGTTCGCTCCGGTAAGCTCTCTCACACCTCCTTCATTCCTTCGAGCCTCCTTCACGTTTACTACCTTCTACCAGTTACATCCAGCTGTTGGACAAGAACAAGTGCCTACTCCTTATCGACGATCTTCAGGCAGGCTTTTCTAGGATATATCTAGATGATCTCGCTCATATCGACAGCGCACTACATCGGAACGGAGCCGGAACTCGCATTTTCCATGACCGTGTGGGCAAGGATTTTCTCTTTTCTGTCAATGAATCGAAAGGCCTGGTTTCCATCTTTTCTACCACACAGGTAAGCGTTTATCAACTTCCTTCCGTAAAGAAGCTCATGATCATTCCCGATTCCAAAGTCAAAATATCAGCTACACATCTACGCCTTTAATGACACACTCACTGGTGTGCGCGCTCGAGGCAGCGCCATAGATCTTACCGCGCATTACAGCGAAAAGCCCACCATAAATCGGATCTGTTTTGTGAATGGATCTGAGGAAATAATGTTGCTTGAAGAGTCTGGCGTCGCTCGCATTTACTCGATGGTGACGTTGCAATTTCGGTGAGCTCTTGCAACTAGCCACAATATCATCCTATTAATCATTTCTGATCCTTTATCAAAATAACAGCCCGGCCCGCTTAACCCTCAAACACACCCCTGAGCGCGTTTTGTCGACGCCAGATGGATCTTGTTTGATCCTGGTCGAGACATACGAGTCAAATCTCACGCTTCGCGCCTTCCATTGGGCATCATTTGGCTCTAATGCGAAAGAACATGTGTTTTCTTTGAAGGGGCATGGGGCCACTTCGTTTTCCATCACCTCATACGCACACCGATCGTGCGTTCATTTCCTCTGTCTCTGTCCCGAGAGCCAGAAGTGCTGGTCATATGCTTTGGACATCACCAAAAAGGTCAGCGAATTCTCATTTCGAGCCAATGGAAACGGAGAGGGTGGGCAGAGCAACTTGGACAAAGCCGCACGGAATAACTGCCTTATCGACTGTCATGCGGATGTCTGGTCCCGGTTTCCTGTCGTTGCTGCAATCAAGCGAAGTACTCTGACATCTGCTGGAAGATGTCCGCCCTCGATCGTCTTTGCGACAGATCGAGACCACGATCAATACACCAGATACTTCGATAACCTCATCCGGGCGTTTGAACGAACCAAGCGAAAGCCTACCAATCATCTCCTTGACGACATACAAATCCACGCTTCCCCGCTGCTGTCTTTGAAGACCCATGGATTACATTCTGGTGTCTCTGTGTTCAAGTTTGGAGAGTGGTTTGTGGAACTGTTTTGCCTGATACCCATCCACATCGCAATCACAAGCTCGAACCGGTTTATTCCTCTCAAAGACGGCGTTTATTCGTCAGACTACGAGCGCTCCCTACTAGGAGCTGATGTTGGTAAAATCATAGAAAGGTTTGTGGTCGGGCATAATAAGCTCAGTTGTACCATGCTCAAGCCTAATCGCGCTTGATAGCCTGTCATTTGGTTGGTATGAAAGTATATTTCGATCGTACATGGCAACCACAGTACGTACCATACCGAAACTGCCACTTTATTCTTATTACTAAAACGGTGTAAACTATAGCCCGTAAAGGTCGTTACCTCGATGGGTAAGGGTTTCCCAAATTCTTGCATTCTTCCACTCCACTGAGCTGGACACATGACCAGGCGAGCAGTCCGTCGGAAAAAGCTACGCGTTAAATCACCTGGTCGACACATCATTTGCAGGAAGTGCAATGAGATGCACCGAAGGTGACGCCTTTACTTCATCCCTCCCCTTGCCTCTTCATGACACTTTTTATATTAGGTGTCTGGCTTTCCCTTACACCTACTCGCGAAGCCCTAGTTGTTGCAATCGATTTTGAAGGTACTGCTCATGCGCTTATTAAACTTGAGCTTGAGCGGTTAGTTACTAATGCTGACGCCCAAATACAGGAGTCCAGTCGATTGAACGGAGCGCCCAGGAAGATACTCTCTTAGTTTTATTCAATGCTGCCATCTCTAATCTGGTGAGCGTCGGCTCGGCTTGGACGGGGATGGTATTGCTCACTAGCCTTTAAGGTATTGTTCCGGAACAATTTTGTATTTTCTCGGGATATTGCAGGACTATTTGCGGTATTTAGTCCTTTACAGCTAACTCTCCTGCATTCCGCACATAACATACGGATTTTTCCCCAGAGTTTTCAATCTTCATCCTCAGTCCTGGACCCGGCTTCAAATCCAACGCTATTCCAATCAACGCTCGCTATTATCATCAGAGTGCGTAAAGAGTGGTGGTTCCTAATTCCGCGTCAATTGCTGAGCGTTGCAACATAGGACGTGACTGACTCGGATAAAATCGAAATTGTCAAAGAGTATATAAAATAGTCATACCGCAATATCATCCGCGCAACTAATGCTTTATGCTAAGGTTTCAGCTTAAATTCCAAAAAATAGTCCATGAAGAACAGGAGCAAAATTTTATCACGCGCATGCATTCGGGACGATTAGATATCATTCCCTGGCCCCTTCTGGATTCACCTCGGTTTTACAGCTCCTTCGGATTTCTGCGCAGCCGTTTGGAGCGTCAGCCTTCCACCCACGGCCCGGCCGGCGTGTTCTTGCAAACTTTGAAAACTCTCATGGCAAAAATCAAGGTGGGTTACTTTGCTATCGCAGCATATGGTTCACGAACTATAAACTCTGCCATGCCCAACTTGCGATTCAGGTCTGTGACTGGGGTTCCCTGGATCGTACGTGTAACCATTGACCAAATAGCGACAACTCAGCCCCCTTCTCACCTTTTCCCCACCAGAAAATCTCGCATCACATCGAGCCCAGCAACTCCTGTCAGTACTTCCCGCCGCCCTTTCTTATGGCTCCACGACAGCAGACCCAGACCTGGAACCACTAAAGGTAATACATGCGTTTTGCACAGTACATTATACCCGCCCGTTAATCGTCTCCCTCTAGGACATGGACACGGACAAAGCGCTTCCATCTGATGACTCAAATGCCGTTTTCTACATTCGCAATCCCGAGATTCCGCTTGACGAAGAGGCGCGAATGAAAGCGCAATTTTTATCAAAGCTGAGAGAATCCTGGTCGTTTCATGCTCCCATGCGCCAGACGATGCCAGACACAGATTGGATCAAACAGCTGGCATTGCATCTCCAGGTTTTGACTCAAGAGCGCATCCAGCATGTCAGGAATTGGATCACAACTAACATCTCTCGTTTTTCCGAGGATAACGCCGAAATTCGAAACCTACAGCGTGCTTTTCAGGATGGAATAGTGGAAATACAGGGCAATATTGAGCTCTGCGGTTCAGTTTGCGCGTTTTGCAGTTTACTGTGCGTACAGGGAAAGCAGCACGAGGATTCTCACGACTGTGGCACTTCCCACAACTGTGTTCAAAATTGTGAGTTCGATCACGACGAAGAACTGTTGTACTCCTGTTGTCTCGGGTGAGTGCTTATAGGTCTGCCCCGAGACGTTGGCTTATACTCGTCCATTTACTCTGCAGCGCCGGACATGCAGGCCGGCACTCGTAAGCGCGATCCTAAGCTGCCTCTGCGCGCTTTATTTACGATGTGAACGTTTTAGATGTGACACAAGTTCGCATTCTTGCGGTCAAATCTGCGATTTGCATGACGCGGGAGGTTGCATGCAAACCTGTTCGTTGGTACGAACCTCGTATAGTATACCATCGTTATCATTCATTTACACTCAAACCAATTAGCCTGCAGACCACCTAGGGGATGAACACCGGTGTTCTGCGCGCTTGCATACGTGTAACAGGCCATGCGACCTAAACGATCCTCAGAAGAGCTTGCTCTGTGAGGGGCATTGCGTAACCGAGTGGTGGGTAGCTAAAACCTCTTGTTCTAAGCGCTGATTTGTCTCTTACATGCCGGATTAATCTTATTAGGGATGAGCCTCATACGCAGCACGTCTGCGAGGACAAGCTCTCCTGTCCTATTCAATGCCAACTGTGCAAGCGCTTATGTGCGCAGAGAGACCATTTGCATGGGCTGGTATCAGGTTCAGTTCACCTTTGTGGGTGCGTATATCTGCGCTACACAACCAAAAAGGTCCAAGATTACGAGCCGGCATCTCCCCAGGCAAAAACATTCCTGTATCGAAATTTGTGAGATGCCGGGAGTTTGTGATATTGCTACTTCTCCGCAGTCGATTGAGTCCACATTCACCGGGCGACATGAGGTGTTTCAATATACCAAGGTGAGCACCAACTATGGGATATAATATCGGATCATCCACTCAGCCTGTATCGAATCCTAGTTCACACAAGTCGCAAGGCAATTGCCTTGCGTTATACCCATCGAGCCGGACGAGATTTCCCATACTGGCCCCCATGTACACAGCACAGACCCAAAAGTGTTTCACTTCTGCGAAGAAAGGTGCCCTTCGTGCTCCTACTTCTGCACTCTGCCTCTAGGTACGTAAATCCAAGCGCGCTGCTTTGTCGGGATATTTATGCCCGACAAATTATATGACAGATCACACGCAACTTGAGCATGAAACCAGTCACGGATCTATGTCTCAAACGACGTGGTCAATCGATGGCTCTGACGATACGGCAGTTGAAGTACAAGGCCATAAATATGCCGCAGGCGACTCGGGTATGTCCTTCGTAATCGCTTTCCTGTTTTCTCTGTTGACTTGGCTTGCGGAAAGGTGCACCTATGCTCTGTTCGCTCTTTTGTCGGGATATGGGGCGACACGCCCATATCTCTCCCTGTCGTTCTTCGGGGTCTGGAGTATGCTCTCAGCCCGAGGTAGAGCATATTGATACACCTATGGCGCCAGATCCAGATATGCCAAAAGATTGGATTTCACATCGTCTGTTCTGGGCTCGTTCGGGTACGCGCACATTAAAACTGAAAATGCGCCCTCATTTAATTGACACCTTTTTACCTATAGGATTCAGAGGTGAAACGAGTACCTAATAGCCTAGAATAATTATATCTGACATATCCATCACGATAGACCCGTATTCATCCAATGAACAAACTGAATTCTCCAAATGATACGTGACCAACGCTGCTGTGATCAACCGTCTCCTATTTTTACTACGATTTTGCGTTCTTGCAGCGATGCTCTGTGCCCAGGTAACTTAGTGATCTCAGTTTCTTAAATATGTTCCCATTTAATTCAACATTAATCGAAGGTCCTGAGCACGATACGACAATTGACTCTCATGCCAAGCCCTCTCTCTGCACTTTGCCCATCTTTCATCTTCTCCAACCGCAGCCTACCGCTCCCAGCGAACTCACAGGGGGGTACATTTCGGCCGATGGCCATATGTTTGACTGCGCCAACCCCGCCAACCTTCGTCAGTCATATCATGTAATTTTCGTCATCGATCGGTACAGCATGCCCATCTCATCTCTCACGCCCTGACTGGATTCACATCAGCTAATCCCGCAGATCTTCGTCGATGAAACGCACAGACCGCGCTCCGTTGCCTGGCACACCAAATAGTGCTCGGATCTCTTCAAATAATAACAATAGATTTGGCGCGGTCCTTTCGGCTCTGGATAGCTTTTGGATATCACGAGACGCTGCTACCACCTCTGCAACGCATGCTGCACGAAAGGATGCGTACACCATTATCCTATTTGACGGCCAAGCCAATGTATTTTGCTTACACTCTATGGCATCAAGTGCCATCCGCTAACCAAGTTGATTCCACAGATCTATGTCGCTAATGATTTCACCAGTTCCCCTGACCAATTGCTTGACTCTATTTTAAATAAAGGGCAGGGCAGAGGCACTGATTTCGGCGTAGCGCTCCAAGTTGCGCAGTCAGCAATGGAGGACCATTGGAGTAGTGAACGGTAGGCAAACAACTGATTAAACTAACCCACTCTATCCAAACATACCTCCTCAAATAGTTCACCTGTCCTGATTTTTCTGAGCGACGGGGAGTGCCGACTAGATGAAGTCCGCGTATATGATATTTGCCGACGGGCGATATCCCTTGGGTAAGTGATATCTTTGAGCGACTACTCATTCGCTCATGACAAATCACTGACCGGTTGCTCAGAAAATCGCTATCTCTACACGCGGTTTCTTTCGGGAACGACCGTTACGCTGGATACCTACGTAACATGGCTAAGATTGCAACCGAAGTCCAAGCAGGGGCACCAGTAGATCAACAAGGCCCGCCATGCGGATATACATCAGCTTTGGACACAGTAGGGCATCTGCGGTTTTTCATGCTTGTAAGGTTTAACTTTCTTTGCCTACCCAGGTCCAGCTCGCAGAGACGTTCCTAGGAATTGCGGAGTCGATGAGAAAACCGCGAGCCGCCTTGATTCGTCACTAGCTAGCAGCGGTGTTGGTCTGTGCCATGTGAATGATTCTGGAAAGATGTTTTCCTTCCTTGAATATACTTTTTTCTTGCTTCGAGGGCATGCACAATGTCAGACAGAAATTTGAGGACCATCTGCTGAGTTCTATTTAGTATTTATTGCCATATATATACAAGGAATATTCCGGGGTCCTTCCGAGCTGGTTGTTGAGATCAGCTTGGTTCGGGAACACCACTGTACACCACTTCGCCTGCCGCACTTCGACCAGTTTAGTTTGGATTCATCGAACACGCCACGCCGATATGTCCCAAGGTGTTGCACCGATTGATTTTGAAAATGCCCCGGGAAAAAGACACGAGTTCGACCCAATCCCAACCGGCGTAGTAACAAACCTTGGCCCACACGGGCACCACGACTCGAGGGCTGCGAGCGAGCTGCCTGGCGGTGGCGACGACGCGGGAGATGTGTCCATGGCCGATGGGGGAGACGAGGAGGAGGACAACGGCGAGGGGAGCGACCATGGCGAGGGCGACCCCAACCTCGAAGCCTCGCGCGCGCAGTTGGAGGAGCAGGCGCGCAAGTATCTCGCTGCCCAGAGCCACGAAGTCATCATACCCTCCTACAGCGCCTGGTTCGACATATCTAAAATCAACCAGATCGAGCAGCGCGCGCTGCCCGAATTTTTCAATTCGCGCAATCGCAGCAAAACGCCGGCAACGTACAAAGATTATCGCGACTTTATGATTCATACGTATCGCCTTCGACCAAGCGAGTATCTCACTGTTACTGCGTGCCGAAGAAATTTGGCTGGTGATGTCTGTGCTATATTGCGGGTCCATGCTTTCCTAGAGCAGTGGGGTTTGATCAACTACCAAGTACGCACCCACTCTCTGCGTTTCATGTTGGCAGCTTTGTGAATGCATTTTCAGGTTGATCCAGATACGCGTCCCGCTGCTCTCGGCCCTCCCTTCACTGGCCATTTCCGCGTGATCGTGGACACCCCGAGAGGGCTGCAGCCACTGCACCCCGGGAGCTCCAGCTCGCGTCCGTCCGGCCTCTCCCACTCCGCTGCCGCCCCATCCGGTGCTCCCAAGCCTCCCTCACTGGAGCTTCGCCAGTCCATATACCAAACGTCCATGAAAACCTCGCAGCCCCTATCACCCTCCGCCGCCAGCCAATTGATCTCGCAAGCGGGTCCCACCTCCAAAGACCAGTTTGCTGTGACATACGCGTGCGACACGTGCGGCGTCGACTGCACTCCCGTTCGCTATCACTCCCTAAAATCCAAAAATTATGAGCTTTGCCCGTCATGCTATCTTGATGGACGATTCTCATCCAAAATGTTCAGCGGGGATTTTGTAAAGCTCACAAGCGCCAGCGTCTTCAAGCACGGCGAGGGGGCCGCGGGCGCAGACGACTGGTCGGACGCCGAGACCCTGCTGCTCTTGGAGGGTATTGAGATGTACGACGACGATTGGGCGCTGATCAGCGAGCACGTTGGGACGCGCTCCCGCGAACAGTGCATCGCGCACTTCCTCCAGCTTCCGATCGAGGACGAGTACATATCTGCGCCGAGCGAAGGAGAGCTTGGTCCGCTGCAATACGCGCGCCTCCCGTTCGATCGCACTGACAACCCCGTGATGAGCGTCGTGGCGTTCTTGGCCAGCGCTGTAGGGCCTGGCGTTGCAGCGGCTGCGGCGCAGAGCGCGCTGTCGGAAATGACGGACAGGATGAAGGGCAAGCTAAAGAAGGGGGAGTCCGGTTCTGAGCAAAATCAAAAGGCAGCTGCGGCGGAGGGGGGATCGCGCGAGGGAGCCGAGAATGGCGAAGGGCCGGCTGCGGGCGAGGGCGAGGGGTCCAAATCCACCCCAAAGGACGACGCCGCGGCCGATGTCAAAGGCCAAGAAGACATGGACGTCGACCGCGGTACTAGCGGCGCACGCGACGAGGCCGGAGCAAAAGCCTCCTCCAACATCAACCGCGTCGCCGGGATCGCGCTTGGCGCTGCAGCAGCCAAAGCCCAGGTCCTGGCCTCGCACGAGGAGGCTACGATCCGGGCGCTGACAACCCAGGTCGTGCGCGCGCAGCTGACGAAGCTCGAGCTCAAGATGACGCAGTTTGACGCGATGGAGTCGCTGTTGGAAGAGGAGCGCAAGAGCCTCGAGGCCGCGCGGCAGCAGCTGCTCAAGGAGCGGACGACGGTGATGAAGGGGCTCGAGAGCGTGCGGGAGCTCATGGGTAAGGCGGCAGCGGGCGGGGGAAGCTCGGCATCGCCCCTTGGTGGGCCGGTGGGCATGCATGCGCAGATGGCTGGCATTGCGAATGGGGTTGGCGCCCCGATGACGAGGGCGTCCCCGGTAGATCTCATGCTGGAGGGAGGCGAGCCGCCAGAGGGCGAGGGGATTATGATCGCGCCGTTGAGCTGAACTGTGTAAAAATCTCTCCAGTCCGCGTGTGTGGAGTGGATCACTTCCTTGTATTTTGCTCGATCGACTGGAAATTTTTGTTCTTTTTGTGGCTTTGAAGCCGTGTCATATACGTACATAATGTCTTAGGCGTTATCAAGAAAGGGACCTTTCTTTGAGTCGCGCTCATCGCTGCCTGTCCAATCCAGTGCCAACGAATACACAGAGATATATGGAGCGTCTTCATTCGAGATGATATGCAAAAGCATGGCATCGAAAGCAAATCACAGACAGCAATCCTGCAGCAGGCCCCCTTGCCTACGCAATACGTCTGCAGATGTTCATACAACAAGGAGTAATTGGAATAACACATGACAGCACCGGAACGGTATGTACACCCGACACTGGTTGATCATGCCGTGTTTCGCAGAACTATTGGAGCAAAAATGAGAAATGCAATTGAAGGGAGACGGAGCAGAGAGCAGAGCGTACTTAGAATTACGGAGTCACCGCTAGAGAAGGAACGGGATTAGATTAATGCATCAAACAGTGTGATCGATTGCACAAACCGTAAGAACATCTTGCTGATGAACCGGTCCTTGTTCACGGGCTTTTTGTTCTTGCCTTTTGGTACCTCCGTCCACATCTAGCAAATGAATATAGAGTGAGCATGGTTCATATTAATCTCGAGTCAATACGGACCTCTTTTACGTTCTCCAGCACCTAGCAAAAATGGAAGTTCAATTACACGTTGGACGATGGATATCAGAGAACATACCATATTGCAATGCCTATCGAACGCCTTGACTCTTGCCAAGAGCTTTTTGTTGTTTCTCAGCGAAATGAGAATCTGGGTGTGATTGCGGACCGATTGCTGGAGGACGGACAGAGGACCTTGGCTAATCTCGTGCTCCTCGAGCTGCCGCAGCTGGGCCTCGTCGAGCTCCGATCGGGGGGTGTTGGCGAATTGACTACACGATCGAGAAAAACATCAGCAAAAACGAGAAATACGAGGAGAAATAGGGATGATTTGCCTCATGGTTATGTCGTTGGTGGTCGTCGACGGAGGCAAGAGCAGGCTATCTTGGTCAACAACAAGCGCAAACACATTCGCAAAATTTCTGGCCCAGCGACATCGGGAAAGTACTTTGAACTGAGCGTCGAGCCGAGGACGACATCTTTGCTTTCGCCATCGCCCGCCAGGAACCATGGGAAAGATCCAGAAAAAGGGTGAGAAGGGCGCCGCAAAGGCCTATGTGACGCGGTCTGCGGCGGTCAAAAAGCTCCAGTGCTCCTTGGCCGATTTCCGTCGTCTATGTATTCTCAAAGGTGCGCTGCTGCTTCAGTATCTCTGCGTACAACACTAATACTGGTACTCGCTACTAGGCATATTCCCTCGCGAACCCCGTCACAAAAAGCGCGCGAACAAGGGTTCTACAGCCCCCACCACCTTTTATTACGCCAAGGATATTGCGTATATTGCCCACGAGCCGGTACTACGCAAGCTTCGGGAGCACAAAGCATTCGCCAAAAAGCTCTCGCGAGCACTGGGTCGGGGGGAGTGGAGTAGTGCTAAAAGCTTGGAGGATCACAAGCCAACCTACACATTAGATCATGTAATAAAAGAGAGGTATGACTTTTCGTAGATGACATGGGTTCTAATATTGACTTATCTTGAACTAGATATCCTACCTTTATCGATGCTTTACGAGACATCGATGACGCCCTTTGCCTCATTACCCTCTTCGCTTCCCTCCCATCCGACTCGCGCGTGTCACCCGCTCTCATCGAATCATGTTATCGTCTCTCCTCGGAGTGGCAGCTATATGTCATGCACACCCGCTCTCTCCGAAAAGTGTTCCTATCTATCAAAGGCGTATACTATCAGGCCGAGGTTATGGGCGAGACCGTAACCTGGCTTGTTCCATATATGTTTACACAACAGGTACAAAATCTGCACTCATCGGAAAAATATGGATACTAATGCGCACTTTGGACAGATCCCTACGGACGTTGACACTCGTGTAATGCTGACATTCCTTGAATTGTATCAAACGCTTCTGGGATTCGTGTTCTTCAAGCTCTATAGCGACGCTGGACTCGTCTATCCACCCCCTTTAGATTTGTCTAAGGACGAGGGAGCCGCTGGCGTGGGGGCTTTCTCGCTTTTGGAAACAAAGGAAGAAGAAAAGGCCGACGAAGCAAACGCGCCATCGACCAAAAAGCAGGTAGAAGTAGAGGGCAAAGTCATCAAAGGGAAGGACGTCCGCAAAACGATCAAAGAGCTGGCGAACCTCGCACTACCTCCCCAAGAAGCCACCTCCGCCCGCGAAATATCTGCAGAGACATCAACACTCGAATCCACAATCGGCGAGGAGTTTGTAGTCCAACCATCGAGCAATGCCAGCGGCGCCGCTGCTTCACTCCCTACCCTCCACACACTATCGACTCTCCCCGCTGCCCCGACCACCCTCTTCGCGCCATACACAATATGGCTAACGATCGGCACACCTCGGCCTCTTCTCGAGTTCGCCATCCGCGCGTTTGGCGGCCGGGTAGGCTGGCCAGAGACCATGGGCTCGGGCTCGCCGATAACGGAGGACGATGAGAGTATAACGCACGTCATCATCGACCGCCCCCTTCCGGCCAATTTGGCTCCTGAGCAGGTCGAATTGCGCCGGAGACGCAAGTATGTGCAGCCGCAGTGGGTCGTGGACTGTATCAACGCGGGCAAGCTCATCATCGAGGGCCCGTACGCGCAGGGCGCTACGCTGCCGCCCCATCTGAGCCCCTTTGGAGAGCTCGAGGGTGCTTATATGCCAGCAGTTGGTGAGGAGTCTGCTGATGCGGAGATGGAGGCTGCGGAGGACGAAGAGAGCGAAGATGAGGAGGTAGCTGAAGGCGAAGAGGAGGCAGTAGCAGCCGACGCCGACGCCGAAATGGTCGCTGAGCCAGCCACGGCATCTGCGCTGGAAGCTGCGGCAAAAGCGCCTTCTGATCCAGCGCTCCTCCGAGCAGCGGAGCTCGAGGCCGAGCGCGCTGGACTAGATTCCGCCGCGTTCGAGGAGAAACTGAAGAAGGCGGTGAAGAAGGCGAAGAAGTCGGGTACGGCGGTGGTAAAGGAGAAGAAAGAGGCCGACGAAGCGGCGGCGGAGGGCGAGATGAACAAGATGATGATGAGCAACAAGCAGCGGAAGCTATACGAACGGATGAAGTACTCCGAGCGGAAGCGGACAGACGAGGTATGTTCTCGCTCTTGGACCTTGTCTCGTACCATTCGCTCCCGAATCTGACTCGCTTCTTTTTCTGTAGCGAAAGGCGATCGAGGTAAAGAAAGAGCTGATTCGCAAAGAGGAGAAGAAGAAAGCGCGGAAGTCGGCGGCGGGGGGCAAGTAGGGTTTCAAGCAAACACAAAAGTATGTTACGAGCTCATCCATGTCGTAACTGCATATGATTGTACACTATTTTTATTCGTCGTATGGGGATACCAACACGATTCGAACATTGCCCGCGGGCTCACTGGCAGGCGGTGAGTCCTGCTTGGGGTCACGAAGCCGTCGATGTCTTCAAGCCAGAGCTTCAATGCAGCTTGGAGCGGGTGGGTCTCGTCGACCCCTGTCGGACTCCCTCCTTCTCTTCTCTCCTTGGCGCATATGCCTCGCAGCGTATTCGCAAGACATCATCTCATATCAGCAAAACGCAAGCGCGATCTGCTTTACACTATCCGGTAAGCTCGTTGCCTAAAACGTCGCTGACTCTATCTCGATAGCATGCAACCCGCGAGACACGGCGAACACTGCCAAGGACACGATACACGATGAAGATTTTGTAATGCAAGGTGGCCCATCATGCGTCAGCACCCGTCAGCATTAGGAGAAATCGAAGGCGAGACTTGTGCGAGACCATGAAAACGCCTTGATCTGTGGCAAGTTAGGAGCTGGCGGAGAAGAAAGGCCTGCTGTGAGTCGACATTCAATATAGCTAGCCTCCGTCGTCTCCGGACTGCGCACCAAGCGTCCTCCGAGTCCTAAATTTGGCGGGCCCTAGGGGGACATCGTAGCTATCCGATCCCTGAGATCATGAATCCCACCATGCTTCTATCACGGAATAGCACATGGACCTCGCTGTGTGCTGCGTAGCTCGCCATCGGTATTGATTCGGTTGCACAGTACGCGCCGCCACACGCGCACGCCGCAATGTGGGCGCTTGTCATCGTGAAATAGTGCCGGTATCGTGAAGCTACGGAGCGCGGCGTATAAAAGGAGGTCAAGACTGGGCGAGTGTTTCTTCAGCAACTCATCGCAGCTACTCCTTCGTCCAGTTTCTGATCACCATGAGATCTTTCGCCGCCGCCGCCGCCGCTTCTCTTTTGGCTCTTGTCCTCCCGGTGCTCTCTTCGCCGCTTAAGGTGCCCATCCCCGCGGCCAATGGTCCTGTGGAGAAGGACTCGTACATTGTGTGAGCAGTCCTTTTTTTTGACATCCTGCACGACGCAAACCGTAGCTGATTCATTCCATCTTCAAACTTTGTAGCACGCTCAAGCCCGGCGTAGACAAGACTGCCCATTTGGCTGCGCTCGCGAGTGTCCTGGCATCCACGGACTCTCATATTGCATATAATTACACCACCGTCTTGGACGGATACGCCGGTACGATCAAGGGTGCAGCGCTGGATTTCGTTCAGTCATCCAAGGATGTCGCACATATCGAGTACGATCACATCGTTCAACTCAGCTTCAAGTGGGTATTTCTACTTTTCCGCTTGTCTACATGAATCCACGCTGAATGCTAAACCGCGCGGGACAGGGAACCTACGAATGAAGAAGCTACGGCTGAGGCTGCTGCCGTCGAACCCTTGGCTAATGGCGGTGCTGGTGTCACTCTTTACGGAATAGATACCGGTATCTATACCGCACACCAGGCTTTCGGTGGACGCGCTAGGTGGGGTGCCACTTTTGGCGGTTACAAGGATGCAGACGGGAACGGGTATGCACGTTTCCTGCTCACAAATTCATCCATCGTATTCACAAGATTTCCACCATAGCCACGGAACTCATACGGCGGCGACTGCTGTTGGAGCCCGGTACGGCCGCGCTACTTCCGCTAATATCATCGCTGTGAAAGTTTTGTCCGATAGTGGGAGTGGCAAGGTTAGCGCGCCCGCCGCTCGTGCTCGCGCTCATGCCCAAAATATTTGATGAACATCTCGCAGAACTCCGATATCATCGCCGGTGTCAACTACGCTGTCAATGCCGCTTTGAAAACGAGGAGACCTTCGATCATCACTATGAGTCTTGGTGGCCCCGCTGGACCTAATTCCCAGGCACTTGATAAAGCTGTCGCTGACGTAAGCTCCCATTAACACAATCGCGAGCTCTTGCTTTCCCGAAGTAGGCCTCACGTCTCTACGCTATAGGGCATCGCCAAAGGTGTACACTTCACCATCGCCGCCGGAAACGACAACAAGGATTCCTCGACATTCAGCCCCGCCGATGTCGCGCCCGCCAACACTATCGGCGCCGTCGACTCCAAGAACGTCAAGGCTTCCTTCAGCAATCATGGCCCCGGCATCGACGTCTGGGCACCCGGCGTCAACATCTTGAGCGCCTGGATCGGCAGCCCCAGCGCCAGCAGATCCATCAGTGGCACTTCAATGGCTACGTACGTGGACGTGGACAGTTCGCTGGCTCCAATGCATGCCAATGCTTACTTTGATACGTCTTCTACCCAGCCCTTATGTCGCGGGTATCCTCGCTGTCGCTTTGGGCGAGAGTAAGGCCAAGCTCTCTCCCGCTCAGCTCACCAGCCAGCTCAAGGCACACGCCAAGCCCGTCGTCACCGGCATCGGTAACACGGGGTCCACGTGAGTGATTCCCAGCTTCCTCAGGGCGGGACGCATACCCAATCTAACCATCGGCCCTTGGTGGAATTTGCACAGTAACCTCCTCGCTACCGCTTGGTAGATGTACGAAAATATGGGTCCACGAACGAACTTCCCAAGAGGCCCGGCCAGATGCTGATGTATCTGCAGTCACTGTAACATAGCTTGTATCTAGTTGGCCTAGCACGAATACGAGACTTGAATAACATTGTACATTGTACTCCTCACCACCTCCGGAGTGAAAACCGCATGTGGTCCACATAGAGCGCGTCACGCGCTCGCCCTCCTCATCGTAATTCATAGCTATTGGCCGACGTCGCTCCTCGCCTTGAATGCGGTGTTGAATAACATATGGATGTTGCATCGACAAGGGTCCTCGGGCGCCGATGGCTTCCGAAGTTTCTTTACTCAACTTCACCTTCAGCGTTCTCAGTGCTCAACGATGGAAAGAAAGAGCTGATCTGCAAAGCGGGGAGGACGAAGGCGCAAAAGTTGGCGGCGGGGGGCGATTGGGTGTCCGAATGCACGGAAAAGTATGTATGTTACTAAGTATGTCATCCGAGTTCGTCCCATCGTAACTGCATTAATCAGATACACCATCACGACAGTGTTCTCATTCTCATCGTGCGAGGACGTCAAAAACATTGCATGCAGGCCCATGTACTACTTGGGAGATAGTGACTTCTGTGTGTCGTCGACGTCACCGTTAAACCTGTTGATGCGGCCTAGGTTTCTTCAACCCCTAATGACCCGCCTGCTTCTCAAATTGGCCTCGCAGCATGCATATCTTCGCGAGACGCCATCTCACACATAGCCTCGGCAAAGCCCAAGCTCGACTTGGTTGGCCCTACCTCGCTGTGCGATGGAAGGCCCAATGCGTTGCTAACGTCGCAATAGTGTGCATCCCCGGTCCCGCGAGCACGAATGTTGCCAAGGTCGGGTTTCCCAATCGAGATCTTGTAGCGCAAAGTGACTCGTTGATCAGCATCAATGGAAATCGAAGGTGACCATGAAATTTGACGTTAAGTGCATGTATCTGTGATATTGATAAGTGTCACGTGATAGGGGTGATCAACGCGTGCATTTATTGGTGCTACTAGATGCCTCCTCCGTCATCGTTGGGTTGCGCATCAAACATCCTCCGAGTTCCAAGCTTGGGCTCCGGGGCCTAGGCCATGCTCGCAGCTATCCCACCATGCTTCTATTGTGGCGGGCCTCGCTGTATGTTGCGTCACTCGCTACTGTCGATTCGACGGCACGCCGCACGCCGCTACATATGTACGCTGCAACGTGGGTGCTTGTCCGCGTGAAAGAACTCTGATGCCGAGAAGTCATTGAGCGCTGCGTATAAAACGAACTCAAGGCCAGGGAAGTGTTTCCTCAGCAGCTCCTCGCAGCCACTCCCCCGTCCATTTCCTGAGCCATTATGAGGTCTTTCGCCGCCGCCACTTCCCTTTTGGCTCTCGTTATCCCTGCGCTATGCGCACCGTTCAAGGTTCCCATACCTGCTGCCAATGGTCCTGTGCAGGAGGACTCGTACATCGTGTGGGTTATTTTTTCAGACGGCCGCACCATGCAAGGCGCATCTGATTGATTATATATTTTCAAACTTGTAGTACGCTCAAGCCCGGCGTCAAAAAGACTGCCCACTTGGCTCAGCTCACGAGTGTCCTGGCGTCTTCAGACTCGCGTATTGTATACAATTACGGCGCCATTTTAGGCGGATACGCTGGTACGATCAAGGGTGCGGCGCTGGATTTCATTCAGTCCTCGAAGGACGTCGAACACATCGAGTATGACCACATTGTCCAACTGCGCTTCGAGTGGGTATTTCTACATCTACGCTTGCTTGCGAGAATCCACCTTAACCCCCGGAGAACAGGGAGTCAACGAACAAAGGAGCCGCGGTCGCGCCCCCAATCGTCAAGCCTCTAGCGGGGGGCGGCGCCAACGTTACGGTTTACGGAGTCGATACTGGTATTTATATTGCTCATGAGGCCTTTGGCGGACGCGCAAAATGGGGGGCTACTTTTGGCGACTATGGCGATGCGGACGGAAATGGGTAGGCATACTTTCCTACCGCGTCCATTTATCATACTCACGGTCTTTTCAATCATAGTCACGGAACCCATACTGCGGCAACGGCTGTCGGAGCCAAATACGGCCATGCCACCTCTGCTAACATCGTTGCCGTGAAGGTTTTGTCCGACGAGGGTAGCGGCAAGGTCAGCGCGCCTACCACACCAGCTCGTTCTCATACTTACATAAAAATTTCGCAGAACTCCGACATCATTGCTGGTATCAACTATGCTGTCAATGCCGCTCTGCAATCGAAGAGACCCTCGGTTATCACCATGAGCCTCGGCGGCCCCGCCGGACCTAGCTCTCAGGCTCTTGATAAAGCTGTTGCCGACGTAAGCTCCACTTCGATTATCGCGAGCTCTTGCTTCCCCGAGCCAAGTCTCATGATTTTATGCTCCAGGGTATCGCCAAAGGTGTGCACTTCACCATCGCCGCCGGAAATGAGAATGAGGACTCCTCCATGTCCAGCCCCGCCGATGTCGCGACCGCCAACACCATTGGGGCCGTCGACTCCAACAACACCAAGGCATCTTTCAGCAATTATGGTCCCGGCATCGACGTCTGGGCTCCCGGTGTCGACATCCTGAGCGCCTGGATCGGCAGCCCCAGTGCCAGCAAGTCCATCAGCGGCACTTCCATGGCTACGTACGTAAATGTCCTACGTCCCAATGCTTAACGGCGCTCACCTGGATGTACTTTGTAGCCCTTATGTCGCGGGTATCCTCGCTGTCGCGTTGGGCGAAAGCAATACCACGCTTACTCCCGCTGAACTCACTAGCCAGCTCAAGGCTCACGCCAAGCCCGTCGTCACCGGCATCGCTAATACTAACTCCACGTACGTACCCCTCAACTCCCTTGAGATGAGATGCACGCTCAATCTAATCGCCGGTCCGTTGGCAAAATCTGCATAGGAACATCCTCGCTACCCCTTGGTAGATGTACGACTATACGAATTTACGAATAAAACCTCTCAGGAGACCCGACTAAACTCTTAATGTATCTGCAGTCATTGCGTTAGAAAGCGGTGGCCCCATATTTGATTATCTCCTCCTTGCTTGTTCCCACTAGTGGATATTCCTTGGACTCAGTACATTTTTTTGGCGAAGGAAGGGAAGAATATATCGACTAGATCACAGCCCTGAGATGCACACGCCCGTCGTCGGAACTAACGAAAGAAGGCGCGAGCCGTGAAAAGAGGAGGCGGCCTATGACCTCCATCTCTGACCTCAAGCGCCGTCTGCAGCTTGCGCACAACAACTCCTGCGGTCGGGCGCGAGGATGGGCGTTTGTGACAGCAATCCTTTACTAATCCCCACATCCTATCATCTAGTCCCCTAGCAATCACCACTTCGTCCATTGGTCTGGTAGGCAATTTACCAGATGCGACCCAGGTCACTACGACGAGAGTGGCGGGCTGGTAAGCGAATGGGATATTTTGTGTGTAGACCTGCTCGGAAGGATCAAACCGTATCAGAGAAAACATGCCAGTGATAGTAAGTAAAATTGCACAAACTTCTATGGCCACCCGTCCGAATGCGAACATGTCCGACTCTTCTGTGCGCTCTGCTTCTTCGTCTGTTGTGGCATTGATGATTTCAGGGGCTTGCCACCTCGGATTACCACCGTATTTCCATGCACTCGAATTCCCACTACCACCGCTTTCAACAAGTCCATGTGCCAAGCCAAAGTCTGCAATGCGCACATCCCCTGTGCTCGAAATGAAAACATTGGCCTGCACACAAATAGGCAAGCAAGTTAGGCCACAGTAGTATAAAGTTACGAGAATAAGTACGCACTGCCCTCAAGTCACCGTGCACAATCATAGGGACCAAGGTATGGAGGTATTCAACGCCTTTAGCGACTTGGAGAAGCTTTGCAGATGTGAGGGAAGTTCTCGACCTTGAAACATCCAAATCCAGTTGCTCACTAATTTTAGACAATTAGCGCTAGAATTCTTCTTGACGTATGTCAATAGGTCCCGATTTGCCATCCAGGGAGAGACAAGGTAGGTAACAGAGTCCACTACGGTCAACCCAAGGAAGGGCAAGATGTTTGGGTGATATAAGTTTTGCCACATCAGGAACCTTCAGGGGTGCAAATCAACTAAAAGTACTAATTTGTACACAATATGCACGAGATTTACGGGCACACAATCATCACAGGCCAGCATTTGTAATTTAGTAGTTTTTGTGTCATTTAATCATCCAGCGGGAGCATCTTCGCTAAAGTTGTACACAGTATACTAAAATTACAAATAGTACTAAAAGGATCATAACTCGTGTCATAATTTACAATGCGAGGGCGCAGAATGGTGGATTGAAATGAGTGGATTGTCCGTCACAGCACAACGGCGCGCTTGAGCCGCGGCAAACAGCTTCGATCGCGGTCTTGTCGCGGGCGGGCTGCGGGCGCTGCTGTTCACCGTGAATACCACCAAATCCCCATATACGCGAGGCCGTGCTGGCTTCAACGGCCTTGGTAAGGGGGCAAGAGAAGGGCCGTGTGGCGTGCGCGGATGGAGAACCAGAGGAACGAGAACCTAAATTAAGGAGAAAAAAGAATTAGCGCTCGAGAACAATGGCGCGCCAGGCGCGTAACGGAGCCCACTCACCTACGTACCTTATACGAGCCAACCAGCACTTACCCCACACACCCCCCAGCACTAGTAGCCACTGTGCTACCCCCAGCGCTCTCCCTACAGTTCTTGCTGGTGTGAGAATGGCGCCTGGGAAATTAAGACTTCAGTGAAAGTAAATATATAGTTTGCGTGACTTACTCACTTAGGGGGATATGACCACGGCGCCCGAGCGGGTGGTGTGGTGACGTGTCGCATGGCAGGGAGTACTAGTACGCGTGCGCGTGAGTGTTGACGTGGTGATGGTGTTGAGTAGAGGGACTTAGAAAGAATCTGTCGTGGGGTGGCTGTGGCCAGCCAAAACTGGCTCCAGTAAGTTGCATCCGACTGTTACAGCGGTCAGCCACGTCAGTGTCCCAACGTCATACGTCCATCCTCGCCAGTATCCACAACGTCGCCAAGAAGCACCGCGTCGACAGCCACGACATGGTCGCCGCCCTCGTCCGTTCATATGCGCGAGCACACGCCAGCTAAACCGGTGAGCATATCTGCGTACGAGGCACAGATGCCGTTTTACTAGAAACAAACTAACAAACACTACAGTACATATTATTGTCATTTCAGTGTCCACTCGCTCCTCCCGCCACTGCTCTCTTTAACATCCATCCTACCTCCTTCTGCGTCACCTCCGGCGCCCTCTCTTTGAGCCAGCCTTCCGCGCCTGTCTTCGCCTACGTCCCCGGCCGTTTATCCCTCGTACCGCGTACGCTGTGACCCGAGGTACGTGGGGAAGCGCAGCAGAGCTCGGCCAGCACATCCACCCATAAGTGAGTGGCCCGCAGCCTCAGTTCTTCATTAGCTAACTTCACATGATTTAATAGGGTCGCCCGCCTCGCACGTCAAGGTCCCCACATTTTCAGAGCAACTACCGCGAGCGCCGAACGATCAGCACACTCAGGATACCGAGGAGGATGTTGGATTCAGGCGGGGTGAACCAGTGATTTGGTGATCGGGTCTGTGAGCGAGTGCGACTGCCCGCTACGATTTTTCCATATTGTATTATATCAACGTTGCCGGCCTCCCTACAATATTACACATTACATGTTTACACATTTAGCAAAAAGAGCAAAGTGCCCAGCGTGCCGTATGCGCGCATCCAAAAGGGACCCTACAAAGTGGCTAAATGACTAAATGACTAAATTTAACAACACATATTTGAAAAGGGACCCTACACGGTCGTGACGCCTCAAAAGCTACTAAAACGTCAAAATTTGTAGCTTGGAAGGTTCCTGATGCACACTGTGGCTTCCCGTCTAACTTGCTACAAAGACAATCTCATTAGTATCTAATCAGCCAGTAAAGTGTACGCCGTAGACACACCCTTAGGACAGCGTCTTTTGGAACATTATCATGGGGACACTTCATTGCAACCTTATACTTCCCATGAAGCAGCCCCTGCCAGCATTCACCAAAACCACCCTTCCCCAGTGGCTCCGTACCTAATCTCACGACACTGGATAGATCAACCACAGGAGCTGGAGGCTCGTAAGTAGATAATGAGCACAGCTGGTGAACCATGATGGCTATTTGAGATGAGAAAAGTGCTTCCTAAAGAAACTTAGTGAGAGCGACAAAAACATCCATTTATGAGCCCCTACCTCTTGCAAACAACATATCAGCTCTTTGAAGTTCTGCGTGAACACGATTTCCCGAAGTGACCGAGGCTTAGGTGATGTATAATCATCAGTCATATAGTATAAACGTTAGGTCCTTTGACATACAATTCCTCTACTATTTATCAGCGTTTTGGCAGTCTCAATGTCGCCATGATACAAGGCGTGTTCAAGAGGTGTGAGGGAGTCTGCCTGGTCTTGATACAAAGCGTGCTCAAGACATGCGATATAATCTTGATTCCGAGCATATGGTTCAAGAGGTGTGAGGGAGTCTGCCTGGCCTTGATACGAAGCGTGTTCGAAATAACTTGCGTGGTCTTGACTCCAAGCATGCGATCCAAGAGATGTGAGGGAGTCTGCCCGGTCTTGATACAAAGCATGTGGTTCAAGAGGTGTGAGGGAGTCTGCCCGGCCTTGCGATACAGTAGACCTTGGCGATGATACGGGGCGGCGCCCTTGCGGTACAGCGGACCTCGATGATGATATGGGGCGGCGGCCCGGCAGGCCTGTTGTTGGTTTACCCATGTGTTACGGATTTTGCACCTGCTTTGAGTGATAATGACGACGCTGTTAAGGGAATGAGCGAGCGGGCAGATCGAGCTCGCGGTGTTGGACACTGGATCGCCGCGAGTGTGCTGGAGGATGAAGCTGAAGCGCTGAAGATCGAAAGTGCTGCGGCCTAAAGGCACGTTGCAGACGCGCGCCTCCCGGGTTGTACAGGTACTTACCTGCACTCAGCTTCGCCGAGCAACTCACCGCTGATACTTAAGTTCATAACAATGTCGACGATCCCATTAACGTCGAAGCGGCTAAGCCTGTTCGTTCAATAGCCATAGCCTCAAAAAGACACCCATCTTTGCTCCGGCAGATAAAGCTGCTCCAGACCGCTCAATATGCGCTGAACCAGATCATTAGCAAGAACCAGAATTCAAGTTTCCGTTCATGCACATGATTATCCACACCCCAGAACCTAAATCCCCTAGTGATCCTATCTTCCTGTACATACTATATTATGTAGGCGCGGCCCAGCAAAATCGATCTCCTCGCAGACCATCTGCGCAGATTCGGAGATCAAGCGGATGTTGGAATCCAGTCATCATACGCATGAGATAACGCAGTCCGTACATCCTACAAAAACACGGCACTAGATATCCTGGAGCACAGAGTCGTATGTTAATTAGATGGTACACTAAGCTACCCCTGAGCTTCCCCTTCCTCGGACCTCTGGGCTTCGAGCTCAGAGCTCCGCAACGCCGCTGTAGCCCGGTGTATTACTGTGGGGCGCGCCCGGCTGATATGGTTGCGGGTATGGCTGCTGGTAGTGCTGCGCGGACGGGGGATAGCCCGGGGTAGGGCTGTTCGTGTACCCCCCAGCGGCGCTAGAGGGGAAGGTCGACGGGTCATTCGGACTGAGGAAAGAGGCACACACGCTAAGTTTGCAACAGAACTCGAGTATCGCAAAAGGTGCGTAAACCTACTCGTATGGCTTCATCGGGGTAGGGTTCAGGGAATAGGGTGTGGCTTGCTGAGGGGCGCCACCATACTGTGGCTGCGCAAGGTTGTTGTGGGCTACTTGCTGGTACGGAATTTGGCTGGCGGGTGCGTCGTTGTTATTAGCATTCCTCCTTCTGCGCATGAACCACCAGATGAGCCCGCCGATAAGAGCGAGGCCAGCGAGTCCGCCGACGATACCTGCGATTTATTCAAGCATCCTCTTAGGTAAATATGTATGTGATCGAGAGCGCGAAAGGGACAGACCTCCGGCGATGGCACCTGCGTGGCTCTTGCTGCCGCCTGATGATCCTTCTATAAAATATACATAAATTTCAAAAAGTGTAGAGGACGCTAAACCCGTGAAGGACTTACGACCGAAGAGCTGTGCGGCAGTCGCGTTGAAGGTCCCTCCATTAGTTGTGGGATCCCAAAAGGCCCATCCGGGAATTTCAGTTTCGCTGGGAGTGCTACGAGGGTACCTTTTGGGTGGAAAGAAGAGTGAGCGCGAGTGAAATAATCAGAGAAGAACCGCGGAGGCGATATAACCTACTTTCCAACACTTATGACGTTCGCGCTGCAATTGCTAGTCCAATCAGCCCACCTAAAAACACTGTCAGCACAACAATGGTAAACGTTGTGAGGGATGAACACACGTCGTAACAGGGCCGCCCTGACAGAGACCGCAGGCAGAGAGGAGATCATATGCGACGGAGCTGCAACGACAGTCATTCGCATAGGGCGCCATTGGGACATTGTATGGCTGGTGCCGAAAATATGCCGCAAGTTCAGTACGTTTCCCACATTGAAGCGGTGGGACTCACTTGTGCCGACGCGGGCGGCAGCGCATTAACAATCCATGCTGCAAGTAAGGTAGGTCGAATGAGGGTTAAACAAGCATGTAAAAGCCAATAAAACTCACGGATGTTGGCACATTGAGCAGAGAGGTACGCCACTACGAGACATGGGTTTTGACCCTTACTGTTTGTCGTCTTTGCGAAATGGGTAAGATTAGCTGTGCCACTAATGCAAGAGACGGGGCGCGATGGAATAAAGAACACGCACCCAGCTGAACGCCGGCGAGCATGTCGCGTTTGTAGACTAAGACAAAGGTCAACATAGGCGGGAAGGGCTGATACACAAGCGAGCGTACGGCTGTAAGCTGAGCGCGGGCAACGAGAAATTGTGACGCTAAAGTCGCAGCAGCCAAGATCGTGGTTCTGGGATGCATGGTGGTGGTTTTGGAGAAAGAAGAGGCGCCCGCACACTGCCCATCAGCACAAGGTTCTTGATGGGGATGCATTGCATCATGTTCCTCCGACGTGCCCGACAACCCCCGTCCACTTTGTCGGCCTCGGGGTCGGACCTCCACGCATCCTCGCGTACGGTCGGCGCTCAGCGCATATCAGTACCGCGATTACAGTCGATGTGTCTTCAAAAACTAATGATGACTTTCTAGTTGACGCATGCACCTCAGATGAACAAGATTTGACGGGGCAAGGCCAAGTTCGGCAGGAGCCCGAGTAATATTAACATTAACGGATGCAATCCTGGTTAGGGTTAGGGTTAACGGGCTACAAAAAATGTTGGCCCACCCAGCCAGAAGGCCAAAGTGGGACAGGAAAATATTTCGACAGTGCTCAGCCCGTAGGACTGAACAAACAGCAGGAGCCAGCTGGGTCCGCGAGGTCACCGTGCAATGGCCAGCCCCCGTCGCTCATGAGCGCAGCACATGAAGGCACTCATGCCATCAAGGTAAGTATGAGTTTTGCGTTTCTTTTTTGGGGTACTTATAGATCTCGCAGCTAGCGCACGGACCATCCATGCGGAAGCAAGCAAGCAGGATCCTTTGTGGGCCTCAAATTGTGCAGGTTTCTCTGACTATTTTCTGGAGTGCTTGTGGTGCGATGCATACCCGAGAAATTCTTCCCATACCTTGGGTCTCATTGATCGTCGATTGTCCATGAAAATGAAAGAAATCTTCGCGCTGGCAGCGACTTGCACAAATCGCCGAGCTTTTCATTATGAGGCCAAACTCGGCATCAAACGCGCTGATCTCGATCGGCGGATTTCCACACGATTCCCGATCGCGATCCCCTTCTAGCCACAGCTGTGGCCACAGCGATACCGCGCTGCGAAAGTACTTCGGCTCAGTGAACAGCAATCGCCCTTTTTCTCGTGGGTGAAGGCGTGGAAATAAATCAAAAGAAAGATAAAACCATAGGAACGTTTTCGGCCTTGTGCTGCGAGTTTTTTGACGGCGACAAAGGAAGGTGGCCCGTGCTTTGTTTTGGGCTGTTTGATAAGAAGGGTGCATCGGCGGCCTTTTGCAGCGCGTCGCCCATCTCCTGCTTTCCTCGACTCACCACCAAAAATTATATTTTCGCACCGCCCATCTCGCCATGGAAGCCCGCTCAATGGACCACCGCCGCCAGCGTAAGTCTCCAGCAGTCTCGTCGAGCGTCGCCGATCTTCTGATCGCCTACACGTTTCGCGCCCACCAGACTACAAGAACAAGGGTGAAGTGCGAGGTGATGAACTCCGTCGCCGCCGCGAGGAGCAGCAGGTCGAGATTCGCAGACAGAAGCGAGACGAGAACATCTCCAAACGGAGGAACCTCGCTGCCTCCTCATTCGCCGATTCCGATGACGAGGGCGCCGGTGGCGCAAACTGGGATGCCCAGGTGCGTAACCTTTTTCCATACATTGCTCCTTTATGGCGCGATGGCTAACTTTCATACAAGACTGCCAATGATATGGTCAAAGGCGTGTTTTGCGACGACGTCGAACTCCAACTTGACGCGACAACTCGCTTCCGCAAACTCCTTTCCAAGGAGAAGAACCCCCCAATCGAGCGTGTGATTGAGTGCGGCGTCGTGCCGAGGTTTGTTGAGTTTTTGCAAGGCCAGCACTCCATGCTGCAGGTTCGTGCTTTTTTTATTTTATTTCCACCGACACTAAACTTCGTCTGACTTTCCAATTTTGGCATCTTCCTTAGTTTGAAGCTGCGTGGGCGTTGACAAACATTGCATCTGGGACCGCCGATCATACGCAGGTAGTCATTGAGGCCGGCGCCGTGCCTCAGTTCATCAACCTGCTCATGTCCCCTGTACTCGATGTCCGCGAACAGGCGGTCTGGGCGCTCGGGAACATCGCCGGCGACAGCCCCAAGTGCCGCGACTACGTGCTTCAGCAAGGGGCACTCCGACCCCTGCTAACTCTCTTGAGCGAGAACCACAAGCTCAGTATGCTGAGGAATGCAACCTGGACGCTAAGCAACTTCTGCCGTGGCAAGAACCCCCAGCCCAGCTGGGACCTGGTACGCGGATAATCCCCCTCTCGCACTCACTTTTCCTTGACTAACACATTCCGCACCAACGTCAGATCTCACCTGCCTTGACGGTCCTTACCAAGCTCATCTACTCTCTTGATGACGAGGTCCTCATTGACGCATGCTGGGCAATCTCTTACCTCTCCGACGGCTCGAACGATAAGATACAAGAGGTCATCGAATCCGGCGTATGCCGCCGTCTTGTCGATCTCCTGATGCACAGCTCTACATCCGTTCAAACGCCCGCCCTTCGGTCTGTCGGCAACATCGTTACTGGCGACGACCTTCAAACTCAGGTCGTAATTGCCTCTGGCGCACTCCCCGCACTCCTTTCTTTGCTCTCTTCGCCCAAAGAGGGCATCCGCAAGGAGGCCTGCTGGACGATCTCCAACATCACCGCGGGATCGCCACACCAGATCCAAGCCGTCATTGACGCAAACATCATCCCTCCTCTTATCAACATCCTCCAAAACGCCGACTTCAAGACCAAGAAGGAGGCATGCTGGGCCATCTCCAACGCCACGTCCGGTGGCCTCCTCGAGCCATCTCAGATCCGATATCTCGTGTCTCAAGGGTGCATCAAGCCCCTCTGCGACCTGCTCACGATGATGGACAACAAGATCATCCAGGTTGCGTTAGACGGCCTCGACAACATCTTGAAGGTTGGCGAGATCGATAAGGACGCCGCTGGTCCTGGTGCCGTGAACCAGTACGCGCTCTTTGTGGAGGAGGCTGGTGGTATGATCACCATCCACCAGCTCCAGCATCACGAGAACTTGGAGATCTACAAAAAGGCTTATTACATCATGGACAAGTACTTCCCCGACGAGGAAGAGGAGGAGGGTGCGGGTATGGGTGCGCCGCAGGTGGACGAGTCGGGCGCGTTTGCTGTACGTATTTTCATGGGTTCTATTCACTGTGCCTCTCTAACTCGCCTTCCACCCCCAGTTCACCTCCGATATGGCTGCTCCCCAGGGCGGATTCTCTTTCGGTCAATAGGTATTCTCGCGCTGCTGTTTCTTGCCTTCCTCCACGTCATGTCTCTACCGCTCTTTCCCTCGCTTCCTATAATTGTTTTTGTGTTAAGAACTTCGTATAAACATCATTGACATCAGCCTTATATCCCGTGTGACCCCCTCCCCATCCCCATCTCATACACTCGAGGTCATTCCTCAAACTCCCCCGACTCAAGTTTTTTCTGTCTCTACTTTGGGCATTTGGGCATCTCTGAGTTTGTGTGGACTCGTCTTTTTTCCGTAAATGTTTCCTCTTTTCGCTTTTTCTTCGTCGTTTCGCTATAGAGAGGTGGCCGTGGGGCGCACATGCTCACAATCACGGGGTAAGCGCCGTTCGATCGCGCGTATCAAAGTCCCTTGCATTTGAGTCGGAAAATGGCTGATCGTTGATCTCGATCAGCCACCAGATCAAATCATACAGCGCGGACGCCCCTGCCGCCTGCCCGGCTGTAGGTGCTCGGCAGGTAAATTGTTTTCAGCATAGTGGGGCAAAGGTCCGCAAGGCTTCTTATGCACTCTCCGGGCCTGCGCTACCGGGTATTAACTGAGACCGGGATGAATTAGTACGAACGACAGCGATGGAAGGAGCGAGATGCTGAGAAGTCAAACAACGTACCATACAGATATTGTTGCCGTTTAGCAGCGTCTGCGCGAGCTTTGTTGATTTCCTATCGCCCTCGGGTGTTGTTTCGCTGTTGGAAGAGTCGGAGAATGATTGAGCGATTAAAAGATGCCTACATTTGCGTGAGGAGGGGATGGGACCAACTATTCTGTTACATCCTCAAGTACCATATCTTTGCAAGTGGGACCGAATCCATTTGTTAGCCAAGATCGTGTTCGCAAGTAGTGATACTCGAGTATAGCGCGACTCACTGACGAAATCGTCAAACCCAAGCAATGTCCCTGTAAACTCGCGCTCGCTCTTCATCACCACCCAAATACGAGAGCCAATGCACCGATCGATCAGCTCTACAAATGACAGGTTCATTTAACCAAGATCATGGGTTCTGTAGGCATTATTAAATCTTACCAAGAGGTAGGATCTGTGAAGTCATAGCAATCTTGGGCGCGACTTTCGGGTGGTCAAACGCGAGCGCAAGACGTTGGTCAGTGGATGGTGGTGAGTACGACGTTACGTAATGCACAGTCCCCTTCCACAAGTGGCAGTGCCAATGTTATTACTTCCTGCTGCCCGCAATGACGATAAGGTTGCAGCAACTCCAGAGTATTTTGAGCCAAAATCCATCTTCCCCCACCATCGCCTCCTTTCTGTCCTCTTTATCTCCCCCAGAAAAACTCTCGCCATCTCCAGAAGTCAAGGCGTATTCCGATGCGGTGTACTTCAACTACTACGCTCTGGGGCTCAGCCTCCTCTTCGTCCCCGTCGGGGGGTACAAGCCACAAACCGGCACGCCCCGGGAGAGCCTCCAAGATCAGTCTCTGAAGCTGGAGAGCATCGATGTGTACAATGTACTACCCTCTGCGGCGGATGATACTGAGTCAACGAAGAGCAGGAAACCCCTGTCGAATTCCTCATACACGGCTTTCTCCGCTTTCCCCATCTCCGTCTCGATCCCCCGAGCCAATTCTTCCGATTCGCCGACTGCTGCTGCTGCTGCGACGGTTTCCGATGGCACGCCTCGGTGCGATATCACGCCCGAATCGACGGGAAAGGACTTTGTTGGCGCGCTGGGTGAGCCCAAGCGCAAAGGCGGAGGCCAAGGCCCCGCCGCGGGATCCATCGGGATCTGGTGCGAATGGCCCAATTTCGGGCTCATGGTGGAGTTTGGCGGCAACGAGGCTCGCGGTCCGCAGGCGTGGGAGCGGGGCAAGGACGCGCTGTGGACGTCTCTCACAATCTTTCAGCCCAAGAGCGACGAAGAAAAATGAAGCAGAAGCAGGGTGTGCATGGCATTGTCTCGGTGGCACAGTGATGTTTTGATAATACAAGCAGTTGAGCGTTGAGTGATGATGGGGAAAGAAAATCCAAACCAAAAAAGAGAGAACCAGGGCCACAAAATACGAAAGAGAACGGAAAGTGGAAAGTGGAAAATGAGCCGGATGAGGAGTACAAACAAGAATGGGGAGCCGATGAGATGAATACAGGACAATGAAAGGAAACGCTGGTACAAATCGAGGCGTATGAGTAACCGGAAGAGTGTAGAGTTCGTGAGTCAAAATGCTGGTGTGGATGAAGGGTTGGAGCAGATGGCGAGTAGGAGCATAAGCAAACAAGCAAGTGGAAGCGGTGGCGCGAAAGTATCAGAAACCGTGGGGAAGATAGAGTGCAGGAGCTTTGTAGATCCAGTCGGGGTGCTTTCTCGCACCGGGCGCGATGGCGGTCCATTCGGGCGTCCAGATAGTTGAGTAGTTAGAGACACCAAAGGTAGTCGGGTGAAGACCGCTAGGGCCATCCGCGGCCGACTCGGTGGAGGGATTGAGAGAGATAGCGGGCACGGCAAGGGAACTGCGGGACGACGGCATGATGGAGACGGGCGCCACCTCCTTGTCCTTGCCTTTGGTTTCGCTGGCAAAGGGAAGGTCGTACGAAGTGGTTTCCGAGGTGGGGGACACGCCCTCGTCGATGTCGAAGGCAGATTGGATAGAGGTATATGAAGGCGCGGGAGACAATGGTGAAGCAGGCGGGGTCCAGTACTCGGACAAGGGAGTAGTCACGGATTGGGGTGTAGGTCTGAGGAAGGTGTCACTCTCGTCGATGGAGAGAACAAGTTTGCGCGTGAACTAATGTGCATAAATGTTCAGGGGTTAGCGGGAAAAACTGAAAAAGGGATATGCGCATACTTTGTCAAGAGAAGCAAACTGAGCCTCTTCGTCTTCGGAGACGTCAGGAGGGGGAACGCAGATGGATGGCATCTGGGAGTCGAGTCGTTAGTGGCAGCAATAAGCAGAGGAGATCACAACTTACAGCCTTAGTAATAGAAGTTGGCGCGGTCGCTGACGAGCCCTGCACTTGAGAGAGTATACTCTGAAAATCGGGGACGGGGCCCTAGATCACAAAGCATATATACCTCAAAACAACAAAGAAAAAACGGCATGAAAGAAACGAACCTTGTAGGTGCTCAGATCGGCAAAGAGAAAGACCGCCAACGCATGATAGGGGTCCGCCGTGGAGATCATAGTGAGTGAATGGGGTACAAAACAAAGTGGTGGCCGAGGTCGGTGTTGTGGTTGTGGTTATGGGGCAGCGTGGCGGCGGCAAGAAGTGCGATCTTTGAGTGAGTGTCGACGGTGGTCGCGAGCTGAGCGGGTCGCCAATGTAAAAAAAAACGCGGGCTCGCGATGCGATCGATGGTGAAAGGAGAGATGAATTTGAAAGCGCCCAGGACGCGCCGGGCTTTATACGCGTGATAAACAGCCACAAACATTGTCCTCCTCATCTTTTGAGTTTTGGGCCATATGTATATGCAATTAGGCCTGCATCCGAGGACAAAGCCGGGGATGATCGATGAAATTCAAGGCTGGCCCCAATACCTGCGCGGCTTGACTTTGTTAAATATGACAATAATCGTGCTCAAGGCAGGCTGCCAGGCTGGAAAATTCAGAGTAGAGAAATAGACGTCTATAAAACAGTATTAAATATAAATGAACTAGGTCTACTTTCCCTCTCGGAATTCAGCCTCGGCAAACTCTCGCAAAGTCATTCTAAAATCTGCCTCTTCCATCACCACACCACCCTTGCTCCGGCTTGATAGAAATGAAGGGCTCACTGGAGTTTGGCTGTAAAAAAGGTGTGAAACCATGGCCCTCGCGGTAGTTTTCGAGGCGGAGAGCTCACCTGATTTCAGTTAGCCGGAGTTGCCACGGAGGGAACGCGTCAAGTTCAAGAGGGGGTAGAGGAAACGTTGGGTAGAGGTGGTGCACGATCGTTAGGTGAGGCGAGGGAAGCTCGCCTAATAACATCAAAGACATTATGGTCAATATGAGTGGTAGAATCCAAGGAGCTACCAAGGATACATACATTCCAGCATTTCCGACAGGTCTTGGACTTTCAATGTAACCGGGGTGTCGGGAGCTTGTGGGTGTGGCGCGTGGGCCAGTGCAACCGTGCGTGCGGCGCGCGCCAGGGCGGGACGCCCGTCAGAATATGATACGGTATGGACCTGTAAAGAGTTGGGTCTCTGTGGAACGCCTTCTACCGGTAACAATAAATATTAAACATCGTTCTTACCACAGAAATCATGAATAACGCAGCACACCTTTGTCCCCGAGATCACCCACACCCCGTCTCCTCAGCCCAAAGTCTGCGTCCCCTGGAATTCGAGGAGGGGAAGAGACAATCCACGAGATGACACCCTCATCTTCATCATTGTCGCCTTCAAAAGATGCGTTACTTGAATGGTCCGATGGGGGAGGTGTATCGGGTAACGATTGCTGTTTGGGTCTCGTGATGGTGCAAACAGCCGAGTTGGCTGCCAGTCGATCCGAGAGTTCCCCATGACGTGCCTTTAACACACCTATTCGAGCCAACCAAACGCTATATAAGTCATCATCGTTTCGTCTTGCAGAATTGAGAGCAACGCACCATGCCGGTCGTATATCGTCAATGTCTGGATCCCAAAGTCCCTACACCACCCAATAGCGCGCACAGCACATTCTATCAGCGCTTGGTCCGTCTCCTCCGTCCGGACTCCTCTCTTCGGTTTTGTGCCGTAGGGGGATGCGAGGAGGGCGAGAGCGAGATGGGACGGAATGCGCATGGCGGTGGACGAAAGTCGACGCGGCAGGAGCGCAGAGAGCATCTCGATGGGGCCGTATAGTCCGTGGAGCACGCGCAGGAGCAGCCAAGAGAAGAAGGTGAGCATGATAATGATAATGATACTGAGGTGAAGAGGAGGTGGTTCAAGTTCGAAATGATGGTAGGTCTACGCGACCAAGTATAGTACGTTGGCAGCAAATTGGGCGAACCTGCCGCAGTTCAGGGCGGGCAAAACTAGGAGATTTGAAGAGGAATTTCGTAGTGTCTCTGCAAGATATGGAACGTTTCTATATGCTTGAGATCTCGATGCAAGTCGATGCGTGAGTTAGAAAATTTTCTTCAACTTGGTGGAGAAGTTTACGGTCTACAGTACTACTGCCTACGTGTCACGGACGATAACCGGTCCGCCGGCAATTACGCGGTCTATCCTCCGCACCCCAGCACAAATTCAAGCGCACAAGCTCAATCTTACTGTTCTCTATCAGTAAATTTTCTCGTGGGATCAAAAGAAATACAGGCCAGATCGCTCAACGCAACCCGCACAAAAAAAGGCGTCAACGCGCTCCTCCAAACGTCACACAAATACCAAAATCCGCCTATGTCAATCCGGGCTCGTCCTGGATGCCGTTCTTGATCTTCAACAAAATACTGGTCTTCCAGTTATCCAGCTTGGTGATCTTATCGAATTCGACCACCGCCGCGGTGAACGCTTCGATGTCGCCCGCCTCGATGGCTTCGACGAGGGACTCGAGGAACTTGCCTTCGCGGGTGGAGGGGAATGTAGTGTCTTGCGTCCCGTAGCGCTGAAGGTTGCGGCGCGCCGTTACAGTATCCTAAGATAATGAAAAGCGGATTGAGGTTTATCGGTGGAAGTGGGGGTCACGGAGGTATGTTTACCTGGGTTGCAAGGGCGCACAGGCCCGCGCGCAGCCAATAATCCTTCACACTGTACTTGGTCAGAGCCGAGGTGAGCGAGTAATTCGCGACTCTCTCGTAGAGCTCGATCGCGACAGGGAAATGATCCAAGTCTGCGTGGAGATCCGCAGCATCCTTGAAGCACGCGTTCGCCGTCCTATTTTTCGCAAGATGCAAATATTTCAATCAGCTGTCGTGTTTCGCACCGAGCTCGTGGAGCGCAGATATCTACTTACGCTTGTGCGTCTTCTTGAGAGTACCACTCTCCGGCACGCTCAAAGCTCTCGCATGCTTTGCCGATATCGGATATATCCTGCAGCCAGATGTTGGCAATCTCCTTCTCCCTGTCTGCGGCCTGTCGAAATCGGCCGACTTGAGTCAGGAGTCGGATGGTCGATCCAAGAGCACGGATCGCCACTGGAAGCCGAGCATTAGCTGTTATCAATTACGGTTCAGCAGATTACGCTTACGGTCTGGGTATTCTTTCTTGAACTGACGAGGCGAATTTCAGCGCGATGAGAAACTTGTCTATACGATAGCTGTACAAGATTCACTCACGGCTTTGCCTGCGTTCCAATACGCATTGGCCGCCTCGTCCTTCTCGCCGCCCTTCTCCCTACACTCGGCTTCCTTGCAGAATGCATCGCCAGCCTCCTTGAATTGTTTCTCTAGCTTGAAGGCGTTCGCAGCTTGCCTGATAACGAAAAGCACATGACAGCCGTTACTAACACATCTCCCTCAATAGCCCGATAACACGAATGGTGACTGACTGATACAGATCGCCGGCTTCCTCAAATTTGGTGTTCTGCGATGAGAACCAGCCGCCGCTCGAGTTCTCCTTCTTCGCCGCCTTCTGCATCAGGGCTTCAGCTTGGGAGGGTGCCATGGCTTGTAATATTATTCGTTACTGGGTTCCGCAGAAAGAGATTATGAGACGATGGGGTCAAGAGCTAGCACCGCACCAGCAAGGACGTTGACTTATGGTGGGTTACACGTCATTTCGGTTACGTAAGCATTGATCTCGTTTGACAAGTCCTTCAGTCTTCCTCAAGCTGGATAAATCTGGTTCGCCTTGGCTCTCCCAACCTAGTACTGGTCTCGAGTATCTCTATCTTGTATTCTCGGCTTTCGAAAGCAAATTAAATAACGTCTATTTAAACTGGATCTTGGTATTTTACTTTGTCAACACTTCAAAGCTCCAAAGCTTCAGCCTAGATTCCGCGGTGGTAACAGCACCCAGGAGAATACAGAACCGTGCGGTGGCAGCTGACTGTTCTCTATGCTGTCCCCTGCTCTTCTTCGTCCTTCCACAGAGCGCGGTCCCCGAGAAGAATCTGTGTAAAGCACATAACAAATTCATTTGCGCAACAGACACACTCACAGATACATTATACTTGGTCTGAATCGCCGAATTTCCAAATATCGATAATATCTGGGTAGAACTTGTCGAAACAAAAGTGGGGTACACTCTTATTGGGGTGAGGGTGTAATGCGAGGTCTCGCCAGCACCCTAATCCAGAGCACCTCAGCCATGTAATATGGAGAAAGTCTCGATGCACATGGTCGCGGACAAGATGGATCGTCGTTTCCATGAGCCTTGTGTACATGTCTCGAAACTTCTTATCGTCGAGAAAGAAAAGTGTATCAGTAAACTTGTGGGTGGATAGAGTACTAGACGAAGAGTAGACGGACGAGAGGAAGGCGCGCGATGTAATCTCGCATTAACCTGCTTCACAGCGGTGACGGATTCTTTAAACCTCACCTCGGTTTGCTTGTCGACAGAAGAATCGATTACGTCCTCGTTCATGCCTTTGAGCAGGACGCCGTCTGTCTTGAACGCGATTTAATTGAATAGCCGGTCGTATTTTGTGAATACTACAATGCTGGGGACTGCGCATACATGGAAGGGTGTCAGAGGCCGGCCCATGTTTGAGCGAGTGGAGATCTTCACCTTGAACCATCTCTATGAATCGGAGGTAGTTCTCGTCCCTCTCTTAAAGGTGCGAGCAGGGAACTTGTAAGCGCAGTGCCTACAGCTCGGTGCTTCAGGACCATATCAACAGTAACATCATAAGACATAAGGTGGGCTATATATACCAAATCGCGCGGAGCTTATCTTTTAGGGCAGGTTGATCGTCTCGCTTTTGACCGAATTGAAGCACGATGCCAAAGTTTTTCGCCTCGCCGGGCTCGAAGCCTTGGGAATCGTGCATGATAAAGCGGTCATCTATTAGCGAGACGATTCCTGTCTCAATGTTGCACCAAGTACGAAGTCTAGAAGCTGCGGGTTATGGTCAATCGATGCCCAGTAGCATAAGCAGTACATACCTTGAGGCTATCAACACCAAGGCACGTTTGATCAAGGTAGTTTTGCTGATTGCGGGCGCAGAAAACAAGATAATCGGCATGCGATCAATTTGGATAGATCTACCACTGCGATACATTGCGCATGCCGAGCCACAAGATACGGAACGTGTTTACCCAAAGATGTTTCAACTCCAATCTAAAAGCGAGCAATAGTGATCGATTAATGTTCTGCAGACGCTTAAGCTTGTCTAGGGTATATGCGCAGAAATTCCTCGGTTGTAGGTACACTAGTACTGGCCGTGCCCGAGAGCGCTAACGCTGGTCGCACCGCTGTTATATAATCGGTGTTGACTAGTGGGGTTCCTACATACCGGCCTCGAGGCCGCCTTTGACAGCTTGGCAGTTGCCTTGTCCAGCCGCCTAGCGCTCGTACATTCTCCCACCCAGCACACCAGCCCGCCTGCACGTCGTTACAACTCGTCTTCACCTTCAGCTTCACCGCGCACACCCGAGACGCAATACCGAACGCCGATCTTCGTGACACAAGCTACAATGGAAGAGGCGGCTCAACTCCGAAGCAAATATCAGCATTTCAGAGTGCTCATAATGGGCAGGGCCAATGCAGGGAAAACTACTATTCTTAAAGCCGTTTGCGGAACCAGAGAGGCACCCCAAGTTTACAACCAGCGAGGGCGAAGGGTACGGCGTTCCCTGTTCAATGTGTGTTCGATATTTAACTCGCTTTCTAAACCCATAAGATCAGAGCCAAGCAATCCATTCTGTCACCTACTTCATGGGTGGGCCTCAGAGAAAAGTACATCCACCATTCCATCTAACACACGCTCCGTAGCGCGGAATCCACAACATCGAGTACGAGCTGCGTTTTCGCAGCAATCCCGGTTTCGTGTTTCACGATTCTCGCGGCTTCGAGGCTGGTGCCACAGAAGAACTGGACAAGGTCAGGGACTTTATCAACAAACGGGCGGCCGAGCGGTCTGTGGATAAGCAGCTTCATGCAATCTGGTAAGTGTCCATGTCTTCATTTATGCTCGATTAACGGCTCACATCCCGTTGTCAAGGTTCTGCATCCCCACGGACCAGGAAGCCAGAATGCTAACGGCTGCGGAACTCGATTTTTTCCAACGATGTGATACCGGAAAAGGTTGGCGTTGCACCTTTTCCTTATATTACGTCTCGTTTCCTAACGACCACTTTGCACATCAAGTTCCTGTGATCGTGATATTCACCAAATTCGATAGTCTTGATAGCAAGGCATACCAAGAGCTCCGTTACGATGGCCTTAAACACTCTGAGGCGCAGGAACGAGCTTCACGCCGTGCCGACGAGGATTTCAAGCGTGACCATCTTAGTCGCATCCTTGAGCAGAAATATCCTCCTAAGGGAGATTTATGCGTTCGAAGTAAACCCTCACACTAATCAATCAAAAACCCCTTTGACTCACGAAGACTTTCATTATCTCAGATATGCATGAGGCGGCCGGCCACGAGGAGGTGATCAAACAAACTGTGGCCGAGCTGCTAAAGAAGACCTCGGACTCCCTCGACACCGATGCGCTAAAGCTTTTACTCGCCACCGTTCAGAGTAACAACGTGGAACTTTGCATGACCAATCTCGTCAACAAGCAAGTTTTTGCTTCTTTAGTTGGCTATCGCTCTCAAATATCTTATCGTGTCCGTCAATAGCGGGCATATCACTGCCTCCGCGCAAGGTGACGTTCCTTGCGCTTCTATATTGATATAGGAGTTGATCGCTCAAATATCGGTCCGCTGCAGAGGCACTCGAATCAGGCGTCTTCCTCCCGGGGAAAAATTTCGATCAATTCATTTGGCATGTGGGCGTCTCGTATCCCTACCTTTGGGTGAGTGCGAAGATTACCTTGCGATATTCACAGGAATCTCATGATTGCGATTGACAATGTGACAGGTAAGGGCACACGCACTTCATGGTATTAGCCTCGCTGACACCTTTTTTCTGGTAATCGCCCACTTAGTATCGAGTGAGTACTCTGTTCTATTAAGAAAACACCCTTATGGTCTCATGCATTGTGTATCTGGATGTTTTCTCTTAGGAAAAAGTATGCATATTCTTTTTATTGCTTCAGGCATATTGGTGTTTGACTTACCTCATTCATTGCCCTTAGGAAGTGATGTGCTTCCCTAAATTCATATGACTCAATCCCACTCACCTTTGCTCATGTAGATTGTAAGTGCTTAGCTTACATCTTTTTGAGCTATGGCATCTCACCCTTGCACTGGCAGCTGGTGATTACCTTGTGCATTGTATATTGATGATTGTTTGATACCTTATCAATTTCTCTCTGAGTAGGATGTATGTCACTCATTGGCATCTATGCATACCATATAAAAGTACTCATTCTCCCATTGCCTCTTCTTAGAGTGAAGTATGTTTCTATCCAATTTGCCCTTCTGTATTCACTCATTACTGAATGCCCTTAACCTTGATAGCTTGTATGTGGTTACCTCTGATTTATCAAGTAGATGTGCATTTTACTGAACCTCTATTTGTAATCTCAGCCATGGGTATGTACATTCCTTGTTCATTATGACTAGTAGTCTGCTCAGTTGTTTTATATATGGTGCATAGTGGGTGAGTCATTTGTTGTTTACTTGGTTGAGTTGAGCTTTTATCTCAACCACTGTTGAAATATAATCTCTATAGAGAGTGAGTCATTCCACTGTCCAGGCAATTCATTTATGCATGCTGATAATTCCTCCATCAGCGTGTAAGCTACTCTTTCATTTGTAGATCCATAGCACACTAAGAACAATGGGGAATGTGTCATTTACAGGCAGTAAGTAAATTTTTTAACAGTATTGCATCCTACAATGATTTACTCACTGAGCAATACTTTACTAGGGGGTGAGTGTGCACATCTTCTGTACTCACACACACTTTTCATGTTTTTATTCTTTATTTCAAAAAAGGCAGTAAGTGACACAAGTATTTAGTATGATATCTCTACCCCATCCAACCCTTTATTTTCACAGAAAGTATGTGGCCAATGTATAGTCTTTGACTGCACTTTGCTTACACAGGCTGTTGTTTTTCAAAGCTTGTAAGCTCTAGATTCTATGTCTGATGTTTGTGTTTGTGTTGACTTTGCTCCCAGTTTGTGTGTAGCTTGTCTCTGTAATCTTTGGACCATGTTGCTAATTGGCACTATCTGTCTCAAAAGGATGTAAGGAAGTATCCTCTGATTTCAAGGGATGATATTTGACATTTTTTTGCACACAATCTTAAATCTATTCAATAGACAGTGAGTGGTGTCTTGGTTTGTTTGCTAAAGACCCACAGGCTAACAATAAAATTGTGCATATCCTTGTCAGCTTGTAAGTTTATTGTCCTTTTGAATTAGGTAGCATCTAACCTGGAGTATCATAATGTGATAACAGGAGGTAGGTTTGCACATATTCATGTTTTGTACTGCCCTACATGACCCACATTACCACTCTTCTCTAGACAGTAAGTCATTATCTTTTGCAGTCAAGGACACTCAATTACTTAACTTCAAAATAGCTTGTAAGTCAATAATATGTTTTTGGCCTTGTTTATTTACCTCATACAATGCTGGTCTCACCTTGACAGGGAGTGAGTATTTATTCTCTTATGCTTTCAATTTTGGCTGTAGCTCTATGCTTACTGCTATATTCCCCTTGCACATAGTTGGTGAGTATTTTGCTTAGCCACATCATTCTACTTCATACCAAATTTCCATATTTCTAGGCTGTGAGTTACTGTTTGGTATTTTATGTGTTTCTGCACTACTCACTAGGTACTCTGTTTGTGACAACAGAGAGTGAGCTGCCCTGCTTCCCTTGTTTTGTCTTCAACTTATTTCCAAGCATCAAATGTTTCTAGAAAGTGAGTTTGTTTGCTTTAACTATTTGTAGCCCTCATACTTACTATATGTCTCTCTGTTTGGTAGTTTGTCAGTACACTTCTCAGACATCAAGCTCTGTAACTACTGATGGTTTATCTGCATTTCCCTCCTACCATCAAAAGGAAGTGAGTATATTCCCAAGCCATTTGCCATTATGGTTTACCCATCATCTATGGACTACAATTAGGCTGTGAGTACACACTATGTCTGCAAGTAGCAAGTTATAATAATGGCAATGCCCCTATAGCTTGTAGGTTCTCCCATACTACTGGCAGATAACCTGTTTTGTGCTACTTAATTATAACCTAATAGATAGTGAGTGGATTGCATTGTTTTTTTACACCCTGCTTAGCACTATCTTTTTAACTTTTAGTCAAAAGTAAATCTCACCTGGTTTATACTGGTTTAAACTCACCTGACTTCACCCTGCTCATTGTTCATATTAGAGGGTAAGTGATCTCTTGCCCAAGTAAGATCATGCCTTGTGTTGAGCATATGTCTTTATAGCCTGTGAGTGGTGTTATATGTGCTGGATTATCTGGACTCCCCTTGCTCAAGTGCAGATTTTTTATGTCAATAGTTTGTAAGTGGTTCTTTCTACTTGTCATCTGCAGCAATACTCACATTTTCAACAGCTTGTGAGTGTTCAGATGGTTTTGCTGTGTATGGTCACTGACAAATAAAATGCAACGTGTCTGCCCAGTTTGTGAGTATATTTCTTATATGGCCAGAAGGAATCATTCATCTTATTGGTCACACCAATCTTTCCCCACAGCTGGCAAGTGTTTTTCAAATATTTTTATTGTGTGCACAATACCCTATTTATTTGCCATGATATATATCTAATAGAGAGTGAGCACTGAACATTCTAATCTGCATGTTGTCTATTTGCTGTTTCTGAAAAGACCTTCAATAATACTATAGCATGTGAGTGTTTTGTATTTGTTTCTTTGCTCAATTCATTAATATTCTTAATGCTCTTGCTTGCCACAGCTAGTGAGTCTTACAATTCTGATGACCTACAAGTTGCAACTTGCCTAACATCATGAATTTTTCCTGCCATAGATTGTATGTTTTGCTCACACTGAGCTCTCACTAACCCCTGCTGATTGATGTCTTTCAAGGAAGTAAGTGTTTGATTCATTTACTTCAAGCAATATCTAGTCCTTCTAACTTGCTTTACTCCTCAGATGGTCAGTATCTCTCATCTCTTAGAGCTGATAACCCTGCCTTCTCATCTACAATACTGACTCATTTGCAGGTTGTAAGTATCATATGTACATAAGAGCATATCAAGCTGTATTCACTGCCCTTTTTGTAACAGGATGTAGGGAATTTTTCCATTATTTTCTTGGTTTACTGATTTTCATATCTTATCTCCCCAACAGTATGTGAGTATTTCTCAAGCAGTTTCCAGTGTATAGAGTGTCTACTGACAAACAAATAGCATGTGAGTGCTCCTATGTTTACTCAATGAAACATCTCTAACCTGGTTGGATTGGGACACATTTAATTTGCAGGATGTGTGTACACTCCTCTCCTTGAATTTACTCATCATAATTTCACTCTTAATTTGATCAACAGGGTGTAAGTTTTTTTTTTTCAACCAACCTGCATCACCACATTTGACTTAACCTTATACTCTTCACAATATCAGTCTGTATGCATAGCATTTTTATTATCCAATCCAACATTGTCTTCAGCTTATTTCTTTTTGACAGCTAGTGAGTGCTTAGCTAAAGTCTGCAGAATGTCTCCCTTTTTGCCTGACATCTGATATTCTTTAGTCTCAACTTCTTGACAATATTGCAACAAACCTAGCAGCATATCTCCCCATACTGGTAGGTCTCATATTTGACTACATGCCACAATTGTCAATAAACTAAATATGCATTTACAGAACCAAGGTCTACCACCTCACTTGCAGGTGCTTCACTTGGGTGCTAGTAAGTGTCTGCATTTCTATGCACACATCCTCTTCTGATATGTCCACAGGTGCAGCTATTTGTTGTGGAGTTCTTTGTTGGAAGAGGGTTGGGATAATTGGTGCAGATGATTTTCAGAGAATGTTCGAGCACTATGAAAACTCGGGTGCTGGTGCCCGTGTGAGAGCGGCACTCAGAAAAGCATTTGATGATGTTGGGCCACATAACACCATGGACGGGAGTGCCAAGCTTCTGCAGATTATCTTGGACCACAAGGACATCGGTATGTAAAGCTACTTCTAGTGCATTTTCCCGCGCTCACAGACGTGGTCGTCTTGACTCGTAGGTCCGGCGCCCGAGTAGGCGATGTTTCTGGTTTCATTCTTAGTTTCTTCTATTTCTCGGACACATTCGACATACCCAAGGCATTAGACGAGCGTGGCCGAGCGATAGTAACGGACTTGGCCGACGCCGCATTGAATTCTGCCCCCCGAGACTTTTGTACATGTCGAGATCCCACAGAAACTTTTCTATGCTCATCCGTTCATTACCCGCTGCCGTTTGGATGTCACGTCATTCCTCGTTTCAGCACACCGGCCCGCTTGACTTGCATAGCAGCTCTACAGGAGTCATGAAAATCGTATTCACCTCACCCGGGATACAGGCTGCTCTACCCGAACCACGATCCATATGAGCCACGACAACGGAAGAGTTAAAGCTGCCCAGGAGCGAATAAGAACCCGACTTCACAAGCGTGTTCGGGCCAGCGATGGATGAGACGCGAGAAGGATCGTACACCTCGTAGTGCCTAACACGGGAATGACCAAATGGCCGCGCGAGGCACTACGAGAGTGAGAAGGCACAACGCGCAAGAAAAAAAGCAGATGACAGATCCATATCGGAGGGAAGCTCATGGACCCCTTCAAATGTGACGCGCACAGACGCAAAAGGCGGCGGTAGAAAGCTTTGAGAAGAATTTTTAAAAATCAGTGAATCGTCAGGGTATCCAAGTGTGCCGCGCGCGAGCGCAAAGGTGGAGCCGGTAGACGTGATTGGAGGTGAACGGCGCGACCGCATCGGCTGGGCTAGCTAGCCCCTCAACGAGATGGCCCCGCGTGCTTTACATTCCGAGACGGGGTAATAATGAGGGAGGAGATGTTCAAGAGGTTTGTCGTGGCGTCGGAATCGAAAAAGAGAGAGTAGGAGAGTCCGCAACGAGAGGAGTAAGTCTACGGTGTTTTGAGCTTGAGCTCTTTGCTCCCTTCTTTGCGATTCGGTGTTCGGCTCCGCCTTCAGAAACACTACCCCCAGCTAGCGCAGCTATGAGGGGCTAGAAGCTTTGAGACCCTTGGAGTCGGACGGAACCCTTCATGACCACGACGAGGCCTCAGAGCACTCCCTCAAAGCATGCAAGAGTGGTGAAGTGCGAGCTTCCGTTCTTTCGGAAGTCGTGGGATCTTTTAGAGGATGAAAATAACCTTCGCGCGCTTCCAGGTGGTTTTCAGCCTGAGGATAGGAGGGGGCGCAATCAGATCGCGACACAAAGACCTGATTCGAGGCCAGACGGGGATACCTAGAAAGGGATGGGTCAGATGTATACCTCCTGTGAGGTTTATACACCCCATCGAGTGATGCTTGCGCTCTCCCCAATAGTACTTAGAATGCGCGCTGCGGGGATATTTTAGGTAACACCAGGCGGGGATATGCATGGCTTAAAAGGAGTTCGGACGTCAAGTGGAGCAAGCGACAGAACACCTGTGGTCTTGCACGCCGCAGAAATAAACAGATTATCCAAGGGTTTCCAGATCCGCATTGCTCGTGAGAATGCCGAGAGATCGCCAGTGCCGGTTGGGTGGTGTCAGGCGATGGCTGAACCAAGTCTCGCCGTCGGTGGTTGTTTGGCCCGCAGGCCATTGCCTTCCCAGGACCACTCAGTGACTCACCTCCGCCGTCGTGGACTCTTGATGGTCTTGCCGGTGCTTGTCGCATGTGACGAAGCTCAAGCATTAATACGTGACTAACGTGACTGAAATATCTGCGGAGACAGCGCCTATTGGTCCTTAGCGCCAGCTCCCACTTCATTTACAGGCAAGACGCTGCAGCCAATGGAAGACGAAGGTAATCTCCGAATGACATCGAGTCGGACAACAACGACGCCAGAATGTCAACGACTGCGGCGCTCGATTTTTTTCGAACGATGTGATACCGGGGAAGGTCGGCTGCGCACTTTTTTCTTACATGACATCTCGCGCCAACGACGACTCTGTGGTGAAGTCCCTGCGATCGCGATATTTACCAGACCCGACAGACTTGGTGACAAGGTATACCAAGAGCTCCGCCGTGAAGCCTGAAGGCTTTGAACACTCCGAGGCGCAGGAAGGAACTCCACGCCGTGCTGGCGAGCATTTCGAGTGTGTTCATCTTAACCAGAGCTATCCTCCTAAGAAAGAGCTACACGTTCGAAGTTGGTGATCAGTGCCAGTTCGCAATCAACAGACAAGGCAACAAATGTTCATTAAGCCAACTACAAAGTATGTACTGCAAAACGTGGAATCCAAATGTTCTTTTTATCTGTGTTTTGAAGAATAATGTTCAGAGAGAGTTCTGAGAGCTAATGTTAACGAAGACAAGAGGATTTTCGAGTATGTGATGGAGGCGAGTCCGCAAGAAGAATGCAACACGTCTGTCCATTTTTTTAAAAGTTCGAGGTGAGAGGGGAATGGTGGGTCTGGAATGGTGTTCGTAGCGCGTAGAGATGAAGTGTTCGTGAGAATAGAGTGAAAGTTCGTTGTTGGTGTATTTAGCCGGTGGCACCATTGGATCCGACTTGCGACACGGCATTGTTCTGCAAGGCGCTCTGGGCTTGGGGCGTCCTACATATCGGAAGATGCCCACTGTAAGTAGGAGACAGATATGAAAAGGAAAGGAAGACGTACGCGGCGTAACCGTCGTTTGGCGAGTTGCCGCCGATGAGGATCGGAGTGTACGTGTCTTGCCTGGTCCAGCTCGAGCCTTTGTTCTCGCCCAAGCAGGACTGGCTCCATTGATATTGAACCACGCCTCCGTTGTTCTTGCAGCGAGTTTCTGAAGATAGCCAATGTTAGTTGACATGTATTTTTTGCGATGAGCTGGCTCCAAAATGGGACTGTAAAAGTGACGCACCGGCAAGCCAGGCATTGTAAATCTCGCCTTGCTCGTCGTTGGTGGGGAAGTAGGTTCCCTCCGCTTTAACAAGGAAGGGGAATCATGATCAATCTCAATGAGCATATCCAGTACTCGCAGGAACATGACCCACGTGGGCAGAAAGGCTCCGTCGAATTGAAGGGGATGAAGAACGGAAGGTTCTCCTGCGTGACAATACCGAATCCAGTGAACACGGTGGGCTTCCCGATGGCGGCACCAGTCTTAGCATGCTGGTCGATCCAAACGTTGCCGTGCGCGATAGCAGCCTGGACGTGTTCCCAGCGGCGGCGGTTGTCGTAGCCTCCGCCTCCGTACGAGTTCTGGTCAGGGAAATACTGGTAGCTCTAAAATGCAGAAACGCGCGTCAGATCGCAATCTCATGTATCCCACAAGAAAAGAAGACAGTAAAGTATTCACGGAATAATCGACATCACCGGAGCTCGCGATATCTTCGCTGTCCACGCCCTGAGAACCATCATACCCTCCACCATTGCCGGAATCGTCCTGCCTCTTGAACGCAAGTTCGAGGCCGGCGCGGAGAGAAGCGCCTCCGCGTTTGGAAGTCATCTCGGTGATGCGAGCGAGAGCCTTTGCTCGGACTTCTGCGCGAGAGGTGTGGACGTCATCCATGGTCAGGAGTGCGGGGGCACGCTTGGTGATGGGGTTGGTGGCATTCGAAGCATAGAGTTTAGGGCAGCCGACACAGTAATATCCACCATCGCTGGGGTACAATGGCGTGTAAGGAGCAGTGGGTAATCGGGAGAAAAGTGAAACTCACCCAGAGCCGACGAGATGATTGCAATCGAGAGACTTGATGAATGCGGCGATCTCAGCGGTCCACTTGGTAATCGTCTGGGAGTTGCAATGAGGGGAAGCAGGCAGCGTAGAAAAACACCTGGGATCGTTTATGGGTTGCCAGGAAAAGATGGCTTTGGAGTCAACATAGCGAGTAACCACAGTCCTGACCCAGTTCTGTGCGAAAAAATCTATGAGCATACAAAATTGCAACACGAAAAGAGAGCGAGTCTTGCCTTGAAAGCATCCAGAACCTTGGGATCAGTATAGAAATCGTCATGGAAGCCACTCGTGCACAATTGCTCGACATAGACATCAGCACCACCTGAAGTAAATCATTCGTCTCTCGCTTCGAAGATAAGAGTTGATAGAGAGGGATTTACCATAGCTGTTAGAGAGAAAACCGTGGGGTTTAGGATCTTTGTCCCCCTTGGTCGACGGGAACCAGTTGTTGGACAAGCTCATGATAAGCTTAATACCGTGTTTCTCGGCAGAGTTGACAACCGCATCGAGGCGCTGGAGTCCGGCCTCGTTGATCGTGATCTGGTCGCCTTTGAACAACTGCAAAGATATTATCAATATCTGCCCTACCAAAAAGGAATGATCAAATATAGTACCTGAAAGAACGTGCCATAAGGGGGAGGCTCGTCGACGACATCATCGAATGCCCTGAGTGTCCCAAAATGCAAGTTTAGCCGAACGAGTACGTAAAAATGAGGTAAGATGCGTACCAGGTGGTGACAACTTTCAGGCCTAGCGCGGCGATCGACGCAAAGGTCGCGTCGATATCATCATCTGAGAGCTACAGACACAGTCAGTGCTCAATGATGCAAAATACAGGATGTTGCCTTGATCCTCACTTGATGCAACCAATATGCATTCGTAGCCGTGAAAAAGAATGGCCTGTAAAGATGAGGAGGGTTCGTTAGCACTCTGGGCAAGCATCACGGCGGAGTGGGTCATAAGCACGACTTACTTCCCGTCCAAGGAGAATTCCTGTCCATCACGTATGACAAACCCGGGCTCGGCGTTTCGCTTGACGTCAGGGGTCGACGCCAGGATCGCTGGCAAGAAGGCCAGAGCCGCTGCAATCTTCTTCATGAATTTCATCCTCGAAAGAATGCGAGAGAATGAATGGGCAACTAAGAGCGTAATTCAACCCAGGAGCGGTGAACTACAGCTGCAGGTAGGCCGCAGAAAAAGGATAGGACGAGGGCAGGTGAGGAGGGAAGGCCGCCGTTCACCCTCTGGTTCAAATAGAGAGGCGTGAGGCTGCTGTGAGCTCCTGTGTATTCCTGTGGGCCATCGAGCTTTTGCCACTGCTATGCCTAGACTGTGCGACACAGTCCAAAGATATCAAATTCTGCAGACACAGCAATATCGACCAAAGGAGTGCTAGTCACGATGTGTGGCGCATCGGGTGACCACAAGACAGTAGCTTTTTGCCAAATGAAGGTGTAGTATGTTAGCCAGGGTTTCACATAAAAGGTATAGGCTTTGTTCTTGCGCAAAGCCCTCCGCTTTTCGGAGCGAAGTTTTCTTTAGAAATGACTTCAGTGTCGAGAGGAAGTTGCAAGCTCAAGGACTTAAGTACTTAAGTGTCGTATCGATCCTTCCGATGTCGTCACGGACGGTTGAGCCTGGCGTAGAATGCATGTTCGCATTCGCATACTTATTATATGAAAGGGACCCCGGGTGTCCTCGTGTGTCCCCGCGCACCCCGGCTTTGCGAGATGCGACCTCCAGCGCTCATCATCGATTCATCTCGCACATGGTCCTCCGCGCAATTTATTGTCTCCGTTGCTTCTGTTGGGGGCTGTAATATGCTCCGGCAAGGTCCCTCAGGCCCGTTCAATCCAACCATTCAAAGTTCCTGTTCCTCGTCTAACTCGAATTGCGTCGGGCGCCTCCTTGCATTCCCACGATGAAAGGAGACAGAAGCGATGCGGGTTTATCTACGTTTTGTGACGCGCTCTTCCAGGAAGTCTCAAAGGGACCTGTGTGAGCTAGTCCAGCGAAAATACCCGCCACAATTGCCGGTCACTTAGCTGCTTTTCTCACCCGGCACCTCAAGCTCTCTCGAGATCGAGGTGGAGCGAATACAAACCCGCAATATCTAAAGAATGGTAGCCTTGGGCTGATTACCACAGATAATAAAACTCTGATGCTGCCGACACTAGTTCAGGTTTCCAGATTCCCAAGGTAATCAGCCCCGCATCGGCGACATCGCAAGGAGACGGGAACGAGCGCGCGTACGCCTGAATCCTGGTGGCAGTGGAATACCAGAATCTCGATCATGACGCTCGCAGCGTTCGCATTTAAAACCCTCTCGCGGCACCATGGCAATTCGGTACCGGCGCGGTGCAATGCTTGAGGCCTTAAGGCTTAAGAGCTCAAGTCTGGTTGGATGCTTTCGGCTGGACCCCCTAGCCTTTCTTTAGGCGTCCGGGTCCGGGCCTGCAGAATTTATGTTTGCTCCGGTTCTACCAGCATGGTGTGGGCTACACTGGAACTTGTATCTCTTTCTCCAAACGCTTCAATCACCCGCGAGTCGACAGCGCTTATTGACTCTGATCAGCAGAGGGATCCACTAGAGTCGAGAAGATGATTAGAAGCGCCCACTGGCTTCACACTCGGCGGTACGCACTTCAGTGTTCTTCCATATTCTATATGGTATGTTGACGGACGGCACATTGTGCGGCTGTTCATGCATCGCGGTCGGCGGTCTTGACGCTCGGCACCCATCTGACGCGCACTCCGCTGCTATGGTACCTGCGAAAGCTGCAGCTTGGAGCGAGGCGCATGGCGCATGGGCTCCTCCTTGCTGCCTCCGAACCGATCTCATATCTTCATATCTAACCAATCAACAAATAATGCGCATGCTGTCTCCCGATTTATGACCGACGGGCAGGTGGACATTATTCGTTGCCATGCGCACCACCCACTTACGGGATGAAGTATGTCTAAGCATCATGCGGTTCGTTTCTCCAAACCGGCAGTAATCACTGGTAGCCCATGTGCTCACCGTCGCCTGCAGGCTACAAGGTTCCGCTCTAAGCTCCAGCAAGCAGTCCACGACCAACCGAGGCTTTTCTTGAGTCACAGCACGAGTCCGTGGGCTTTGGATGTATTTGCTAGCAGTTGCGTTGATAGTGTAACTTTATCAAGTCTTGACCGATTCTAAAAATTTGTGATGAATAGCGCGCAAGATGGTTGGACCCCCCCCCCCCCCCCGGCCAGCCACCACTCCGTTGAATCAGCCCGCTTTGGTTCGGTGCTGATCTTTCCACGGCGTTACGGACGACTTCCTTTCTGGCTGAGAGATGGACCAATCGTTCTCTAATAGGTACGAGCGCTTCAAACTTGTTTGCGATATGGAATCGATCCTGAGCTGGGAGACGGAGCGGCACTTGATACGCCGCGGTATCATGCGTAGTCTCACTGGTCTAGCCATCTTAGATCTTAATCTTCGAGCTGAGCTGTACGTCTCCAAAGGGTTGCTTCGTGGTGGGCACACGGCTTGCAAGCACATCGTTCAAAATGCCCCCCTACACCTCCATCTCCTTCCTTCAGACGACTCAAGAGCGAAGCTATTGAAGCTAGTGAAGCTACCCGGAATAATCCCGCTAGTTATGCTTGCTTTATCCACTGACACCAGCCAATCCGCATTGGTTTCGCTGATGAGTGTGTACTGGTTCTCGTTTCTTGCACGACATCTACTTCCTCCGTCAATAACACCGCGCCTTTTGTTAACATCGGGCCGCTGTGCAACGCCGTACATGATACGGCTAACGCGGCTTAAAAGTGACAGGCGATCGGGAAGTCTAAGTTGATTGACCATTCCTGATTGAGCTTCTCAACCGAGCTCCGAGTTGAGTAGAGCCGAGTATGAGAAAACTCAGTGGTGGCCGTGTCGCTTTTTTCACCACGATCAATCGGCACCGTCAGAGGGCTGTGCTCCATGCCAAGCCTTGAGATCTTGAGATTTGATAAGGAATATTAATGTGGGTCGGGTCACGGGGTGGCCATAACCCAAGTTTCTGACACCAACCATAAGAGCATAGCCACCGACCCGGTCTCCGGGGGCTGGTAGAAATGAACTCGCATCACAAAGATTTCATGTTGTAGCCGTTATTTTTTTCAAGGCTGCCAACTGAGGAATTATTGGGATTTTCCCCACTTTTCGGCGTATCGTAAGATGGCGTGGTTGTTGAGCTCGAAAACGCACCTGCTTACATGATGGGGGGGATCCCCCCCCACCTTACGTAAACTTGAATAGAAGTTGCCTTTGCTCGTAGCTTTACCAACAGCACACCTAAAGATACCGGGGAAAGTGCGTTACGAGCGGAAAACTCCCCACTTGAGCATGCGCTAAAGAAATCATGTTCCATTCGACTTTTTGTTGCGTCCAGCCCAAATGACCCCGGAGACCCCAACGACCTCCACATGTGGCTGTGAGGGGGGGGGTTGGTGTAGGGAACTTCGACTGTGGTCGCCCCGTGGGTCGGGTTACCGTTAATGCAGCTTTGCAGCGGAACTTGCAGCGGAGAGCAAGACAAGCCTAGGTGATACTGGGACATATTTGCGAAGTCGCGTTCCATCACTGTGCATTGCATACGTAGTGGCCCGCCGAGGTTTACTACTCACAAATTCGACCGCGTACCCAGAAGATCAACGAAAGGAAATCGCTTCAATTCAGTACTAGTGCCTGGGGAGGTAGGAGCCGATGTGCATAGCGTCGACATTGATCCTAAAACATGGGTTAGGGCATCAGGGTAATTGGATAGGATGCATGAGCGAAGTAATCGAACGTGCGTAGGCCGCCAATTACGGTGCGAAGCTCGCCCTTGAGTGGGCGAGCCAGCTACTGCTATTGGTGGCCGAACCCATAGAAGCCTCAAGTAACTAAAGTTCCGGCAAACAATTCGGTACCACAGGTTTAGCCGAATTGCAACTCGTCTGATAGGCTGAGAAATATTAGCAGCACAGGCAGGCGCCCATAATTTGACGCCAGGGTAGCGCTGCATAGATGTGTATTCTGTGCGCCAGAGGAAGCAGAGCGCTGGATCGTCGAAAGAGGGGGTTCGGAAATGGTCAGATATATGGATATTATCTGCAGAGGCAGAGTGCTTTGCCTCGCCTTTGGCGTCCTGACAGGGAGGTCGCCAGCGGCTCTGCCAGGACGCGCGTGCCGCATGAAGAAGCTGGAGAAGGGATGGTCGCAGGCGTGGTGCAGGCGAAAAGCTTGACAACACTAGTAAGAGCAGCCCTTAAGTGTGAGACGGCAGACAGAGCCAAGATTGGCGCTGATTTTGAAAGTGCCTTGAGATGGATGGGCCGCATCAGAGGGCCCGCTAGGGGCTACTTGCGTCCCCTATGCCCCCCTAAACACCCGATGCGACCAACGCCACGCCTACTCTCAAAATGCCCGCGCAAATGCAAGGGCTCCAAATGGTTTAGCTAGGAGAGGCGCAGATAATAGTGTGCCAACAATGCTACCCAAGATTCCCAATCAGTATCCTACCATGCGCGGTGAGGCAGTCCCCTCCTACTCACTTTGATGTCTCACTTTCACACGCATGTGATGAGGTAGCCAACCCGGGCTCTTTATATTGCCTTGAGGATAGAATCACTTGAGGGCTTCAAGTTGTCTTGGCAATCTACGGCTCAAAGGCTGTGGGACCTCCTGGTCTGGTACCACGACTGTAAAGCGTTATGTATAATTAAAAGCGAATGCAATTGCAGAAAGCGTACAAGTATGATATTAATAGATGAAAAGACGAGCGGAAAAAGGTCCAAAAAGTCTCCAATCCACAAAAAAAGACACTGTAAACGTTTGAAGCAAGCAGTCAAGATTCAGCCATCGAACTAAAAGTACACTTGTGCACTCACTTGGAACACTCCCTTGGGCACACCACATGATCACATGGTCTTGCTGCGCCCGCGCCGGTGCTTTTTCTTTGCGCTCAACCACAGCCATCTGACGAAGAACGTCATGATTATCCCCACGAGCACAATAAGACCCAGCACGACGCCGAACATATTAAAAGGTGCGGGCGGATCGGGCGGGGGAGTAACGCGCGTGTTGTGTGGGAGCTTGATATTCAGGGAGAATGCACCTGCAGCAACGGGCCGAGTGAGCTCACAAAAAAAAGCCTATGCATTATAAATAAGCAGACAAATAGATAAACTAACCAGTGATGACTTGAAGACTGAGGACGGTAGTGGTGATGACGGTCAACGTGAAGATAATCTTGTCCGATCCGCCCTTTGCCTGAGAAAGCGAGACCCGAAGGAACGATATATACGCAGGATGGGCATGGCTCAGAATTCGCTCATAATGGTCGAGCGATTGCTGCATTGTCAGTATATGGTCTATACGGGCCAAGTTAGCCACCGCCCTTGCATACACAAACTTATGAATTAATACTCACCATGAATATCACCAAAATAAATCTCGATATCCGAGGTCCCAGAATTTCCGGACCCAGTGAGCCGCTTCCTGATCTGTCCAATGACGTCGTTCTTGGGCGCAAGGAGTCTCCCGAGAGAAGTGACAGTCCTGCGTGTTGCTGTCATCCGCAAAAGCGTCTTCAACCGGGGAGAAGGCGCGGGCACTGGGGGCGGGACTCCCTTACCCCGCCAGCCCGAGCCCAGGCCAGCCAGCTTTGCGATCCCAGATCGACATCCCCCTACAAACGACTCCAGATAAATTGACACCCATGATCGAGGAGGCGCCTGGAGCACAAGTCCAGCGGAGTTGGCGGAATTAGACGAATCGGATCCGCTGGTATCCAGCTTGTCCCGCGTAGCCTTTTCATTCACTTCGCTCTTCTCCTGATCGACCACCAATGGGGGTCTGACTGAGGTGGGGCACTTAGGAACCTCAGGCTCGTCTTCGTCCATTCCTGCTACGAGGGAATCCACTGCGACGACCTCGCGCTCAACATGGTCGATGACAGGGACGAAAGAATCAACCATGGAGTCTAGTAGGCCGTGGGCTATCCAGTCTATGAAATATATAGATGGGGTTAATTCCCTGCAGCGAATTAAACAGCCAAAAGTCTCATACCAGAAGACATGCTAACAGTCTCCTCGAGCTGCAGTACTTTGCTCCTCACTCGTTCTGTATGCTGTGAGATATCTTGGAAATGGAACTGTTTGCAACAAGTCAATTTCAGGGTAGAGACATAAGTCAATGATCCGAAAACTTACAGAGCATATCCCTTCGCGGAAAACAACGAGGTATACAAGCGCTGTTCCCTCTGTCACATCATGTCGCGTCGCGATGGGTTTGGCATCGGCGATGGTGCGGAAGACAACAAAGTAATACCCGAGCCGGGGGAAAAGCTCCAGCTTTTCGCGCGGCTCTTGTTGAAGAATATCCTCAAGTGTAAGAGGATGAAGACGAAGTAGCTATCGATAGAATGGTCATTAATGTCAGATATTCGGCGGGATGAAGTCGTACGACCTACCCGTCCCAAGCTTCGCATATCATCCCAAGTCGGGCTGGCAACATCCAACCACCAACTGGATTGCTTAACCCCAGGACTGGGAGTGGCCCACTGTCGCGGTACAGAGGAGCCGCTCTGCCCATCCCCAACGTCATCCATCGTAAGCACACGGCCATGCCGGGGCCTCCCCTTCCCACCCAACTTTTTCAAATCCGTGTTCGACGGAGACGGCGTCGGCGCAGATAACGAAAGTTCGGGTATAACGGGATTTCGGACTTGCGGCTGGGACGATTCAGGCGTGGAGGGCTTTGTTTGGTTATAATTGTCCCGGCGCGATTTGCCGGCTTTCTTGAGTGCGCTGTCGAGTCGGGAGAGGATCAGTTGCTGGGAAGCGGTCCTCACGACACGCTGTCGAACTTCCGGCCCTCCACTCATCGAGGGGAGAGTGGGGGAGAGCGAGGATGGGAGGAATAGGACAAATTCTCTCGGAACAAGAAGTGCGGTTTCGAGTGCGGCCTTTCGCGCAGCTTGGGTTGTCACGTTTGTCGCACTGGCCGCGTTGTGGGATGAAGTGCTCATCCTGCGGCGGCGTCGGAATGGGGTCTTCGCGCGAGTTTTGATCGAGTCGGAGGACGAAGAGGAGGATGAAGAGCTGGACGTGGTGCTGGAGGAAGAAGATCGCGCCCATCGAGTGATTGCTCGCTCCACGAGCGCTGCAAGAGCGCCACCTGCGCGCTCATGCCATCCACTCGAGGATGATGAGCCCGAGGATATCGAATGGGCCATTTGCGATGGGACGCGGGTCAACGGCACAGGCACTGCTGTCGGGGATGGTGGGGCAGATTGGCCACGGTAGATATCCTGCTCCTCTTCTTCGATATGGGGCGATTGTAGGATGGGTTTAGGGGGGACACTTATGCTGGGAGATGAATCGGAGAAGTGAGAGCCGCGCCGAGCGAGATGGGGAACGGCCGAAGGTCCGGTCATTGCTCGCTCGTCAGAGCTGGAAGCTGCCATCGTTAGCTGGGAATGTTCTAGTCGGACAGAAAACCGAACCTGCGAGTTTGCTGAAGGCGCGAAAAGCCAGATGCAAGTGGCTTGAAAAAAGTACAAGACAAAGGGAAAGGGAGCTCTAAGCGCTGATCGCGTCTATCAGAAAACAAGGCTTGGGACCGCTGGTATCGAGGAAAATATGGGGATGGATTAAAATTTGGCGTGGGTATGAGGTAGATGAGATATCGGGCTAGCGGTTGTATGAGAGCATGAAAACACCCAAGGTGGTGGTGACGCTTCAGCGTTCGACGTTCGGGCCTTCAGGTTAGATGCCAGCGCCTCTCGAGGTCGCGTCGCTCGTCGTCGTGCAGCAGAGAGGGAGAGCGCAGGCGGGGATGATGGAAAACCATTTGTTGGAGCGGACCACACCGTCCCCGTCTCTTTTCTCCGCACGGCCGGATCCATTTCCCCAGTCCGGCTATCCAGGGCTATCCTCCATCCGACCACCGTTATCAGCGACAACGACGACGACGACGACTGCGAGAACATCGACAGCGACGACCAGCAGAGGCCTATAATGTCCATTGCCGCATACGAGTCCTTTCTCATAAATAATGCATCGACCATAAACACCATCGAGTCCACCCTTCGTTCAGTCACCTGGTTCTTGCCAGGCCGCTTCAAGGATGCCGAACTTGCTTCAGAATCTCGTTAGTTTTGTCTCGCTGCCTTTTTTTTCCCACTTGCGTGTTTCCGTTCCGAATTTATCACTGGGCGGTTTGAAAAGTGTCTGCAAGCCTCAATCTAATCACGCTCTACCACGACACCCTTCTTGCGCGTCGACTTGCTGATCCCAAGTATAAACCGCTGGTTCCCCCAACCATCCACACTCGCTACACGCGTGCCTATGTCGAGCGAAGTGGCCTTTACAGGTGGATTTCCAGAGCTCTGGAAGTTATCAAATACGTAGAGCTGGTGTCTGAAATGACGCTGAGGCGCAAGACGAGCTCGGGGAATGTGTGGAAAGGCATAGTAGCTTTGGAGAGTGTTAAGTGCGTTCTCAGTGCCTTCGTAGATTTCGCAAAAATATTGATGCTGCTTTTGAAGAGCTGCATTGCGCCTTTTCCTCCTCCGGCTTACCCGTCGGCCGCTGCTCTCCCCACCAATCCCAGAGCGTGATTTCGAGCCCTCGCAAGAGGCCTCCCCTACGCCCAAGCCTACCCCCATTGCGCTGCCGCCGCAAAACTCTGATAGCGTGCCCGCGCACTTGAGAAATAATCACATCCCCCATCCTTTCACCCCACCCGATTCTGCCCCCGCCTCCCCTGTCTCTACCGTCGTCCCCGTTGATGAGTATCTTCGAACCAAGGCGCTTACAACCACAGACATTCGTTCCTCCATCAACCCCACCTCGCTTCTTCGCTCATTATCTTCATCAAGAGATTGGGTGGCAGAGGTACTGTATATTCTACGACCTTTAATTTATGGTATGCTTCTCGCGCCCTCACTGTACAAGTCACGATGACTAACTCCAAACTGTAGTCTTGGCCCTCGCTCGTACCAAATTAAACCCGGCATCCCGCATATCGTCCGCCGCTCCACTCGCCGTCTCTCTGGCCATTGATTTGTTCTCTCGCGCGATTCGACGCGTTCCACATCCATCCGCTGGCTTGGAGCGCGCGGAATACGCTCGCAGAGACCGTGATTTATTATGGTACTTCCTTCGCGGAGACATCTGGGAATCATATACCAAGTACGTCCCATAAGCCACCCCTCTTGCTTCGCATTCCGCTAACAAAATCTCGACCGTTACAGACCGAAGCTCTCTGCAATTGCTCGCAAAGCAGAAAGCGGAATGATCCTTGGCTTGGTCGGTGCATTTGTGAAGGACTGGATTCCGCTGATTGATGAGTATTATTATTGTGCGTCTGGTTACTTTTGCGTCTCGGATGGCTTGCTCAACTGCGTATCCTGCCTTGCATGCTCTAGATACTGCTTCGTGAGAATAATAATGTTGTCAAATAATCTGAGGATCTGTCTCTTTAGTGCGGGTGTCCTTGTTGGCAATTCAGAAGCTTGTGACGCCTCCGTATGTAAGGCTTGATCTCAGTTATCCCGCCATCGTTTCTCCGGCCATCCGGAGCTTGGTTGCAAGATTCAAGGGCTCCAGCCCGCGGTGTGCTTGCAAGATTCTATGACTTCCTACTCTCTCGTTTGGATGATCGGCCATAGCCGGCAGTGAATATCCTCAGTCATCAGTGGCAGCTGCCAAGGCCACACGTTGTCTTGAGCTTGTGGATCAAGTAGGACCAACATGAGTTCATTTAGGCACACACAAGAGACTTCCTTTGTTTTCTCTTTCCATACCATTTCTTTACTATGCCACTGCCCTGCCTTGCCGGTCGCGATGCTCACGCATACGAAGAGCTCCCGATGACGAACGAGTCGGGTTTGTCGTCGGATGAGCCGTCTCAGGGGAGTTCAACTTCCGCTTCATGGACTTCAGGTTCACGGGGTCTTGCGATCAAGATTGCCATCCCTGTCGCTCTTCTCTCCCTCCTCTACTTTATCGTAAATGGTCCCCCCGACCTGGGTCTCGAGCTGTCCTCGTCTTTGCATGCTGAGGCGCCTGGAGAGCACGCCGAACTGGAAGCCGGCAGTGGAAAGCCCAACGGAAACGAGACTGCGGTCACCATGTTGCCCCCGCTATATGGCGAACTGAAAGATATCGAGAGCAAGCTTCCTCAGCATAACTTGAGCTTGCCTTTTCCAGAGGGAAGGGATGGTGCGTGGTTTACTACCTTCTGCCATTTGAAGGCAACCTATGGACGACAGATCGAGCTTAGAGTTGCGTTGGTTTCCCAGGGCGATACGTTCGATTCGAAAATCAGATGTGGGGTGCGCTTTTGCAGGCTCATTTCGCGTCTTTCGTATGATTGACCTGGGTGCTGGGGATCATCGATTAGGCACTGGACTGAACAACCAACTCGAAGAAATGTGAGCACTCAGCACACGTAGCTCACAATCCCTCCAGAGTGCTGACGCTCTGCATTTGTAGTCTTGTCCTATCACACCTTGCCCATCTTTCCAACCGCGCATACATATTCAACAACTACACGTGGGATCTGGTTAGCAAGGGGCCATACGTCTATGATAACGGACGACCCCGGGCCTCGGTCATGCCTCTGACGGCGTTCATAAGCGGACCGACCGCAGGCGGGTCGTGGGCACCCAACGATCCCGCGCCACGCTCTATATCGGCCGAATGGTGGGAGACGGTCTGCTCGTACGAAAAGCGGCTGCTACTAAACACCACACGGGAGAATGAGAGTATGGGGTTGGCGCCTAATGTTACGGGGAGCATCCTCATTGCACACTGGGCAGAGAGGCTGAAGAATCTGGACCATGGATGTGTAGCGATTGCTGGTATCGCCCCGAGTATTGTTGATATCATGTACGTTTCTTTACGCGATCGCTTCTTCGATTTTTTGAGGCTGAGCGCCCGTATACGCAGGTTCTTCGTTTCAAACAGGGTGACATCGCTGTTCCCGACAATGTCTACTTCGCCTGTTATTACCAGATTCGCATGGTCCTCCATCGTGCGCTCAGCTGTCATTGCAAACTACCCTCTACTGCTTCCGGGTGCCTCGCCAGAACCAGGGAGCGAGCTCTCTGTCATTCCGGGCCTCGTCGCTGTCCATCTCCGGCGGGGGGACTACGAGAAGCACTGCAAAGAGATTCTCGCGCCAGATGCATCGATGTACATGGGATGGAATCGGATTGATGGTCTGCCCGACACCTTCACGCCTCCACTCGGCGCCGGTAAGGGCACGCTCACGCCTGAAGCGTGGGATGTTTATAGTAGGCATTGCTGGCCTTCAGTCGAGCAGATCAAGGAGAGGCTGCGGGTTGTGCGCTCGGACGATCCCACGCTTACTCGCGTCTTCGCTCTGACCAACGGCAAGCCCGAGTGGATCTCGGCCGTGAAGAAGGCGCTGCTGGACGATGGGTGGGAAGACGTCGTGACGACGTTGGATTTGAACATTACTTGGGAACAGTCGGGTGTAGCCAACGCCATAGGTACGTCCCCTGCTCTCTGCTCTTCTTGGGTTTGTGCTTTGCGTAGCAGACATCCCGGGCTTGCTTTTAGACATGGAGATTGCTGCTCGGGCTCAGACGTTTGTTGGAAATGGGGTGTGTCAACTGATCGCTACGTGCATTGTTGTGTACTCTGAGTTGAAGCCCTCATAATTGATAGTTCTCCACCCTAACATCAAATGTTAACATTCTGCGAATATCGCGAGGAATGCCAAGGGAAAGTATTAGGTTCTGGTAGACGCAGCCCAGCGATGCTATAGTGAGCGCATGACATTCCTCCTTGAGAAGCAACAGCCGAATGAAAGCAGCTATGATCCTAGCGCGCTCGGGTATGGTCTCGGGACGCTCCTTAGACCTATCATGTTCTCCTCTTTACCATGCTGTCTCATATACCGTATACATATACGGCTTCAATACTACTCAGCAGCGCATACCACCAAAGCTGCCCGGATTCCTCCATGAGCGCCAGCTTTCATGTATAGTGGAAATTCGCCGCGTATGTCAATTGGGCTGCACCACATTAATGTCGATATACGCCTATAATTCTCTGACTCAGCTGAAAACAATCGCAAATGATTTTACGCAAGGTGAAGGAATTCGTGTGCAACAAAAGGTCTGGTGCCAGGAAAACAACAATGTGGCTGTACATCACGTGACTCTTGATTTTGACGTGTCGAGGTCCGCTTGGAACCCCGTTCTGGGATCAATATTTCGTCCGATTCTGATGCTGCGTCTTTTCCTCAGTCGAACCGTCATCTGCCTACTTTCGCCCCCGCACGCGCAAGTCACCTACCAGCCACCTCGCCTCGTTCGACCACCATCACTTCAATCAAGTTCGATAACATGAGCTACGGCAACAGCAATAACCATAACAGCTACAGAAACAGAAACCACAGCTATAACGACATCAAGAGCAATAACAACCACTACGACAACAACTGCTACAACGACAACTGCTACAACAACGACAACTGCTGCAACAACAACAGCTTCAACATCAACAGCATGAACAATTACAGCTTCAATAACAACAACAGCTACAACACCAGCAAGAGGCTCGCGGTGCCGCCGAGCATCCAGCGCGTCCGCTCACTCGCGCAGAGACACGAGGCTCTCAAGGCCAGCCAACGTCACCCCCCTCGCCCCTCCAGCACCACTCTCCTATCTGCTTCCCTGCTTATTATCTGGCTTCTCTATACGACGGTCGCCGCGCGGTGGTCGTCACCTTCTCAATTTTCTGTCATGCCGGTAGGTCGCGTGATCGCGTTTTACGTTTTACGCGCTTCATGCACCCTCGTCGTCTTCACTGCTGACTCGCTGCTTATAGAATAATGCAAACGGGTCCGCGATGATGCCTGGTGGGGATATCGTGCTCAAGGATGATTTGGACGTTGTCCCGGACTTGGACGTACTCGGTGTGGCGGATAAGTTTGCTACTGCTTATAGTTTTACTTCGGTGAGGCCCCTCGTTTCGTGCACTCGCGACCGCGATTCCTGATCCCCCTTACCCCCTTTGCGTTTCCCCTATAGGAACAAGTGTATTTAGGCGAGACTTGCGTGGTACGCGACCTCTTCTCTTGCTCGCTTGCTCGACGCGTAACTGACAAAATCTTGCTACAGGACTCGCCTTTGAAGCTCGCATTGGGCGTGAGTGAAGCCGGCTACTTGGATGTCAACGTCTCTTCGATCTCTGTCAATGGTGAATCGAACGAGATTGAGCTACCTACGAATGAGATCATGGTACGTGCACTTCCTGTTCTTCGCGTTAATTCATCTAACCATGCTTCCTCCACAGTGCTATAGCGCTTCGCTATCTGACGCCGCCATGGATGGTCAAAAGCTCGTCGACGGTGTCTTTCCTCGTATGCTCTGGGAAAGGCTAATGGTTAGCGGCTTGCCATGAATACAAATCACCCGCTGCGGTAAGCTGACCTACTTATCTAAATGTAGCAACAGTATGTCGATATGCTTCGCGCGGGAGAGAGCGAGAATGCCAAGGTCGGTCTATTCATTGCCAGCATACTAGCTCGCCAAATTCTTACCTTGCATCGTTTCCGCCTTACTACCAGGAGTGCGATGTAAGCGGTCATTGAAAAGCACTATACCCTGTTTCCATAACTTACATCCTATCGCTCGCCAGGGGCCGATTGTCGAAGTAGTCTTTCGCGAAGACATAAACGGCAGAATCGGCGTCGGACTAGAATTACCTCATAGCTACAATTCGGATATAGCAGTGCTCACAGCCGGCAGCACCTTGGTATGCGCGCAGAGTCTTTTCCGGTCTGTTCAAGTTATTCCCGAGGCTCACTGCGCTACAATAGTGCCATTTATTCGTGCTTCAAGGCTCGGGCGACGGCATCAAGCGAGGTGTTGTAGAAGATACCTTCCGTGCTATGATGGTAAGCAGTGCTTTCTTTGTTTGCCTTCGCTCTCGGGTCCTGACCTCGTGCGTCATATCGCAGGGATGGCCCGCTCTCCTGAAGGCGTCGCCCGTGCACACCCCAAGTCCGGTATGTTTTGCTACTTCGATGGCCATGACTAAGTTGCTTATCTACCTGCTACTTACTATAGGCGTTCCGCCCCGCAAGTCCGACGACTCCAGATGACCTTCAGTGGACCGCACAGCGCCTCAAAGAGGAGGTTTGTTTACTTTGAGGCTCAACCGTTCGCTTCCTCTTGACTGACGGGGCAACTATAGGTTCATCCGCTTGCTGTTGTCTCGCTCGCGGCCTTGAGTGGCTTCGCCAGCCTCACTGGTGGTATTGTGCTCTTTGCAACTCTTCTTCGCGTTTTCTTTTGGAAGCCCCGCCAATGTTCAGTGGATCAAGATGAAGGCGTCATCGACCACGACGAGGAATGGAGAGTTCAGCGAAGATTTGAGAAAAGCAAGGCCGTCGAGGAGTTTGAAGAGCCGTCCGCACCAGAACCTCGAGGCGAGCAAGAAGGTCCCGTGGACGTGAAGGTGCAAGATATGGAAGGACTCGGCGAGAAAGAAGCGGCGGAGCTCACCATGGCCATCGAGCTCTCCCTCGGGCACATTTCCTTGCAATACGATGGGCAGCCCATCGCGTCGTCCTCAAACACTCCGGTCAAAACCATGTCGTCTCTCTCCAGCCATCCCTCTCAAGGTCCTTTCCCGGAGAAGTTCGAATTCTCCCCCAAGTGCTTCAGCACGCCGGCACCGGCGACTCGACGCGCGCGCATTTCCGTTTTCACGGATTCCGAAGTTAATGACAGCACCGGCACCTTTGGGACTGCCCCCGTCACCCCATCTCCCATCCGTTCGGCCCTGTTTTCTTTGAAGTTGGACAAGTCAATCCCTGAATCCCCCGCGAGGCGCAGCACCGGTGCACCCAGAACCTCACCTCTTCGTCCTCGTCCTTTTCCTGTGATCCCGATCCTCGCGGATGCCCCCAGACCAACCCCGAGGCCAGTTGTGAAGCTCAGGCGTTTCGCCGTGTTCGTTGATCCCCCGCGCGAAGAGAAGGCCGTTCCCGTTAAGCAAGGACAGGATGCGCACGTCAAGGTTGTGCAGCAAGTGAGCCAAGGAAAGGAGAACGCGTACCCCAAGCAGACGCGCGGAATGAGCCAAGGAGTGGGCGGCAAGGCACCAGTGCCTCTCTCGGAGCGCCTCGTCAATGTTGCGGTACCCGTGATGGCGCGCGCTGAAGTGTTCGCCCAAGAGTCCGCAAAGCCTGTCAAGAAAGGACCCGCACCTGGCCGCCCCGCCCCCGCCCCCTTGGTGACTAGGAAGCTCGCGCCCGTCAACGAAGAGGAGGATCTGGAGGATACTGTAGCCACCGCTCCGGCCAAGGTTCACCAGGCGTTGGTCGAGAAGAACGCCAACCAGTCCACTGTCAAGACGTCTGCCCAGGGCACGCCCTTCCGCAAGCCTCGCGGCCACAAGCAGAAGCGAGTCCGAGGAAAGGTGACACTTGCTTCGCCGTCCACCCCCGTCCGCAACGTGTCCCGTCGCAAGATAGTGCGCAAGATCAAGAACAGCTTCGTGCTCTCTTCACTCGCGTTTCACTTCCGGTAGTCGGCACTCCATCGTCGTACGCCCAGTCATCCATCATATTGCTATATATACCCCTCCCCCATGTGCCCACATCATACCATTCCATCATTTCTTTTTCCTTCTTCTTTCTCTCCTTTTTCTCTCTCCAATTTTTTCGACTATAGGTTCGATCACACCCCCCGTGGTGTTTTGTCGGGCCTTCTGTCGTACCTTTTCCTTTGCCTTCCTCACTTTTCTTCCTTTACTACATGTGGTCGTATGCATGGCTATGTGTAGATTTTCTGCTTGTGGTGTTTTCAGAATAATCAAACAAGATTTTTTTTTTTTGTTACCAACTATTGCGCGCACGTTTGACGCGACGATGTACGGCGTGGAAGCTGCAGGCCGGCCAAAGAGAGAGAATGTTGAGTTGTGCCGACAGCCTTGCAAGCAATATTTGTTCAGCTGTCCATGCCCCCAGGGCCAACGTTTCAGCGTTGCGCTCGAATATATCCCTTCCCGATGTCCGTCCATCACCGGTTCACTGCCGCTGCTTGAAATTTGCATTCACTTTGGGCCTATCTCTGGGCGCTGATTGATCTGCCGCACCTCGCGTCTGGCCTCGTCTGGCACGTCTTATGTCTCCCATGGGAGCCGTGGGCGGCCGCAGCAGTCCATGGCGATAGCGCCAACTTCCTTTGAATCCCGCAAGTCAATCTCAAGGCATACACGGAACTTTGATCGAGCCCCTGATCAAATCATGGTCAGTTTCTGTCGAGAACAGTAAGTATGATATCTGCAAACGGACAACTACCGATAATCTTTCCAATTCTGGGATTTACCCTCGCTCTCGTTCTGGGAATTTGCGGGCATGTGTTGTACGTCGCGCGTTGCTCGCACCAAGAAGGGGTTTCGGCGATCAGCGCTGTCAGCTACGCATGCATCAATCTGCATCTTTCCAGCTCCTTCTGTTCAGCGTTCTGCGAGGATTTCGAATTATATCGCCATTGAAACGGGCAGCTCGGGGGTGTATCAAAGCAGCTTGAACGCTGAGGCTCGCCAGTTTTCTCCCCCATACTTGTATCCAGACTTCAGCTTCAGCGCTTCACCGGCTTCTAGCTTCGCCCCTTCGTCCCCAACAAGCAGGAAGACGCTAGCATATTCCTCTGTTCAATTCACAGCGAACAAGTGGCCTTAATCCGTATCCAACATCCTTCCTTGCCTCATCTCTGGAGCGACGAATGTTCGCATTACAAGAGGTATAGTTGCCTCACTCACCTCACCCAACCGCACATCGCTGACTACTTGGGTTTGATAGGCCTTCTGTCGGAACGCGTGCGAAACTACGATCCCGTTACGAGCAGTGCGGCCTTGGTCCACCATGGCTAGCCGACGTGCGATCGGGTACTCACGATCTGACTTGTTCTTTTGCCGAACACCGTCTTCGTCAACATCTTTGTTTGGGTGCCTTTCAACGCGACCCCATACTGGTTTTCCAGATCCTCGTGAGCCCACATTCTCCCGCCCCGTGTCTCTTCGCGTTGCATTTCCTTTCGTTTAACTCCATCTCTCGGCCGCAGATGATTACCCGCCCCACTGGTCACCAAGAGGCTCGTGTCCGTTAACCAAGAGGAGGAAACCACGGCTTCGGTCAAGGCTTGTCAGACGCTGGTTGAGAAGATAACAGGATGCCCTCCGACGGGGCGTGGGCGTGGGCGTCGATATCGGCGTCCCTCAAGAGCATCGCAGATCGACTCTTAAAGCTGAGATTATGGCAAACCGGTGCACATACCGCTCGCCGCTCCTACGTGATCGTGGGAGGTTGCAGAGGCGGCAGCCTTGCTTTCTGGTTTGGCTTGGGTTTCTTCTGAAGCCTTTTATGTTCTCGGAGCGCCATTCTGTGCGCGGTTAAGATTCGGACGACGTGGAGAGAGCCCCGTCGTCACCGAGCCACTTCAGCGACTCACGAGGTTGTATGGAACGCAAAACTCCTATACGCGATGGCTCTAGCGATGCGCGGAGCAATTGTCGACTACCGGAAGTGAAACGCGGGCGAAAGGAGGGCGTAGTTGGCTTTGACCTTACGCACGGCCTTCCAATGGGACATGTCGCGTACGGAGGTGAACGGCAACGCGGGAGCGCCCTCATCACCCTCATCCAACGTTGCGCCGCCGCCTTCCGCCTCCCATCCTCCAGACCCTCATCCTACGCAAAGTGGACAACGGCCTCGTCACATACCTGTGGACTCATCCCACCACAACGCCGGCCGCGACTTGACTGTCCGTGATCAATCATCTATAGCCCAACAATAGAACAAGGCGCCTTCCACTCGTCCCTGGATCCCGCCTTCCCTGGTCACCACATTTCACCTGGCAAACCGACGCCGGATTGCCCGACCTTCTCGATGCTCCTCAAGACCTATCAGTCGGCACACGAGAAAATAATCCTTATGATCAACGTTGCGTCATCTATTACCACGCTACCCCCGCGCTTGCCTCTTCGCTCTCGTCTGTAAACGAGCTGCCTGCGATGGTACGGATCCTGGGTTCAAACCAGTAGCACCGGGCGTAGCACGCGGCCCGCGCCTATCAATCGGGACGATATCGTTTTGTGCGTATCGCTCGCGTTGGCCCCGACTTTCGAGGCCAAGGCGGTCCCGACTGCTTGGCTCGTGTCGCTCGTCGTCTGATTTGCAGGGTGGTTGAGGTTCTGTGACTACCGTTATACTAGCGCATCTATCTGTGGCTATTCGGCTTTGGGTTCATGGCTGTTTCTTCTCTGCTCCCAATCCAACCGAACTACAGCTCATAAGCTTCGAGCGACTGGGATCGCAGTGCTCCAGAGCTCTCAGCTGACGTCATCTCGGAATGGACCATTGGATACGCTTTCGCTGACGCAGACGGCTCCGAATGAGTATTGTTATTTAGCTTTGTACGCTCCTTATCCCAAGGAAACAGTCAATTGCAATTCCGCGGCGCGAGTCCAGTGAGTTTATTCCAATGCAGCGCGAGAGCATACGGGTAACCTTTTGCGTAGTACGACGCACACTCGGGACACTACATGTTGCCCTGGCAGAGTCCAGAAATGCCGCCCATGCATGTATCTTCAAGCCCCACGTCTTACTGGTATGCGCTCGGCGGACAATCAAGGCGGGTCCAATGGTGTATCCAGATACAAAATTCAGAAGGCCGTACAAGTAACGTACTTATTCCGTGGATGTCCATTACCGTTCGTCGTAGCGAAGATGCATGGTGGCTGCCTTGTGCGATTTTCCAACCTCATTTGACCTTGACGCGTTAGAGTCGACTAAAGCTACATACCCGCGAGTGGTGGAGATCCGGAGCGGAAGCGATTCGTGATCACGTGACCCGCCTGTCGCGCAGCGGCGGGCGAGACGGCGGATGCAACGCAGGGGTATATAAGGCTGTTTGTCCCGGACCCGGCTCTTCTTCCTCACCACGCACCGCAAACCTAGCATATGGCTTGTGGAGGCCCACCCGGCTTTGCTTTACCCGCACACCATGGGAATGAGGGCATCGGGCCAAGGGGGCTGGCGTTGCATCATGTTGTGCGCGGTACTGACTGTCCGGGGCGTCACCCGCCGCTAGTAGGGGTGGGAGCTCGCAAGTGCTCGTGAGTCTTTCTTCTTTTGCATCGCCGACTTCGACGAGCTAACATCTCTGTTCTTCCACATGTCCAACGTCCATGGCGGGAAGGGGGACTGGGTGACTCTTGGCTCAGC
>KL198026.1:306863-317203 GCA_000697705.1 Botryobasidium botryosum FD-172 SS1 | reverse complement strand
GAGAAACGCTGGTGGCGCGAATGAGCTTGGGCACCAGATTGACGAAGGGCCGAGGCATCGAACTAAGGGCAAAATCTCTTCAGATTAACCCGCGCAGTGAGAGAGACGAGCATGCGTGGTCCGTGGACTGTGCACGAACCTGGGTGAAGGCGGTCCTAACCACTCCAGCGGGCTTCCAGCGCATCGCTAGGCCTCGGTTTTAATTGAGATCGGCGATGCATATACCTAGCCAACCTTGGCTATATGAGGCGCGCGCAAACGTTGAAGTTGAAAAGACGTGACTGTCAAAGAACGGTGCGCTGTTTCTTCCCTATACCGACATCGACGAAAGGATTGATTGCGGCAGACTTAAGGAAAGCATAATGAGGCAAGGAAGAGTGCGACGGTAGCGGGGAAAACATGGTGATGCCGGATATGGAGGACACACATCTCTCGTGGCGACTGCAAGGCTATTGATGACGCCTTCCTTCTGAAACAGATTGAGAGATGGGCTCGGGCGCGGATGGAGAGCATAATTGTCTAATTTCATTGCGGATCAGAGCCTATGTACATGCTGAGCCAAGAGTCACCCAGTCCCCCTTCCCCGCCATGGACGTTGGACATGTGGAAGAACAGAGATGTTAGCTCGTCGAAGTCGGCGATGCAAAAGAAGAAAGACTCACGAGCACTTGCGAGCTCCCACCCCTACTAGCGGCGGGTGACGCCCCGGACAGTCAGTACCGCGCACAACATGATGCAACGCCAGCCCCCTTGGCCCGATGCCCTCATTCCCATGGTGTGCGGGTAAAGCAAAGCCGGGTGGGCCTCCACAAGCCATATGCTAGGTTTGCGGTGCGTGGTGAGGAAGAAGAGCCGGGTCCGGGACAAACAGCCTTATATACCCCTGCGTTGCATCCGCCGTCTCGCTGCATCCGCCCGCTGCGCATGCGCGACTGGCGGGCCACGTGATCATAGTAAGAGTGTACGGTCCTTATATATTATAAGCTTCTTCACTTCGATCGATTCACGCTCATACGTATGCCTGGTAAGCTGGCATTTCGCAAGGTTGGTGAAGAAATCCGGATTCCGTTAAGTACTATCCGTCCGCTATATGCCCGATGGCCTTACATAATAAGTACGCTTATGAAGAGAGGATGGTGGTAAAAGAGTGAGAAAGGAGAGGATGGTGGTGAAGGGAGGACGGTAAAGGGGAGATGATAAAAGGAGGATGGTAAAGGAAGCATGGTAGAGAGGGAGGTGGATGATAAAGGGACGACAGAGAGGACGGATGATATTACTACTTTTGCCAAAAATCTCCCAGCATAACCGACGGTTCTCTAAAAGGTTCCGTGAAAATCGACTCTGGGGTAGTGTAAACCATGTAAAATGGAGCCATCACAGAGCCGAAGAAGGGCTTGACGGCCTTCATGGTAAAGTTCTCGGATATGTAGAGCGCTCCGAGAATGACCTTTGTGACTTTGAGCTCCTGCGGTGCATGCATGAGTAAGTGCAAAAGGACGAAGCGCCCGGGGTACGTCTTACCTTCGGCACTTCCAAATCCGTCCATTTCCAATAATCACCCGGTGCCCTTCCTCTCTTTCCGCTCCTTTCGTCTTCGGCCTTCTGCGCTGTGTTCATAGCCTGGGCGTATGCCTCCATGCTAGCTTTTGCGGCTTTGCTAGAGCAGACAAAGTGTTGGCAGAGCCCGGAATGAACAAGCATCGCCGCCAACGCCTTTTCCGCGATCATAGCACCCTAAAAAGCAAAGAGTTAAAAAGATGCGGGTGCAGATCCGGAGACGACCGTGTGCAAACCTTGAGTTTGGTGAGCTGGCCTGGCCCGAGATGCTTGTAATGCTTGACTGTAAACTCGACAACAACTGGACAGGCACATACTTAGCACACCACAAGAAAAAGGCGATTTATGTGAGGCTAATATTGGAACTCACGATCATCCAGGACGGCGTCGCCTAGCCACCTAAGCCAGTGACGAGAGATCAACAACATTTGCCATCCCGTCATCCCGCTTGGCTGCGTGAGAGGGGTATGTGTCAGCCCTTTAAAGTGGCCACGACTTGAGGGAGCCGTTACTTACGAGCACCTGAGAGACTAGATCATATCGCGTGATTGGCCCGATTCGCTCCTGAAGATGCCAGATTGTCTCGCGATTGGACAGGTTCTCCAGAAGAAGTTGTAGTGGAGGCAGCTGCAGCTGCAAGGCATCTGGACAGCTCGGAAGACCCAGACGTGTCGCAACTCGGAGTAAAGCGTATCTTCCGCCCGACGAATTCGCGGCTTCAAGCAAAGCCTCGACTACGTCGGCAATGGACTGGGGACGAACATGATCAATGGCTAGAATCAGTTTGCTACCGCTTCTACAGGAGCTCTCACGTACCTTATCTGCTAGCCTACGCGCCCGCCGTTCCGAGAGCGAGAGCGTGACGGCAAGGCTACTACTCGACTGAGGTGTGGCAATCAGACCGGGTAAACCACATCTCAGCGCACCGCGGAGTAGACTTTTGTTGCTGACAATCGTGCGCCGAGCTTTCTCTAGTGGGGCATTCGTCGACGAGGCGACACCCCGACGGTAGGCATCGTACACCGTATGTGCAGAGACGCTTAACTTAAGCCGCGTATCTCCTAAAAATATATAATTTAAGGTTCGCATATTTTGTGCTTGCAATAAGTTGAAGGGCATTTACCATGGTACTCGTTCCGCTCGTAATCCATACCATGGCGAACGACACCCTCCTTAGGAGCTGTGACAGAGACTTGCGTTCCGCTCTCTCCTATAAGTCCGTCAAACAACGAAACGCGCGCGTAACGAATCGCGAGATGATGGTCGTAATGGTCCATGACCATTGGGAGAATGCGCAGGACGCTGAACAAGCTAAAAAGGTACGGCTTCAATACGAGGGAACGCGGCCTGGTTAAACGTGGCTTGCCTGATGGAGACCGCAGGATGATAGCGACTTCGAAACGCCATGACATCTATTGGAATACGCCTCAGGTCGGCCTGGGAACTTCGCCCAAAACGGGTATATACTCACATTTGGGTTTGCCCGGTTGAAGCAGCGGAGTCAGCCTAAGGACGGGGCTATCTAATCGAATTCCTGGTCCGCTTCTCCTACTGAGGCTCCGGCGCTATATGACAGCCATCAATGTAAGTATTCGGGTCATCCTCTGACAACCACGGAGGCATGGCCGTTCACGTACTGTGTCGTGGGACAAATCCGAAAAGCGCATGGTGCCCGGAAGAGCATATCGTGCACCATGGTTGCCGTCTTCGACAATCACCGCTCGCATCAATTGGCCTGGTGCGCGAACAGCATTGGCCGTAATGTTCGCTGCCAGCTCTTTCCTGTTGAAATCCTTCATGCAGCTCCAATCAACCGCTTCATTTATGTCGAAGCACGGAAGATGGAGTGGCTCCGATGCAGGTACGACAAAGCCCGATTTCAATGGGACCAGAAAGTATGCAGTATCGTCGAGGGGGCGAGAAGTTGAACCGCTTGAAATGATAGAGCATATGTCCCATGAAACACGGTGGAATTTTCGAATGACCGCCTCGGTGACGGCGATCGGCGCACAACGGGTGAGCTTGATCGGGCACGGAAGCCCATTCACGAGCGTGGACATGGCGGCGATATCAGATGATGGCGCCTTGGTGAATAGGCCAATGGATGGGAATGAGGAATCCGAAGGCCAGGCGGAGATAACGACGGGATACAGCAGCAGCTCTGTTTGCTGCTTGAGATAGACACCGCTGTTCCGCCAAAAAGGCGCGTCCAACTGTGTGTATTGGCGATCCGCGGTCTTGGGGCAGGTGTGCTTCCAAGCGGGGACATCCTCCCGCGGAAAGAGATCGTCGTCAAGCAGACCCGCGACAAACAGCTTCCCACACAACGCAAACGCGGCCAGCTGAAGAGCGTCATCTTCGGACGGACATCCCTCGCTCACCGCCTCGGAGACAGGGAAACGATGAGGGAGCGTGACCGTGCACGTCACAGCGCCGGAAGGAAGTCGGCTGAATGCAATGCGGTAACCAGGCGTCGCGCCATCTACTCGAGAGGCCAGAGCAGCGGCAGTGATATACCTCTCGATGACGTCAACGGCATCGCGGACGTGCAGCCTCGCACCGGTCGTTGGGCTTTCGATAGGGACTGTTGGAATATCGTGGGTTGAGAAAAAATGGCGCAGCGATAATTTGACAATGATACGCACGCTTTGAGAGGATACAGGACGGCTGCGCCTGCTGGATCACTCCGGCGGCGAGGCGGCACTTCTTGCTGGATCCAGAGCTCACGGCGACTGGCAAGATCTTACGCTTCGGTGGGCGGCCAATATTGATAGCCTGAGAGACCTGCAAAGGTCGGACATTTGCCTTCGCGAGATAGGCTGACGTGCCGGCGCCGGGAGGGGGAGCAGTGCGCCCAGGCGGGAGAGGCTTCACTGGACGAGAGGAAGGCATGATCAAATATTGTGATGAAAGAGAGACAGGTGTGAAAAGAAGTGTGAGATGTAAAAAAGAGGGTGCAGCCGTCGAGTTTGAGGACGGAGGTGGATGTAAGTGAAAGAGGGGTGTTGGGGGGAGGTTGGATCGATTCGAGAGCCACCCGCGTCGCCAAAAACCGACTCTGATCCGCCGCTCTAGTAGTGGGACTGCTGCCACCAGCATCCGCGTACATGTATATGATGCGGAGACCTCGACCATTGTACCATAGATTGCGTATATAAAAGTAGGCCAACCCGAGTAGACATCCACACGCCCGAATACGATTAAAGAGCTCGTGCCTATATAACCAGTCCACTGTCGCATATTTTTTTACAACCTGCGCACTTATAGATTATACCCAGCCCACAGATACGTCAAGGCTTTCAATTGTCTCCAGATACGCGGACATCCTTGACCTAGGCTACTATTTGATTCTGCAGCCATTTCGCTGAAAAGGCCCCGACGGTAGGAAAGGATAGCTAATCGAAGTGAGGTCTCCAGTCCATTGCTACAGGCCAGCTGAAAATTGGACGCCAGGTGCTCAACTGACCCAATAGCGCCAATTACTGGGCAATTGAATAATGGAAAGGGCCATAATCCCCAATGCACTGCCAGCGAGCAGAACTGAAATACCAAGAGCAATTCTGGTATGCAGGCGGTCGTCTTGAGCCTGATGAGCTATAAAGATCCCGAGGGGCGCAAGGGGTCCCCTCTCTGCGCAAGGTGCCTCCAAAGACAAATGGGCTCCGGCACGAGTCGACGTCCAGAGCCCAAGCGCGGCAGTTGGGGGGGAGGGGGGGGGCTGCAATTCCACAGTCAACCCCCCAGATTCCCAGATCCACAGTGGAAATATAGTAACAAAAAAGTGCGCGAGTTGGCCAGTGTGGAAGTCTACCGCGGATAACGTGGTTGATATGGGTATCCGATCCTGGAGACAGCCAAAACCGATAGCGGCATGCTATATCGCTATGATACGGCAACGTGTGTTCAGCACTGGTGCGTGCAGCTGGAGACATTCCATGGCATTAAGGTCAAAGGCCATATCGCTGGGGATGGAATAAACTCGGGACAGTCAGGAAAACGGCATGCATGCCAGCTATCTATGGGTATTGCGTATTATCAGTTTTCCGTTTAAGAGCACATGAGGGCATCGGCATACTTGTGGCGACCTTGATGTGCGCCCTTTCGGGATGGGGGAGTCCATGCAGCCATCGGTCTTACACTGCTGATGAGCACCGTGCCCCCCTCCCCCACCTGTACATGCGTACGCACAACACTGCACGCTTCGACCTGGTGCCCAGTGCTGGTAACTTGTCAAACTCTCGGCTCCCTCAGGCCTCAGGCCTCAAAGCTGGTCTCTGGAGATTCGCTGCGCCGAGAAAAAATTGACCCAAGAAGACTGGGTTGAGGCCCGGGCGCCTGAAAGGCAAATGCGGGAAGGTATTCGAGGGCCCCAAGTTCCATGAGCAACTTTTGATGATGAGCTGACTGTTGAGCCGGTTGGCGTCTCAGAACTGGCCACAGAGCCATACAAACAAAAGCACCGCCATTATAATCAAGGCTACCTCAAGGATCAATTCAACGTCGACGCGCAGATATACGAATCGCGATGGATTTCACAGAATTATACAAGCAGACATCATCCCTGGTCGCGTTCAGCCCAGGCAGCCATTTCATCCTCACTGCCGTGCAAGACAGAATTATCGTCCGGCGCACAGACTCGTTCCAGATTGCCCGCACATGGCTCGTCAACACCGCGCCTTCCCCAACGCACGCCCTCCTTGCTAGCAGCAAATCTAAAGCAGGCACCGCATCGGATGGCTGGGTATCGCATGCAGGCTGGTCTAGAGACTCCGAGTACATCTTTGCTGCGTGCGCGAAGAGAGGCGTGGTAGCTGTGTACAAGATGGAGGACGAGGAATGGAACGCTCGGATTGAGGCTGGCCCGGAAGGGCTCGTGAAAGCCGAATGGGCGCCGGACGGTCGTAGTATCTTGTGTTTCTCAGAATGGGGAGTGAGTCGCTCGAAAGCGTCGGCTTCATACTGGTGGTTGATCGAATCTGTGAAATAGCTTCGCGTGACAATATGGTCCCTAATCTCTGGGACCGCGACGTATATCCAATACCCCAAGCACCCGGACAGAGGTTCGTGCTCTTGCCCAACCTCATCCTAACAATCGCATGGTTTAGTTGAGCCCGCTTAGGCTACACCTTTCGCCGAGACGGTCGCTACCTCGTCCTCGCCGAGCGGCACAAGTCTAAAGACACCATCGGTGTCTACGACGCCACCGATTTGTGGAAACTTGTTCGCGTAACTATCGGCCTCTTCACTCGATCCAACCTCGCACAACGTGCTGACCGTTCTCAAGCACTTTCCTCTTCCTACTAACTCAATCTCGTCGTTATCTCTTTCGCCCAACGGGGACCACATCGCTGTCTGGGAGGGTCCATTTGAGGTTGGTATGCGCCATAGATATGCGGTTTGAGTAGCTATATTGAACGTAGTTCTGGGCGTATAGTACAAGCTGCACGTCCTCAACCTTGCCGGCCATACGCTAGGATCTTTCGTTCCCGACCCAGACCCAGGCCTTGGGATCAGATGCGTGGCATGGCATCCTGCGGGTTCCTTTCTTGCTGCTGCTGGTTGGGATGACAAGGTTCCCTTCCATTGATTTACAGCTCGGAACGTCACTGATGTAGATAGTATGGGCTTCTTAGATTCATATCCTGAACAGCATCAGCTGGACGGAAGTAGCTTCTCTGGATATCACAGGCCGAATACCTTCAACCGCGGTGGGTTCCCCTTGCTCCCATTTCTTGTCAAGTTATGAGTTTAATTAGTTCTGCGCGCGCGTTATAGACCTTATGGAGAGAGCCGCCAAATTGGCTTGAAGCCACCCACGGACGGGGCTTTCTACAATGTATTGCTCGATCACAAATATTGGTGCTGCCCATATTCTCATATCGTTTCTGGTTTCGCGTTTGAGAGATGAACGTGTCCCGACACCGCACTCAATAACGCTCATTCGACCGAGCATCACAAAGCCGCAGTCCAAGGCTGGGATCGCGCAACTTGAATGGAATGTTACAGGAACGCTACTTTTTGTTCGATCTGGTGAGCTGCATCCACTCGTTCGCGTTAACGAACACTTCATTTTCTCATTTCATGCGATCTATGGCCTACGCATCCACAGAGAACTCACCAACTGCGCTCTACGTATTCTCGTTCCCATCGCCATCCGAGGCGTTCCACCCCCGGCTAAAGACCGCTCTGCTGCATTCGCAGCCTATCACGCACGCACGCTGGAATCCCATTCGATCCGGCTCGCTCGTCATCGCCTGCGACACCGCCGGTGTGTACACATGGAGCGACGAGTGGATATCGGAGGGTGCGGATTTGGCAGAAGAAATAGCCGAGTGCGTTGGTATCCCTGCCAGTAAGTAGCTCACTTTCATATATCTCCTGGTACTGCTCCCCGCGGCCGAGAGCTGAAATTTGGTGCACCACGGGAAAGAAAACTTTCAGAACAAGGATACGCGGTGGGGCCCTGATGGGAAGGCGCTGTTACTTTTGGATAAGGAGACGTTTTGCTGTGCGTTTGAGGTGGATGATGAGGATGATCATGGCACCGAAGAATGAACATAATGTACCTAGTCCTGCCGCGACAAGCGAAGCGTTTGTCTTGCTCACGGGCTCCTACAAACTTTTCGCGATCAACTATGAGTTTTAAAAAATGTTTGTGTCGAAATTGTGGGGACGGGGTACGGGGTTTTCTGGGGTTAGGGTCCCGGAGGAGACCAAATACCGGAATCACGCGTTTCCTGTGAATTTTGGACCGACGCGCCCCTTGTATAAAACCTCGTCGACGTGGATCCTGGACGATGCCCAACCGCGCGCAAATCCTCTTCCTCCTCTCCTTCACGACCACCCTCGGGGGCCTAATTTTTGCCTCGCGCTACGTGTTTGCCTGGTTCGACTATTATTCACAAGAAGAGCCCATCACGCACCCGAATCCTATCATGTCGGCGCTCCTTTCTTCACCGCAGCTCGTCGCACTCGTCGTGGGTGGGCTTGCGTCGTTGGCGTTTGCGTATTATCTTCGCACCAACGATGGTAAGTGGCCCTTTTCTTGTTGGCACGCTTACGCACTCTGATACTAAGTATGTCGTTCCAGTCCGCAAGCCCGTCCTAGACCCCAAGGAATGGAAGGAATTCCCACTGAAGGAGAAGATTATTATCTCGAATAATACTGCACTGTGAGCTTTTATTTCTATCTCGGCGCCATATCCTGCTGAACATATCTGTGCCTGTAGGTATCGCTTCGCCTTACCGCACCCAGAAGATGTCCTTGGTCTCCCTATTGGCCAGCACATCTCTGTGTCCGCCGAAATTAACGGCAAGGCAATCACCCGGAGCTATACTCCCACGAGCAGCGATGATGACAAAGGCCACTTCGACTTGGTTGTAAAGGTACCATCAATCCAACCTACTTTTACTATGCCGGAGACATCGTCTGACTGACACCGCTTTTAGGCTTACGAGCAGGGGAATATCTCCAAGTATCTTTCCCTCCTCAAAATTGGCGACAAAGTCCGCGTGAAAGGTCCCAAAGGTCAATTTAACTACCATGCTTCCCTCTCCCGCGAACTTGGCATGATCTGCGGCGGTACCGGCATCACGCCCATGCTCCAGGTCATCCGCGCCGCACTGAAGAACCCGCTCGACCGCACCAAGCTCAGCCTCATCTACGCCAATGTCACATTCGAGGATATCCTTCTCAAGGCAGAACTTGATGAGCTTGCAGCGAAGCACCCTGGGCGGTTCTCTGTGTATTATGTTTTGAATACTGCTCCTGAGGGATGGACGGGTGGTGTTGGGTTTGTGTCGAAGGATATGGTCGAGAAACACTTGCCGCCTACAGATACAAATATCAAGATCCTTCTCTGCGGTATGTTCATTCTTCGGTTGAGCCACTCCGTCGCTGATCTCTGACTCTCCCTAGGTCCTCCACCCATGATGACTGCCATGAAGTACGTTGAATTGTGGTACAACTATGGAACCTCTGACTGATGTTGTTTACCTCCTCAGAAAACACCTCGCGGAGCTGAACTACCCCGCTCCCAACACGGTCAGCAAGCTCGTCGACCAGGTTTGTTACATTGGTTTTCCCATGTCAGCGTCCAGCTGCTTATATGCATTTCGCAGGTCTTCCTGTTCTAAATCCCGTTTCAATGCATGCCTCGTGTCGAAGGGTTGTTGTTACTGTTTGATCTTTATGCTTATGAGCAGCGGATAATGATTAGAGTTCCTATTTGCTCGTCGTCCACCCAGTTCTGTCTGATGCCATGAGTGTTAGAATAGTTTCCATATCCTCACCTTTAATGCCTGGTCGGCCAATGAGTGGCAGATACGGTGAGTCGCAGTGAGTACACGGCCGGAAGATCTGGCTAAGATTCGCGGGAACACGGAAAGCCAGGATCCTTGTATGTGTTGCTTGAATTTGGGCTTGAAACCCTGATAATCCTACAACCGCTGAGAGGTCGCTGCACGCGCCAAACTGCGGGCAATTTAACGATGTCTAGGATCCAGGAATTTCGGGATCCTGGTTTTCTTGTTTTACAAGAATGAGGCCAAAAATCGTACGTACACGCGTAGGGCAATTTCTGGTATTCAGGATGTGGTCAAATGCTGACCGAATATGGTCAGTCCTTGGAGCGTTGGGAAGATTGCGTGCGTGGTATTCCGAAGATGGGCCAATAATGATAAATACATTATAGAAGGGGATATATAGCAAAATAATGTACAAGAGGGGAGCGCAGGGGTGAGAGCCCACTGCAGCTATCAGCGCGAGCTAGGCATTGACGCGT
>KL198026.1:105353-300180 GCA_000697705.1 Botryobasidium botryosum FD-172 SS1 | reverse complement strand
GGGGGGGGCGGGGGGCGGGGGGCGGGGCGGATCAAGAGCAGCGTGGGTGTGGTGTACGTGCGGTGTGCAGTGTGCGGCGGGATCCAGTTCTCGTCTTGCTCGGGACTCGGAGCTTTATAGAATACCGGTACGAATTTGACGAATTGCTCGCGAGCTCTTTACATACGGAAGATTTGAGGGTTGGACGATGAGTGCTTACTCTGAGTCTGATGCTTTAAAGCCTATTGGCTGTGGTTTGAGCGGGATGGAAGTAAGAGGGGGGGGGATAGTATTAGCCACGAATCCAGAGGCGAATCATCGAAAACCGGCGCATTTTTATGTTATTAAGTACTCGCAACTCCAACGTAGCCTGCACATCAAGACGACGAGCGACACGAGCCAAGCAATCGGGATCGCCTCGGCCCCATAGCTTGGGGCGAGTGAGATGATACTGCCCCGATTGATTGGCGCCCGCCACTTGTTACGCCCAGACGTGCGCGGATTAAGGTCGCGTTGTCTCCTCGCAAGCATGTCGTGTGGAGGAGACGTGCCACATCTGGCCTCGTTGGTCATATCGGTCTCGTGCGAGGGTACGGCCCCGTGGAGAGCATGGGTCGATCGACAGATCGTCTGCAAAGAATGGATCAACTCCAATAATGTCTGTGCTCAATATCGGGACGAGGGAGAAAGCCCATACCGTAGTTCCTATCTCATCTACAAACGCTCAGCATTGGGAAGCGAACGGGTGCGCAATGGAGGGCACTCTACGGCAACCTGTGCACTCCAGGAGGAGCCACCTGCAAGAAGACGCCAGCGAGTTACTTAGTATTGGCTGTAGCACATAGTGGGAGAAAAAATGCAGAGGGTGTCGAGCGCTAACCGTCGAGAGCCTACGATTTGTGTCGTTCGTGGCGACTAGCCTCGTCGGCACTATAAGTTGTTGAGGGAGAAACGTAGCACTGCTTAGCAACAGTGTCAAATATGCAGTGAAGCGTTGCAGTGGCGTACCGCCTCTGTCAACGTGCTGTAGACCTCCTACCGCATGGAGAGGATGCCGGGTGCTTGGTAAGCATTGCTGATTGCTTGAGAGCGATGCCGAGACGTTCGACCCCCGGCGAGTCGCGGATGAGAGCACCCGTGACTTCGAGTGCGCGGAGCACGATTCTTGCGACGGTGAGGTGTAGAAGCCCTTGTATACTGAATGGAAAGGGGCGCCAGTGATCGTAAGCGAGAGGTGCTGGCGAGGGGTGGGCCAGGAGCGAGGCGGGGAGCTGTAAAGCGATCGTGGTGGCGGAATCGACTGGACATCCGCCGCTTCAGCTGAGGATGGCTGTGTGGTGGAGAGCGCGTTGGCGTTGGCGAGATGGGCCGGGAGCGAGGGTGAGAGACGCCTTGCGCGACGTCGATGGTGGACTCGCCATGCGCACCTGGAGCCATACATGCGATCTGGAGTCGCGTAGTTTTGAGTCATATTAGAGACGAGACCCACACAAATGCCGCGTGAACAACTGTACTGGGCGAGTAAATAGTCGATATGCACCGGTGATGTAACGCGATCGTAGTTGCGGAGCGTCAGCCAAAGGTCGTGCATTTATAATTTGAATCAAACAATATTGCAATCGACAAGAGCGAGTTGTACACAAGAGCGAGCGCTGATTATCGACGATGGTGAAAGCCGTAGAGTTGATAGGAAATGGCACACAGTCGGCTAAGCGCTGTGAGATCTTGAGAGATGGGGCCTGGGAGAGGAGATGCGCGAAGAGCATATTTATATCTGAAGCTCGAAGGATGTGGAGCAGAAAGCCCGCGATAGTGCACCTTGCGGGAAGCTTCAAACATCGATATATCAGTAAATTGGATGATCTCTCACCGAATTCATGTCAAGCGTCCACATACCTCCACACACGCGGGACTCCAGATTCCATCGCGTTTCATTTTGACCAGAGCAATCAATTTTCGAAGCTCATTTGTGAAGCAATATCGCGATGGCAATGAAGTTGAATTCGGAATTTCCAAACCACCTAGCTCGATCGTCGCGCGCTGTCCATGCGTTGAACATTCGCCGTGCGTTTGCCCAGGCTGCGTAAACTACTTGCTTGCTGGACGAAGTCACGGTCACGCTGCAGCTCCATATAATGTAACGCATAGCGCTGAGCTTTCTCTTTCAACTCCAACAGCCGACTGCAGATCGTAAGCTCAATATCGTTATCAATGTCAATGTCAAGCATGTCAAGGCTGAAACGTGTAGCATCTAGAGTATAGAGCCCATATATCTATATTGTTAGTTGCGAAGTACGCGCCCATCGAAGTGTCATCATGCAAACCTACTTCACTTCGCCATATACTCTCAGATTTGTTCAGTTCTCGGAGTTTCATCGATATCAATATCCGAAACTCGGCATTTCTATATATATTGAATGCATGTCCTCGCACGTTCTCAAGCTAGGTCTGGTCTATCCCGTTCTGCAATCTGCCGGTGATCGTAGATTTATTATGAATATTGGCCGCCTTGTTTATATAAATATTGCTCGCCATATGGGTATGGCCGCCCCACAAACTCCTTCCAAGAACTTCATCTATTCGAACGCCCGTATACAAGCTCACACCCCAGAGTTTCACTATCGCGTCGTCCCCTTCTGGCGCGTTTGGAATCTACATTACAGTATCACGTCGTCCTGCGCTCGTGCCCTCAAGCGAGGTGTGTCCGGCCGCTGCCATCGTGTCTGCTCATTGTCGAAAGACCATGCTAACTTGTGGTATCCTTATACTATCCAGAATTCCCGCATGCGCCCATTCATATCTCTCTCAGGCTTCAAGCTTAAGCAAGTCTGCGTTGAGCACTCAGGTGCCCAGGCATTCTCCGAAGGGTCTGCCCTGCGATATTCGACCTTCTTGCAATCGGAGGTATACGCAAAACACCAGAGGTCCTTAAACAATGTCGTGTCGCCACCGGGGGGGGGGGGGGTCGAAGACCTCCACGCATACCAGTACGCCATTTCCCCTCGCTCCCTTGCATGGCTGTACTAACCATGCACATCAGTAAAACCACACAGTTCTCTCTGCAGCTCCCGCCGCAGTGTTGACAAGAGTGCGTCGCTCTCCCCCACTCTTTTGCGTGATTTTACTGAGTACGCGTACACATAACCCTCGCCCAAGCTACACCCGCCCCCTGTCCTCTGCTCGCTTGAATCCCAGCCCTGCTTACGACCGGCCCTACAAAGCGTGCACCTATTAGGTCGATATCGACGCTCGCAAGCGCATATATACATTCGAGAAACTCGGCAACTTTGGTGCTCGTCTTGTGTCTTTTGGCGCGCGCGCCCTGGGGCTGCCGCGACAAAGACGACGAATATATGGATGACCTCGCACGCGAGAGGAGGTAAGTGGCAGTGATAGACCAACCATTTGCCACATTGCTAAACTGGCGCCTAGTGTTCAGAAAGAAGCTTGGGTTGCAAGGGTAGTTGCCAATAAGAGCGCCGCTTCTACCCGCTCGGGCGCGTGGGCTTATCTGGATTGCTGGAGTAAATTTTCTGCTCGCAGCAATCTCAGACCGCGTGTAGGGAGCTTTGATCACCAACCAGCTCTCTCCGCATCAAAGGGACGCGAGCTAATCGACCCGGAGGACTCACAGCCCGTGATACGGGCATCGAAGTACTTTTGACCGATTATTCGGCGCTTTCCTTAAGCTTATGGCGTTATTTCACCGGATTTTCATGCTCAAAACGAGGTCAATATTTTCTGCCTAGGCTAGTTCTCCTTTTTCCTCGTAAACCAGCGCAATCTTGTCTATGGGTACGGTAACTACTTCGTGCTGGTGTTTCCTCACCGCCGGGTCGAGACCCTATTACGTACTAGTCCGCGGTGGCTGCAACTTTCATACGAATCGATTCGTGTATGCAGTCTCTGCGTCCACCCTTCCAAGTACATACATCTCTCTGCCAGGAGCTTTGTCCGTTCGGGAGCGAGACAAGTTCTGGTCATACGCAGGCTCACCTCGCCCGGATATACTGAGACGGCAAGAGAGGTTGGTAACCGAGAACACAGCGCTTGATGATGCGACGCAACCACCACTCTAAGTACCTGTGCTCTGTTGATTCTTGCTCAAACACCCCCAAAATCACGCATTGGTACTCTGAAGTCTTGTAATTTATGCCTGCTCCAAGTCTGACGCTTAAACCGTATGCAAACAAGTGGGGCTCCCTGACAGAAGGTGTGCAGCTCAATCGCGCTAGCGATAGCAGGGTCAAGTCCCGTAGACGCGTGCTAGACTAACACATCCTGCGCAGGCTAAGACCAAACGGAACAACAAGCAGCGCGAGGCAAGCAATTGGGATCGCCTTAATCCCATAATCCGGGATAAGTGCGAGCGATATGCATGTAGCAGTATCATCCCAATTGATTGACGCACGCCCACTGTTACAGCCAGACGTGCCGAGTCGTTCTTCAATAGCGCCGGCTCTGCTCCGTCCAGTTTCTTGAAAGATCGCGGCGTTTTCGATAATGGCGCGTAAGGGACACGCGCGCGATGGAGACAGAACTAGAGGTGGACAGTCATAGTTGTGGAACTTGATATTGAGATGAGAATGCGAGCATCAGGCCAACCGCAATCATACTATCCACACACCTCGTTCGGAGCGGATATGTAGCACTGGACCACTGACTTGGCTCCCGGGTTAAGGCACGCTGCCTTTTCAGAGAAGAGAGCGGAAGAGGCACAAAGAGGCTGTCGTCCAAATATAAAACCACGCGGGCTCGACTCGGGAAACTGGCGAATTGTTCAGTGAGTGACGGCGAGTCAGATAACAGCCTCGGAGAAGATCAAGGGCCGTACATTAGTCTTCTTCCTTGCCTTATCGATCTGCCGTAGGAGATGCAGTCGCCCCATACTCTGGACGGGTGGCTTCTAGGGGTGGCTCTGATCGTGTCTGTTCCTGCGGACGCGGCCTCGCGGACATCTAGCAGCACGACGCAGACCGCCAATGATTGAGGTCGATCAGAGTGTGAGGAGGATGGCAAGAGTTCCTCGCTCTTATGACGCTCTGCCTCGGAGCGGAGCTTTTGGACTTTGTTCAACGGGCTACGCAACGAATGCGTCCCACTTCCCGGAAAGATGGCAGACACGAAGGCAACCGGCTCGACAAAACTTCGCCTCCAGCCAAGTCGCCTAGTCACAGGCGCGCTCGAGGCCCATCCAGTGCGCACATTGATAGGTTTTCGGCTCCGATAACGAGGCTTCAGTAGGCGCTGTTCCCGATACCAGCCGAATCGAAAGCGAGAGAGGGGGAAGCAGGCGTTGCACCGCAAGAGTCCTATGCCTGTCAACCCCCTCAGCCACAGGAGCGCCCGATGAGCATCTTCGTAATTTGCTGCGATGGCGGCGGTCTTCTTTGTTCAGTTCCTCTACGAGAAATCAACGATAGCACAAAACCGTATTGGTACTTACGAGCGCTTGGACTTGCGCCATCCTGGATACCCGCCCTGCCTTGATCAGCACAGTCAACCAAAGCCGGCCGCTCTGTTGCTGTGGAAAGTCGTGCGCACTCGAAAGATAGCGGAGAGAAGAGGAAGAGTGCCCGACCACGATAATTACACAGTCGATGTAAGAGGTGGTCGTGATTTTGGGCGGTAAAAAATCGTGGCGGCTGACAGCGGCTGTTTCGAGGATCCATTCGACGCACTCAGACGCTGGCATAGCTTTTGTTATGCTCAGAACCTGTAAAAAGACGCCGAGGTAAGACCCCCTGCCTTTCGATCATATCTAGCCGGCGAAATAAAAATGACTCTGTGGTAAATCCATCTCTGGGTCATTACCGCAATCTCTGTCAAATCAAGCATCAAGGCGAGAAACACTCTTACAAATACCACTGGGAGCGTACCCAAGGATAGGCGAGGCGACGAGTTCCATGCGCCGGGGGAGTGTAACGCGATCGTAGTTGCTGGACCTCGGTTGGCATCGATGTAACTATACTTGGGACAATTCAGGTGGGTGAAAAGGGCGGCGAGCTGTGGTGATGAGGCGAACAGCCGCAATGCGTACATAATTGTCGGACGAAGTGCTGAGACTTGAAATTTTAGGACACAGTCGCTCCAGCAGAGCAGTCGGCGTGTGGGAGAGAGCAAAAGGATGCCAGAAGAAAGCTGGCGGAAAATATCGAGTTTATATTGGTGGGGCTCTAGGGCACGTAGAAGCTCGCGCGCCTCGGCCCTCAGATTCTAGAGATAGAACCAGATCAAAGCGTTCGAGGGAAGTTGGATCTCCCACCAGAACATCCGGCGTGAGATGTCATGCACCATTTTCAAATTGAGCAGAGCGCTCAAGGCGCGAATATTTGCGCATCGCTCCCAGAAGCTAGGCAAAGCCAAAATCACGGTTTGGAGTCTGGACAGGTCTGAACGTTAGCCGCCGACGTCCGACGGCGCGCGCTCAAACAGGCTCATCCATGTAAGCATATTGCGAAGTGGACGTCAACGTCTGTCAACGTCAACGTCGCCGCTTGCATGACTCCGAAAGCTGAGCGCTGAGTACCTGTAAGGCGGCAATACCTTGGATCGTGCTCGTGGTATCAGTCAGTGCTTAGCGGTTGTGGAGCTGAACGCAGAATCTCCCAGCCATGCGGCTTGTCGTCGTCGTCTGTGGCTCCGTGCGTTAGCTGTGATGAAAGTCACCGTCACACTGCAGCCGCCGCATTGTAACGCATAACGCAGTCTACTTACGCTTGCCTTTTCAACTCCAAGCACGCGGAGCCTACTTCTAGACGACATATGAGCACCAACCACACAAGCTCAATGGCGAATCATCGCCCGTCAGCGCTGAAACGTGTAGCAGCTGGACGTATGAGTCTAGAGCTTATGTGCCCAGCTCTCGCCGCGGACCAACTCCACTTCGACGTGTTCCTAATGTATACTTGCGGTGGCAGATCTTTCACCATATGTCAATGTCCATAACGCGGTCGCGGTGAAGTATGCAACTTCTCAGAGTTTCATCGACATCAGCACCAGAATCTCGGGCTCCTCTGTATGGAATGCACGTATCAGAACGTTCTTGAGCCTGGGCCTGGCCCACAAGCTCGCTCTAAAATCTGCCGGTGATTGTCAGCTTGCTGCAAATACTATTTATACAAACAATACTCGCAATACGGGTGTGGCCGCTCCACAAAGCCCTCCCAGAACTTCGTCGATTCAGACAGCCTCACTCCGGAGCTTCAAAATCGCATCGTCGCCTCCCTCTAGCGCTCTCAGGACTTGCACTATACTATCATGTCGTCTCATGGTTCTGTCCCCGAGCGAGGTGGGTCCGGCCGATGCCATTTTAGGCTTCCCAGCCCATTGTTAGAGCTTTGGAGGACCATGCTAACTTGCGATTGTTCCTATGTTGCCTACTAGATCCTCCTGCATGCGTCCGCCCATATTTCCCACAGGCTTCAACATTTCAATACCCAGGTTGGCACGTTTGATCTTCTCACATTTCGTGATTTGACAAAATCTTTCCAGTATTCGCCATGGAAGACACCCGCTGCAAGTTGCAACTGCGCTCCCGTTACTTGATAAGGCATCCTTGGAGTCTGCTACTTCCTCCTTCGACAGGTAGAGACCGTGAGAGAAGCCTACTCATTAACGCTTGCTCGTGTGAGTACTTCATTTTTGTGGTTTTCGTCGAAGAGCTTAAACGCATATGTGTGCACCCTGCCTGACGCCTTTTAGACTATTGTTGGGATATTCGGCTGGTCCATGTAGCGTTTCATCATGTCTGCATGCATCCCTCGAGCCATTTTTGATTAATCGCAATATTCGGCGGCATTGTGCAGTAGACGCGGTTTCCTTTGGTTCACCTTATACTCTTCGACTCGCGCTGCGCTGCTATTCTAGTAAGTTTTGATGTAGGCCTCTTTGCTGCGCAAGCTCGTCCACTATATTGTGAATATCTGGCACATCTGACGTTGCCATCCGACCACAGATGCGCTAAATAGCAACGTAAGCCATCTCATGCCGAGTTCAGGTTAACTCTCCATCATTTCACGTTACTAACTTTTTATCGCCTCAGCAAACCCTTGTTAGGTATGCAGCTCAACTGGTCCATGCTACTCGAGCGACTCCAGACTACCTGTGGATATCGCGGCTATTCCACTGGGAGTAGGTTGCCGACCCTGCAGCCAGCTCGTCCGCGCCATGCAGTTGTTTATTTGTCGATAGGGAATACACTCCATCAGTCGTGCCTTGTCGCCGTCGCTGTCATTGTCATCACCACCTTTACCTCCTCTTGCCAGCATTCTCCTCGGCCATGACGCCATCGTTGACACCGCCATCCAACTCCCCTCCTTCTTTTCGGGCGTGTCAGGCGCATACATCCCTTCCATGGTGTACCGCACGTTGGCGAGCGACTAGTTCGACGTCGCCCGCCATGATAGGCCGGAAACGGGACTACGTTCGTCCCCATGGCATTTCAAGGCGCCTTACCGTGTCCCAAGACGTCAAAGCGACTCGCAGAGGCAAGAGACGTTCCAGCGAAGCCCCTCATGAAGCAGCTGGAACTGCACAGTCTCCGAGGCCTCCCGAAGCTCGACGTGCCACGAGCGAAATGCGCCATGGGACGTGATATCGCTTGGAACAGAGCTCGGAACCAGGGCAGACCTTTCTCGCTCGCATCGGCCGGCATTTAAAGAACCCTTCTCTTCTGGATCTGGCGACTGGGCCGATTACTCTTCGTAGACAAATATTTCGACAGCGGGGCGTCATTTAAGAAGGCGTTTGCGAAGCGGGTGCACGACGTTGTTTGAGGTTCTGCTGGCAACAGTCTCGTGAACCTTTCCAGCGTATGGGGGGCTTTGATCACCCACCGCCTCTCTCCGCATCAAAGGGACACGGGCCAATCGATCTGGAGGACTCGCAGCCCGTGATACGGGCGTCGAGGTACTTTTGATCGATTGTCCGCTTCCGTGATTTCGAGCTGTAGGCCATGCGCTAAGGATGGTGTTGATGGCGGGGGTTTCATCTCAATGACCTTGATCTCTTCGGGGAGCTACGAGACGTGAAGGCGTACATGGAGACATGTTTCCCCTGCGCTAGCTCACCACCGCATACGCGCCTCTGCGCCGTAAGGCATCTGCGTGAACCATTTTTTTCAGTGTTCCTAACCTTGATATTGATTCGCTCTCAACGTTCTCGTCTTTTCCCTTTCTGTTGTAGCTCTTCTGGTTTCCTATACAAACGTCTTTGCTGATGCACTGTGGAAACGCAACAATATTGATCGACGACCTCGCTATAAAGTATGTGTATAAAGAAATTCCGAATACAGTCTGAAGCATCGAGAGGAAATCACAAACGCGGCGAACACCCATTGTCAAGCAAGGTTTGAAAATAGCACTAGCAATCTCTCAAAGGAGCGCAACAACCCCTCCCAAAATCGCCACAACCGCCCACACTCCCGAAAACCCAAGCGCACCGGCGCCCAATCCCGCAAAGCCACCCACCGCACCATTAGTCATCGTCGTATGATTGGTGATCAAAATCGTCGGGATACCAGTGGTGTCGTTGGCGCCATACACATAGCCCGTTGCATTTGTAGGGAGAGGCGTGGGGTCTGCACATTTGATCGTCACAGAGGAGATGACGTTGGAGAAGTGGCCGCCGGCCGCGACGTAGTCGGGATCGTTCCAGTTGATCATGCCACCTGCCCACGTGACTGTCCCTGGGGCGGAGGTGTTGATGCCAGCGGGCCAGAGGCTGGAACGGTAATAGTGATACTTAGAAGCTTACCAAGGGAGAGGGTTAAAACACCAACGTACCTGATTTGAACGCGAGCAGGGGTAGTGGGATACTGATATACGCCACCGTTCAAAGTAGATTCCTTGGTAATGGTGCGAACGGTCTTTCCGTCGATCGAGAAGACGAGCTGGCTGGGCTGCCAGTCAATCTGCGGGTGGTCATTTCAGGGACATCATCGAGGGAATTATAAGCGAGTAACGGACGGTATAATCGTGGTAATTCGAATAGGTATCGGAGACGCCGTTGATGGTGGACCCATGATTAGCAGAGTCTATAGAGGTTACGGTTCGGTAACATGGGTCAATAGGCTTGAGGAGTATGGGACTCACAGTTGGCGACGCCAAGCCTAAAGTGTCGAGAAAATGCTTGAGTGGATCGATCCCAAGAGGACAAGGAAATAAATAACTCACCAGAAATAATTGGTCTGAGCCTGCGTCGTGTTGATGCCAGGCCACCTAAAAAAACACACATAGTATTAAATAAAACATCGACTCAAGCCTTGTTGTGCTCTTTAACTCACTCCCAGTCAATCTCATCCTTGGAGTCGCTCATAGTAATAAACGCCGAGACAACACCCGCCCACTTGCTAGTCTTCATCCTAGCAGTGATATTCCCATAGTGGACATATCGGGTCGAGCTAATCCGAGTTCCGCCGTTGGTCTGGGTGAGGAGAAGCGCGAGCTCGCCGCCGTTCTGGTTGGTGTTGATGACCTGGCCTTTATCAACGACCCAGTCGTATCCGGTGGCGTTGCCGTTGTATTGGGTGGAATTGGAGAGGATGCGCGAGTTATCTGCAAAGGTGTGCTGCGTAAAGCAAAGACGCGGTATCGTATCACTTGGCAATGGAACATGGAAGCGGGAGAGCGTACAGTAGCATCCTTGCATACGGGTTCGGGTTCGCACGAGCCAGGCGATTTGGACCCTACGCAAGGGCAAGGGATAATCAATGACCAGCCACAAGGAAATTAGGCGAGATGGCTTACAGAGCGGGTTGCAACCGCCAAGGCAGAACTATGTACCGTGTAAAGTTGGATCGTGTCTTCCTCGCGAAACATAGATGCTGGATACTCACATGTCCGCTGCCGCTGTACAGACACAAAGGGAGAAAAATGTGGTCGTCAAGGTGTGTTCGAACACGATGCGCGCAAGTTGACTGACCAGAAACCATACTCGGAGCAGCAAGGAGCGGAGGCAGGGCAGAGTTTGCCTGGTCCACTTTATGCACCACCAGCGTCAGCAGTTGCCTCCAATATTTCCAAGGTTACAGAGCCCACCAGATCTGCCCGCCCTGCGCGACGACGGGTGCAACTGCCGCCAGCAGGGGCAGCGCGAAGAGAGCGAGAGATGCAAAGGAATGCATGGTGGTGAAGCAAAGACTGGCTTTCCTTCGTGGTCAACGAGAGTGGGTAGTACCGGCTGTACTCTGAATCTTGCGATGGTGGTGGTTGGAGGAGGAGCGCAACGAGCCCATGACTAATGGCCATGCACCTGAATCAGAAGCGACGGCCCCCTGAATATTGCAACCTTGTGCTACAGGTACTATATATGGCACCTCTATCCCCTTCTTCGGCGTTAACGCACCCGGCTATGTTCGGCCCGTTTGAGACTCCGATATCGGCTGTACAAATCCCTCGGGTGTCGCGATCGCGTCCACGGGTTGGTCGTATTTTCCGACGGGCACGCTGCCTGCAGCGAGCAGCTGCTCGTTCAGCGATAACGCAACTTTTTCCATCACAATCATGAGTTTTGCTCGACGAAATTCGTCATTGAAACGCCTACCGGTCTTGGGTCGGACAGGGAACGAAGCGAGGAAACGATCATAGTAACCCTTTCCGTAGCCGATTCGGTGGAACGACCGGTCAAACGCCATTCCTGCACGCGCTCAAAATGTCAGCCAATGTGGTGCTGAGGAGAATAAACCCACAACCAACCCGGCATGACGACAAAATCTATGCTGCCGTCCACGGCTGCACGCGCAAGGTCAGCACTCAATGCGAGTAGGTTTGTGCACCAAGATCGTATCACCAGTTTCTCGTTTATTCCCCTTCCACTCCCACTCTGGCTCCCGAATACCCCAGAGCCCAGGTATCAGCGTAGATAAATCGTCTTCATCATACACTCGAAGCATATGCATCGTTCCCTCATCGACGCGAGGAACGAACAGCTGTTTTCCTTTAATCCATACGACATGAGACGAGCAAGGCGCGGTCCATGCATAAATTACTCACCCGCTTTCAACACACCCTCAACGATCGATGTCGTATCTACCTCCCCTTGCATACTCATAAAGCAACTTACACTCTTGCTCTGTTGGAACTGGGGACTTTCCAGGACGAGCGCTGCTATTCGCTGAGCTGTCACAAGCGGGACAGCAATCCCACGTCGCATAGAATTCGAAATGGCAGTGTCAGACTCTTTTCTGAATGCTGGAGTACGCTAAGTATGCGTATTCACATTGGGACAAGATGCTGGCCGCTGGTAGAGCGCGCAGCGTCGCGCGCATGGAGGCTCTAAGTGCACTTTTTTGGGCGCGTAGAGTCGACATTGATATTTCACGGTTATTGCGTGTGGAAGTGCGGAGGTGGCGCTAGTGCCGATTGAACATCAACCGGGGTGACGAATTACTCAGGAGTTTGGACTATGGTTGTGACTGCACACGTTGCGCGGACCGGAGTGTATCATCTGACATAATCCAGCATTATGTAATCTTTGGCACGCCTGACCAGTTTGGGAACTCCGCCGACTCAGCTTGCTCCGCTTCCCTGGACGTGTAACCACAGCTGAGGATTCACATTAATCTCATAAATATACTGAACTAGTCTTGTGCAGAGGTCTCGAGCTATCGCACACTCCGCGGTAAACAGTATACAAGCTTCCCTTCATTACTAAATCGACTGCTTTGATTCCAAGCGTCAGAGCGACCTCCCCGGGCCTCAGATCTCAGAGTCGCGAGCATGGTTTGTTTAATTCAATTCTCTTTGCATTTGAGCATTTTTTATAACATTCTTTACTTGATATTTGTTAACTATACGCCAATCCATCCTGTCTCCGCCGAAAGAGTTGAAGGTACCACAGCGAGTGTACCACGCATGGCGGACTGAGCCTTATTCGAAGGTCCAGTAAACGGGACCGGTACCGTGGTTGGGGTCGCCGTCGGCGGCAAGAGCGGCTAAGCCATTCGTGGTGAGGTTAATATCGTCTGGGGTCAAAGTCGAATCTGAGTTGACGACTATTGCCGTGACTGTTTTACCGCTACCTGCGGACCAAGTGTCAAGGATGCGTAAGTGGTCCATTATACGGCTGCACCAGAAGAATAATTCGTACTAATCAGAGTGACATCGATGAGTTGTCCACAAGGGGACTCACTAGCGGGGACAAGATTCGTGGTCAGTGCGTATTCCAGAGTGTGGCTATGGTGGAACGTACTCGGGTGGATCGAAGAATGACGACGGAATACTGGCCGCGATGTCGCTATCCCCCACAACTATATCACACGAATTGGGGTTGGGATCGGGGTAGAGTCCCACTACCGCGATGAGAAGTAATTGTCAGAATGTAGGCAACGTTTACGGGATCCACGCTAATGTAAAAGGCTGCTATACATACCATTTCCAGTGAAGGTTCCTGGGTGAGGGCAGCTGGTACAGGCTGGAGCAGCGGCGGCAGTGAGGGCAGTAAGGAGAAGCACGAGGAGCTGCATTGCGAGGTGGTGTAATAAGAGATCAAATGGCTGGAGTGGGATCGGATGAGAACATATTCCTGGGGTGGATGTAGCTTTTATAGACCTCCAGCTCGCTGCTTTTGTGATGGTGTATCTTTGGTGACATAAGCCGATTGTACATTCATTGTACGTATGTCGTGGCCCACAAAGGCGTCGGGACATATTCTAGAAAGGAAGGCAATATTATCAGTCACCGCTGTCAATGCGAGGGAGAGGTACGCGTTGAGGCGGAATTGGTGGTACGCAATTGAATGCTGATGCTTTCGATGGAGTTGAGAGGCGCATTCATTGTATATGGCCGGACGACTTGTCTGTTTTGAGCTGAGTCGCGCGACCACTGATACTCCGCACATTTCCCGAGTAGCTTTTAAGGTCTTAATGAACCCCTTCCCCTTTAATATGATACAGTTAGAGGATGATATAGTCGTCGGGACGGGTATCCGTCCCCGCTATATAATGGCTGATCCCTATGTTCCAGCCTCACAGTACTTTATAGCTCGAGCCCGCGAGGAGCTATTTTTATAAAGCTATTGCGTCCGAGTGATATGGCTAGGAGCAAGGAGCAGCCAAGACGAGTCGCAGAAGATAGTAACCCTATTTTCCATCTTCTACGAGATTAGTCGCAGGACGCCGGTGGAGGGGCAGAGACATCCCATTGGAATATCAGACGCCGGCGCAATGGCCGTCTTTGCATGAAAGTGCTGCATCGCGGTATCAGCTCCACTTACAGGTGTTCAAAGCAGGGGAGCGAGGCCGTGGGTGAATGACTCCGTCGCAGTAGATGTAAGTATAAGCGATTCTGACCGTGAAGAGATTTCAAACGTTCGTGGTACATACGATATTGCTGCCGTAGTCAACCATGTGAACGAGAAACAGTCAGTTTTAACCGAGTTGTACATGACCCTAGCCGCGCTTCTGAAGAGGATAAAATGAATCGCGGGAATTGTATGCCCAGCGGTCGTGTGCAGTGGACACGCGAGGCGCTCCCGGGCGCCCACCAATCGGAAAGATCCCATCCGAGCGTGCATATGCAGCGTTCTGACACCCGAGTACCCGATTAAATAGTGGCATCTCTCCTTAGTGCTCAGTAGCAGAAGTACATATTTTGATATCACACGTTCACTCTGGTTCATTCAACAGCTTAGCAAGATTCAGCGTTGTAGGAGGGTGGGAGAGCAGGAGGAGTACTGCGGAGGAGAGCCTCGGGGATAGACCCCGAGACTAATCATGTAAGCATTAGCTTCCGAGCGAGAGTGTTGGTGACGAATAGAGTTGCCGTGCAGTGAAGTGCATTGCAGTCGCAGTGACACGTGTCGCGGCGCAGTGAAGTCGCATTAATTCTCACGCAGTCGCAGGCTGCACGCAGCCAGGTGCTCGTTATGTAATCGACCTTCCCGAGCGAGATCTTAGAGCATGTAAAATGACGAATTATTAGGCAAGGTATCTCAGGCTCAGCAATTGACGCAGGCCACGGTCAAGCGCCAACGCGGGATTAATGGGAGGCTCGGGGCATCGTGTCTGCGTACACTGTATTAATGAAAATGGTGCTGGCGTTTACTCCTCTCACTCCGAATTGATACTGGTGCTCAGTGCTCATCCTTTTGCTGCTCACGGCAAGCACCGCCAGAGACTGCATGGGAGGGAACCCAGAAGATCTGCAATAACATAGCATCGAGACACGATACGCGAGAGCGCGAGCGTGTCACTAGTGGCGACGCGCGCGCGGTTAACATCGATATCGGGGCGGTACACTTTTCTCGATCCGATGTGCTCTGGAAACATGACATCTCCGAGTCTCTGAGTATCAACATTGGCGATAAGTAGTAATCCGCTGATCCGCACCTCCGAGGATTCGTAGACTTTGCATGTTCGTATGGTCTCAACGCAACTACCGACGACGTGTTAACAGGCCTTCTTGCAGCGCAAGAGAGTCTGTTTGACAAAAAGCGCCACGATATCACGGTGCATGTGCTGGAGCTGCTATCCTTCTTACGCTCGTCCCAAGGCACCCTTCAACACCCCGCCAATCCTGATACGAAATCTGCTGCCTTTACTCACAAATAATACACCAGTACTAGTGGCTTGGCCGAATCTCCCATCTCCGCTGTGGCCAGAAGCATTGACGTCGACGCACACGCTCACCACGCACGTCTTCCCAGTATTTATGTTTTCCGTCATGTACAGAAGTGTACAGATACCATTGCGCACCCTATTGACTTAGTGTATGACTTTGCCGTGCAGCAAACGTGCAGTCGAGCTTATGCTTCCAAGTGACACTTGGGCATGACAGCAGTCGCTCGATAAGGGCAATCGTGACAGCCGAGTGACTCGGCATGCCATGAGGCGCTGCGCGCAGCCTGCGTGCAGTATGCGTGGAAAATGCGACTGCATCGGCAAGCGCGTACGCGCACCGGCTGCGACTTCACTGCACTATCACTGCACTGCGTGGCAACACTAGTGACGAAGTCACACTAGTCTCGCGGAATCATCTGATCATCCCATCTGGGAAGCTTCTGTGTCTGTAGCAAGTGCACCCTAGTCTCCAACGTTATCGCCCCAACCGATGGCGATGAGGGGTGAACAGAGCTTCTCTAGATTATGCACCGAAAAGCTTGAGAATAGCCGAAGGATAAGTCCTCTAAAACGACTAGAGCGAATAGTAAGGGTGCGTTTGAAACCGAACCTGGCGCGCTTTGAGGAGCTAAGTTGAACCTAAACAAAATTCCCCTCAAGGATCGATGTCATACCTACCTCCCCTTGCATACTCATAAAGCAATTTATTCTCTTGCTCCGTTGGAATTGGGGACTTTCCAATACGAGCGCCGCTATCCGCTGAGCTGTCGCAAGCGAGGCGGCATCCCCATATCACGTAGAATTTAGAGTGGCACGAGTCAGATCCTTCTCAAAGTGCCGGGGTATGCTGTACGTATCCACATTGGGACAAGATGGTAAAGTGCGCAGTGTCGCACGCATGGAGGCTCTAAGTGCACTTTTCTGGGCGCGTAGAGTCGATATTGAAAATTGACGTCTCAGGATTATTGTGTATGGAGGTGCGGAGGCGGTCCTAATACCTGTCAATCGGGCATCAACACTGGGGTGGAGAATCTTGGGCTCTGCTGGTGGTGGTCCAGGTATGGGTATGGTCAACGCTACACCTTGCGTGGACCATGAGTGTATTGTCTGACATAATCCGAATCCCGGGATACTTCGGCATGCTCACTCGCCAACTTGCTCAAGTCATGACCGCAGGTATGAGCATTCAAATCGCATTTTTATAGCATCTTCTACTCGACATTCTTTTTTATAATTGTACGCCAATTCACCCCTTCTCTGCCGAATGAATCAATTCCAAAGGCCCCGCTGCCAGTGCACGCATCGCAAACTGAGCCTCACTGGAAGGTCCAGGTAGCGGCACCGGTACCGTGGTTGGGATCGCTGTCGGGGGCAATGGCGGCCAAGCCATTCGTGTTGAGGTTGATGTTGTCTCCGCTCAGAGTCGAGTCCGAGTTGACGACTTTTGCCGCGGCAGTCTTACCGTCGTCTGCGGGGGAGGCATCAAGAATGTGTGATCAGTTCAATACACAACACCAGAGGAGTCATTGATAGTGTTACCCAGAGTGACATTGATGAGCTCTCCACAAGGAGATTCACTAAGGGGAACGAGATTCGTCGTCAGCGCGTATTTCAGAGCATGGATACAAGGACACGTACTCAGGTGGGTTGAAGAACGACGCCGGAATACTGGCCACAATGTCGTTAGCCCCCACAGTGATAGCGCATGAATTGGGACTAGGATTGGTGTAGAGTCCAACTGCCGCGGCGAGAGAAGAATCAGTCAGAATGCCGGTGGCGTCTGGGACATCCACCCCGTTGTACATACCATCGCCGGTGAAAGTACCTGGGTGGGGGCAGCTGGTGCAAGCCGGGGCTGCGGCAGCAGTGAGGGCAGTAAGGAGAAGTACGAAGAGCTGCATTGTGAGATGTGTGTGATGAAAGCTGGTGTGAATGAAGTGGGATCGAATAACTCTGGTGAAGATATGCCTAGGGTGGACATAGTTTTTATACCCTTTCAGCTCGGTGGTTTTCTGCGATGATGTATCTTTAGCACTTGACCGCACAAGCCGACTGTGCATTTGCTGTACGTACGTCGTTGCACACAAAGGCGCTAGAACATATTCTAGAAAGGAGAGTAATATCATCAGTCACTGCTGACAATGTAGGAGAAATATGCGCGCTGAGGCGGAGTTGGCGATACACAACTGAATGCTGGTGCTTTCGGTGGAGGGGCTGAGAAGGGCCCTTATTTCTGTATGCGGTGAGCCGAGATACTCCGCACATCTTCCGGGTAGCTTCTGGGCTCCTGAACAGCCCTTTTCCCCTTTACATTTTGATATCCATGCAATTGAACGACAATATAGTCGTCGGGACGGGTATCTGTCGCCGCTTTATATGCCCCGGCCTCGCAGTACTCGATGCCTCAAGCCCGCTAGAGCTTAATTATGCATGAGGTTACTGCTTCCGAATGTTTCTGCGGATCTGGTGATATTAGCATGATTAGCATGACATGGCTAGAAACAAGGAATAACCAAGGCAAACCGGAGAGAACAGCAGCCCCGTGAGCCATCGCCCATGGGGTTGATGCTATGTTGTATATTGCCGGTGTCCACTATGCAGTGAGACCACTAAGAGGAAGGAGGGAGTTTTTTGCAGTCGGTCTGGCGCCGGCGGAGTGATCACTGCTGAATGGAAGGTGCTGGACTGGTGTGCCGGCTCCAGTAACAGTGCATCGGAAGCCAGTGTGCTATACTGTTGATTGATGACGCTGTTTGAGTAAAATAGCAACTCTATTCCCGGGACGTAGCACACTTTTGTGGAACATACAGCGCTACTGCTGTTGTCAATCGTCTAAATAAGAACACTTAGTTTTAGTTCAGGTGAATGCAGGCATGGCCGCAGACGCACACGTATGAAGGGAGTAGAGTAGGCGGCGGAGATGGTATGCCCGGGGTCGGGTGCATTGCAAACGCGAGCTACTCCCGAGCATCCACCAATCGGAGAGGGCCCATCCAAGCGTTGCATATGCAGCGCTCCGATACCCGAGTACCCGATCAACTATGTAGTGTCATTTCTCCTTAGTACTCGGTAGCAGAAGGCCATAATTTGATGTCGCGCATCTAATTTTGTTTAGTTGGTAGCTCAGAGCGATTCAACATTATCGCACCGTAGGATGTCGGTGAGGAACGAACAAGATCTGTCCAGGCTATACATTAAAACTTCATACCACTTCGGCTCGCCAAGTTCAGCATCTCGTCCTGCTTGAAGTAACCTGTTCAGCTCCTTGAAGCGTCAGATTTAGTTTCAAACACATGTTTGTGATCCGCTGTAGTCTTTTGCGTCCAGCTGCTATTCTTGAGTCGCAGTGATCCATTCTTTCGATGCAGGGCCGATCTCGGAGATAGTAGGTTTTAGTATTATATCAAAATCACGCGCCGGCCGTGCTGCAAGCCAACTGCGCGTGACCGCTCTTGTAGAGTCGCCAAAGCTTCCAAAGCTGCTAGTATGCCTGTGGGAACTTTTAGGGCTCCAGAGCTAGGGTCCCCCCATAGTTGCGAAGCGGAACGTAAGAGTAAATATCATTTCTTACGACAGCGAACGGCAAGACTGGACGCAGCAGTAATACTGCCAACACAGCTGCGTTTGCAAACCTTTCGAAAAGATGGTGGTGTTGTTGGCGGGCAGCTGAAAAGATTACATAATTCGCGGCCACGCAAGCCGCAAGACTCTACTCAACGCCACTCAGAGTCACCGTACACATGGTGCACATACGCATCTCGTCATCGCGTATCTGCTACATAGCTAAGTGCGCACGAGTCGGCTCTTAACAACGCTCGCCCATTATACCGACAGGGTTTCCTCATACTTTATCCTTCCACTGTCCTGGGAAACTCCGTTCACTCAAAGAGGAAAACTTGCCAACGCTCCCTTCTGAAACAAGGCGCTCTGCGACTCTCCACTTCGAAAGTCTCGGGCGCAATATGGCGATCACATGTCTCGTCGTTAGCTGAGCTCCTGAGATCTTATTTTACCTATGCTTTTAATAGCATATGGTAAACATATCAGCAATATTGGCTGCTAACGCAGATGTTCAGTGCGGGAGCAGTTGCCTCATTCATCAGGAGGATAAACGGAGAAATAGGCACATTTTTCTCTTTCATCCTCTCACGACTTTACTGACCCGGGAAACCACTCGAAAATCCATGAATGATGTCCAACTGACTACCCGTGCCGCTGATCAAGTCGTTTCATTCGCGTTGGCTACATATATTGTAACACGGGTTCTCTAATGCTTGGTATCGGCCTTGCCTGTCATCACTCAGCCTGTGTTCTTGACTGTCTCTAAAACCTTTGTCTATACTCCTAGGTCAAATGATCCGCTGCCGACAGATATTTCGCCAACATCAGTTTGGGGCTGCTGAGTTCGAACAATGTCTGTCCGACAGGTATTTCTTGCGTTTCAAATTTTATTTAAACGAACCGCCCTCACATTATATGCTCCATAAACCCCAGCTGAAACGCAATTCTCCACTCTCCTCATCGTCTTTCAGGAGCCTCTGGCAAGACGGCTACTATGATAACCGGTAGACAACCCCACCCTCACAGAAGGCAGCATTGATCTCAAAGCCAACGCTTTCTCTAGGTACAACCTCAACCATGGCCAGCCACCTGGACTTTCATCTGAAGAACTGCACGATCGCTTCAAAATCCACGCTAGGATGGGATCGATACATTGGCTCTCCAAGACACGCTGCGGCTTACTCTCAAATGCACCACGTTGTTGATCGGATGTTGCATTCACCACAGGCCAGTTGAAAAGCTGACAGTGGGAATGAGCGAGAATCATCTCTTGGATGGGCCTGCAGTGATTCAGTTCGCTCTGCATAGTTACGTAACCACCAACGCCAAGGTCGCGGTTGCGTTCCTACATAGTGTTTAAACGCTCACCGTATGCATGTGAGAGGTGACAGTATGTCACGGAATATATGAACACTAGTGTGCCGCCGGGACATGTAAAACAGCTCGACGTCACTGCGCACAGTCTAGCATCTGTGCCCGTGCTTTTAACTTGAAGGCTAATACTCAGGTAGGTACCACTGAAGCTGATGGGCAAAAGAGAATGCGCTCCCTGAAGCTGAGGATTCAACGGCACGCCTCATCAGTAGTCCGTAGTTCATCTCGTCCAGAGGCTAGAAAATCCCACCGATTGTTGTTGCGTATCAAAGCTGTAGGTGCTACAGCAAAAGCGCACGGGCCTCGGCCGGAGTCATAGTAAGTGTTTCATTCTCAGCCCGCGGACGCCAAACAATTCCCTCCGACGCTTTGCTTGTGCACAACGGCCTTAAGATTAAGTCCGATACTGCCAATGCTTGGGGCCACTATAGCCACTTCGGGCCCAATATGGCCTTGTTTGCCATAGGCCTTGCTGCAGTCCAACGCGCTTTGGCGTATCCAAGGCGTCGATGTTCATGCGCTTTGACTGGTAGCCTTTCAGCAGCCGTCCGAAAGAAAGACTCAGCTTCTGTCTGGGGGTATATATTGGACCGGGCACTCTTTTCTTTCGCGTTCGTATCTGCATTCCTCTCTCCCACTCCTGCTCTATCTAATCAAGTACCAGTTCCCTCCGCCTTCCGCCTAAATCCCCTATACCTGTGTAAACTCTGCGACTCGCCAGCAACCCTACCACATCGCCTTCGGGACGCCTCCCCACCGCACACGAGTTCCGAATGTCAAGGACATGCCATAGAGTTTCTCAAGGGGGCTCTACCCAACGGATGCATGAGGGATTTGAGGTATGTTCAGCACCGAATCTGCTTCGTTTTATTCAATACTCATCATCTTACCGCTTTAGTTCTCTTTCACGCCCCCCCATGCCGCGGTGTTTTTACGGCGTAATTCATACACACCCGCTGCACCAGAATATGACCCCAAGCTCGCGCGCCCTCTGGGGGAATGCCGTTCGGACGAGTACGTCGACATGGCGTCCATCATCGATCTCTCACAATGCGACGATTCAACTGCCCCCGCGGAGCCGTTCAACTTCGATTCGATCTATTCGGACCCCTTGTTCTTCTCTGCTGATGCAGCGGAGCCTGAGCCATGCTTTGGGGAGGTTCCCCAGCATATCTCCGTTGCCGACCTCCCTGGCGGCTATTCCCCCATAATCATTCCTCTCGATGAACCACCTACGCCCCAGCCCCAGCCTCTCACCCTCGCCACGCTCGATGAAAGGCAGCAGGCTTTGGGAGTCGGCGCTGATTCGGGCGATGAGTCAAACACGTCCTCTCGCACGTGGGTTAGCTCTCCGGCTCCCTCGTTCAGTGGATCAATCGATAGCGACGATCAGGACGATGCCCCATATCATCCTTCACGACGGCAATTGCCTCGTGGGGGAAAGTTCCTCCCTGGGATGGCTACCGCATACGTACGAGACGACCTTCGCAAGCGTAAGCGAGAAGACGACGATGAAGAGACCATTGTCGGTGACGGAGCGGAGGACGGCTCGGATACTTACATGAGCGATTCCGGCTCCGAATATCTCTCCTCTACTCCGCCTACACCCCCGCCGGCCAAGCCTGCCAAGCGTACCAAGGTGGCTCACCGCAGATCTAGCAACAACGAATCCAGCAACACCACCGGCGGCCCGGCTAAGATTGTCTGCAGTACCTGCAAAGACAAGTTCACTCGTCCAGGAGACCTCAAGCGCCACGTGCGGACCTGCCACGGAGGCCCGGAGGGCCGCGTGCCTTGCACTGGATGCAACAAGACGTTCTCTCGCTCCGACGCTCTTGTGCGCCACCAGCGCGACGCGAAGTGTTCGTGAATGTCGCATCGATCTTGGGTTCTTGAATTACTAATTCAATTGCGGTCCTCCACCCCCCGCTTTCCTGCCCTATTTTGTCCATTTTGAGTTCCTTCTCTCACACTCTTTTATTTCCCCCATACATCACTGTGTTCCCTATCGGTATGTTTCCGACATCGTTCCCATTCTTTCTTCACCCCGATTTTGCCATCCCTCGATATCCTTCACTTCATTTTGCTCCCCTTCCCTCATTCATTCCATAGGTACTGTATCTCTGCTTCCCCAATTCCATACTGTCTTGATGCCATCCCCTCTCATGGCTGCGGTCAGAGTCTCCATCTTCCCTTACGCATGTCCTACATAGCTAGTCCCCATTCTCCTGACAATAGTATAAGAGTCTATCATCGCACAGCAACTTCAACTTTCAAGAGATCGGTGGACGGGCCAAGCTCTTGGCGTCGCGCGGAGTTCATTACGCATGCAGAGATTTATTGGCATAATAAATAGGCAGGACAGGGTAAGTAAGACGGGCTACACCATTTACATATTCGCAAGTACATCATAGTGGTGGGCTCCGTTATATCCGGGCCATAGACATGGACAAATGAGTGGCACTGCGTCCGTCGAAATGCTCCAGCGACACATTTCCCTGAGCAAAACTCTCCACCCACGCCATCCACCACTGTTGACGATGTTCGCCGATGACTCGCGGAGCCGTCTGCGAGAAATTGCGAATACACTCGAGGCGAGGCAGCCTTGATTTCTGGAGCAGAGTGAGGAGTACGTTGAGGTAGTCGAAGGAGGAGTGGACGCAATCGTCGCGAATGTGGAATTCAAAGCCGAAACGGACGAGCTTCGGGTGGGCGAGGGGTTTACGGAGTTTCACTAAGTCGAAGGGGAGGAGGTTAGCGTGGAGGTATATGATCTCTTCAAGATTTGGGCAGAGGGAGAGGATGTCGAGACCCAGCCCGAAATCAGCCGAATGGCCCGTCGGGAAGCGAAAGGTCGTAAGAGAGGTGAGGAATCGGAAATGGTGATTGAGGAATCTGTCGTCGTTGCGCGGATTCGTGCACATGAGCCCGGTATTCTCAGGATCCTTGGCCACACGCAGGCGTGTGAGAGAGGGGAATCGTGGATGGAGATTTGAGTCTCCGAGGATATTAGCGAGTGGTATATCCAATGGGAGCTCGAGAGTCGTCAATTCGAAGTGAGTAAATCTGGGAAACCCTCGGAAAGTGACCATTTCGGGGTTGCCGTGTATGGCGTTGATGATGATTGCTTCCAACAGAGGGCAACTCTCGAGGAGAAGCTGGATATGTGACATACCCGGTCCTTCGTTCCCGAGGAACTCCACCCTCCGGATGTGCCTCTTGAGCGAGAGCAGCGAAGAGATCCTCCAAGATGCTGCGCATCCACTCAAAGGAGCGTAGTCTCCTTGTGGCGTCGCGACTAGGACACGGACTGAGTGTGAAAATGTTGCGATGTACGGCAACCACTCAAGCACCCGTTCCGTGTCGAGCGGATCATAGGAGTCATAGCCCTGGATAATGCACATCCGAATATCCAATCGCTTGGTGAACCTCCCTTTCCCATGAAAAGAAGCAATCTGGGGATTTGGGTCGTCAAGGTCGAGCGACTGAGCCAAGAGAGCGAGCTGACGGGGGTTATAGATCCGCAGGTGCTCGTAGAGTAGCGGGCAGGCTATCTCGTGGAATTTTTTGCAGACAAGCATGATGGAGCGTTTGACCCGAGTATTCCCTGGATCGTAGTCATCAGCAGGCTCGAACGAAGTACGCAGTGGGCGCGAGGGTGCGGGTGGCACATGAGCAGCGAATGAGAATATCTGTCTCCAGATTTCGGATGAGAGCTTGTCTCGGTAGGCGGGAACTTTTTGGGAAGTGGGGAGATATGAGGGTATGAATTCCCTGCTGAGAGGGTTTAGTCCTGTCTTGTACTGCATTGGCGAATCTATGGTGCTGGTGAGGGTTGGATATGGGCTAGTGTTTCGGGGCTTTATCCGAGGGCTATAAAGAGAGAGAACAGAGAAAGGGAACAAGCGACAGGTAACAAAGCCCTCCACAAGCTATACATCTTGTCGGCATAGCGTGGTAGGCCTGCCTGGAAGCCAGGCGACAATTGTCAATTGGCCTCAAGGACTCAGCACCCGAGCCGACTTGCTGCCCTTTCTCGTAGTAAAGCACAAGGCCTTGAGGCCAGACAATAATCTATAGAAAACCACTTGAAGTCGTGCATGCTAGTTTGACAGTCGGGGGGGACAAAGGAGATGGTGGTCGCTTGTGGTAGTGTTGCCGTTTACTCAAGCGGTTCGCAAACCGTTTATTACTCAGCAGCTCGACCCGACTCGACTCGACCCAGGGACTCGAGTCAGGTACAAATACTCGACTCGTTTCGACTCAGCTCAAGCCGTGCTCGAAGCCAGAGGTGGATTATGTAAATAGGCTATCGTTCGATCGGTCATTTTTTTGCCGCATAACTGCCACGATCTCACTCGTTTACGTTCAGCGCTCTTGCTCGCTCACTCGGCTCGCTATTGTCGGGCAACTTGAAGTGTTTTCTCTCCGACAACGACTTTATGCTAACGCTTGTCCATCCGTGGCCTCCAGCCTCCGTGATCGAGTGCCAACTTGTGGTCATCCACCGACTCCGCGGCTGTCAACTCAAGCGAGCTGTCTTCCAGCCTTGGAACACAAGCTGGACAAGTATCGCCATTTCATGATATACTGATATCAATACTATTGCAACCACCGACTGCGGCGACGACATTCAGTATTACATTCAAGTCCGGTGAGAATCACTTTAGTGCGGAGTTTAAAAATGGTTTCCTGCTCCGGACCGCCACGATCGCTAGTACTTACTGTTGTCGTTGGCGGTCGATGTTGGCTGCCAAGGTATGGGCCGGGCCTCAGAAACGAATAATGCTGTCAAGAACAGCGGCACGGACGAGCAAAAAAAATCGGCGGGCCGACTCCTCACCTCTGGGGATTGGAGCGCCTCAGCGGCCCGTCCACTTCATGGTTCTCTTCGCCAGCTTGAGCTTGGCGTAGCATCTGTATCCCCGAAATCTTCCACGCATGCGAAGAGACGGCGTACTTTCTTCGGCTCTGTTGAAGCGACAGTTGGGTGGAACCTAATGGCGTTGTACCACTGCGCAACATCTTACTTCCTCGTTTACCGAGGCTCCGCCGATGATTGTACTACCCACCGCCAAGGTGGTTCTAAATGGAGCCGCATCATTCTGCGAAGGATATTGCCACTTGCGCCCACCAATCGCATCTATGAGTATAGCGCACTTTCTCCAGGAACAAACCCTCTACAGCTTTCTCGACATTCGACTTTGTGATTGCGTAGGAACTAGTTTTACCAAGGGCGGGTGTGGCTTTGTCTTAAACGAATACGGGTATAAGTACCTCGCAGTTTCTGTTGGAGGTACTGTCGTCCCCGAAAATGCGCTGGCATTCCAATTTAAACGCACCAACGCTCGCTCTCGTGCTATGCACCTTCCAAGCGCTGCTACCATCTGCCTGCGCCCAAAAGATCGTCCTCGAGGCTGAGGACGGTGTTCTCAGCGGCACGGTCGTGGAGAGCTCAGCTCCTGGTTTTTCCGGGAAAGGCTACGTCTCCGGTTTTGACGAGGCGAACGATAAAGTCACTGTCTCCGTTACTGTTCCGAGCACGGCTCTCTACGACCTCTCGATCGGTTACTCCTCTCCCTTCGGCGACAAAGAGGCGACAGTACTCCTTAACAATGCCGTTCTGGGGAACGTCGCCTTCAATTCCCCCGACAAGTTTGCGTCGGCGTCGGCGGGCCGCGTCTTGCTCAACGCTGGGGTGAATACGCTATCCATCCAAACCAACTGGGGCTGGTATTACATTGACAATTTTGTCCTCTCCCCGTCGCCCGCCCCTCCTCCTCATAAAGCGACCGGCCCTCCCGTCAACAAAGCTGCGACCTCCGAGGCGTCCTCGCTTCTCAAGTATATCCAGAAGCAGTACGGCTCCAAAATTATCTCTGGTCAGCAGGAGGCCGAGTTCATCACGTGGTTAGAGAAGAACGTCGGGAAGGCACCAGCCATTGGCGGCTTCGACTTGATCGACTACTCCCCCTCTCGGGTTGAACGCGGCACCACGTCACATGCGATCGAGGATGCGTTGGCATGGGATAAGCGGGGTGGCATCGTTGCATTTGCATGGCATTGGAACGCACCAAGCGGTTTGATTGACCAACCAGGAAAAGAGTGGTGGCGTAGGTCTTTCCAAGTTTCGTCATACCCTCATCCGCTGACCTAAATCTTCTTCTTTATCAGGTGGCTTCTACACCGACTCCGTGACGTTCGATATCGCGAAGACCCTCGCGAATAAGAATGGCACCGACTATGCACTCATTTTGCGCGACATTGACGCCATCGCGACGCAGCTTAAACGACTCCAAACCGCCAAGGTTCCGGTGTTGTTCCGTCCCCTCCACGAAGCGAATGGCGGTTGGTTCTGGTGGGGCGCGAAGGGCCCTGCCCCTGCCAAAGAGCTATACCGTCTCGTGTATGACCGCCTCACGAAAGTCCACAAGCTCAACAACTTGATCTGGGTGTGGAACTCGGCGAGTAAAACCTGCCTTTCATTGTGAAGCACCTTTTCTAAGCATAATCGATATCCCTCCTTTGGCATGATGGTTTGTAGGTTCCCGCAGACTGGTATCCGGGTGCTGATGTTGCGGATATCGTCTCGTACGACTCGTACCCTACCGCTGGGGACCACGGCCCTGTTAGCGCCAATTTCGAGGCACTCGTCGCTCTCGGAAACAACACGAAAGTAGTCGGTCTGGCGGAGGTTGGCACCATTCCCGACCCGGATCTCGCCTTTGCATACTACGCCAAGTGGGCGTTCTTCGTCACCTGTGAGGGGCTAGCTCACACAAAAGCCACACCAAACCCATGCTGATCGCTTTTTGAAACTTTCTAGGGAACGGAGAATTCATCACAGACGGAAAGTCCAACTCGCTGGATTTCCTGAAGCGCGTCTATAACCATAAGAACGTCATTACGTTGGACAAGGTTGGAAAATTCAAAACTTTCTAAACCTCGGCTTTGGGCTACGGAATCCTGTTGTAATCAAACTATGTATCATGGATCCTGCGAATAACCCGTCCACGTCTTTCCCGAAGTATATCTGTGTATTCAGATATTCGAGCTCCGGTCAACGTTCGAACCCATATCTCTGAGGTCAATCTTGCTAAGATGCCTCGTTCTTGCTTATCGCCGCTGACGCAGAGCTCGCTACATACTGCTTGCAGTCCAAGAGATTTCTCAAAGGCGCATACCTTTGTGCCGTCCAAGTATGGAGCTCCGCAATTAAATGCTCGGCAAAGTTAAGGTTATTGGATTTAACAGATCCGAGATAAGAGCATCGAGATCAACGCTCCATCCTTATACCATCACCACCATCTCTACGCAGCACTCTCCAAGACAGATAAGCTATCAACCATGGTGCGTGAGGCAGGTGGTCGACCGAGCTCGAGCAACTACACATCTCCTACTTATCTTGTCCAGGTTCAAATCGGGGACACCATTCCATCTGCTACATTCGCCTACATTCCGTACACTCCCGAGCTGGAAGACATCGTGCGTAGCCGTGACCTTGGCTCGCGCAAGCGTGTTTTGCTTATTCCACACTTCCCGTTGGAATTAGGCCGCTTGTGGCGCTCGTACGTATTAATCGCTCTTCCTAGTGGCTATATGAGGCCCATAGCTAATCTGAAATCTTCCCCATAAAAGCCTCGAAGTTGAGTACCGATTCATGGAAAGGCAAGAAGGTCGTTTTGTTCGCCGTTCCAGGCGCTTTCACTGTGAGCTACCGTTCACTTTGATAACCACGAAGCATTTTGTTAATAACAAAAACCCCAGCCCACTTGTCACGTCTCCCACCTTCCCTCTTACGTGAAACATTACTCCGAGCTCAAGGCCAAGGGTGTCGATGAAATCGTGTGCATCGCTACCAACGATATGTTTGTCATGTCCGCCTGGGGCAGAGCCAACGGCACTGCGGACAAGGTTAGAGCGCTCTCTTCTAGGATATTCAAACTTGAAACTAACCATTAATGGACGCTTTCAAGATCATCATGGCATCGGACACAGATGCCAAATTCTCTGCTGCGCTCGGCCACACTGTTGACCTCTCTGGCGCGGGTTTCGGAACCAGGACTGGCCGATACGCGTTGGTTATCGACAACCTGAAGGTTGTCGTTCTCGAGGTGCGTTGGCTAGCTGCCTATCAGAGGACTGCAATACCGACAACCCCGTGGCTGTTTTTACTGTTCAGGTGGAGACCAACCCAAGCGCCATGGAAGTCACCAGTGCCGAGCACATCCTTAGCAAGCTCTAAAAATTTTATCGTGATGTATGAGACCATGAAAATTCAGATTGCAATAAAGCAATACTCGCAGAACATTGAGCAATCCCAGGATCTGTAGACTCACCGATAACTCACGCAACTTGCGTTTTTTTCCGTCGAGAGATATGTCGCCCTGCTTGATAGTATTAGGCTAAAAAGTGCAAAAACATTATACGGATTGTATGTAGCCCCTATGCGTGACTACGTATTTAGCCCCCTAATGAGCCAGAGTTTTATCATGGAACAATAGGCGAACCGTCCCCCGCTGCCCGCGCAGCGAGTCTTCTTGCCAGCTGTGTGTGCGCGTTTCGAGTAGCTTGCATTTCATGCGGTATAGTGGGCCGCATCCCACTTTATTACGTAAACTGATATCAGCTCCGGGTCCGGGCACGGTCCGGGCCGTACTTCACAGAGTACTCGGCGCCTCGTAGTTGCCAGCAAGCATCGAAGGGCTTACTTAGGGCCCGTGCGCCACTGAAAAACTCGAGGCTTTACTGGGCAGGCTTCGAAGGTTGATAAGTAGAGGTCTCCTGGTACCTCCCTAGCGCATCTCCCACGCGTAGGCTTCATCTTTTGAATCGAAAGCCCCCCACTCACCGCCGCCTACACGTCAGTTGCAAGCCAAATGGCCGCCCGGGCGTCGACTAGGGGCTACAGTACCCCCTTGCCCAAGCTCCAGCTTTCTATCACATTTCTTGTTCAAATCGCTGAACCCATCACCAACTCCGTGATTTTCCCGTTTATTAACCAGGTCAGTCTCTGAGCAGCTGCGTAAGGAATACTCGCGTTTGTTCAATCATGCCTTAGGAAATTATAGAGCTCGGGATCACAGACGATCCTAAGAAAGTGGGATACTACGTTGGTTTAATTGTACGTCTCATAAGTAGCACTCTCTGCTTCTCGCTGCTTTTACTGAAAAACATAACTTCAGATTTCTCTATTCTTTTTCACCGAATTTCTATGTGTGCTCCACTGGGGTCGACTCTCTGACCGCATCGGTCGCCGACCCGTGATATTGACTGGGTTATTCGGGTTAACGCTCTCCATGGTCTGCTTTGGCTTTTCGAAAACTCTCGTCCAGCTTATCATCAGCCGAGCACTCGCCGGTGCGCTGAACGCGAACATGGGCGTTATCAAGAGCATGATGAGGGAAATCACGGACGAAACTAACTTCCCTAAAGCCGCCGCGTTTATGCCACTCGTCTGGACGGGGGGCGAAGCTATTGGGTGAGTACATCCCAGTTCATCTAGAAAAAGCTCTATGACAACTCGCAAATAGGCCTTTTTTGGGAGGTACTTTATCGCGGCCGTACGATCGGTTTCCAACGCTGTTCCATTCGGAGCTCTGGAAGACGTACCCGTATCTACTGCCTTGTATCAGCGCAGCCTGTTTTCCCATCGTCTCTTTCATACTCGGATTTCTATATTTGAAAGAGGTGAGGTTCATCAGCAACACAAGCTATCTATGTAGTGCAAAATCTAAGTCCAAACCCCCTCTCAGAGCGCTCCTGCCGTCGTGCAGAAGTCTACCTCGGGCTCGGGGTCTATCGGTGCACTGGAGCGATACCAAGATGCCCCGGGTGGTAGCGAGCGGACACCGCTTTTGAGCGACAATGTCGACGTTGCGCCATCAAGCCCACCACCCTCTACGAGCCTTCGCGATGTCCTCACTCGGCCAGTCGTGATTGCGGTGCTCAACTACGCATGCCTCTGCCTCACGGATATCGCCGTCATAGTGGTCCAGCCGCTCTACCTCTCTACTCCGATTGAGTTTGGTGGGCTAGGTCTTTCACCCCCGCAGATCGGGCTCATTCTTGGCATTGGCGGGTTCTGTGCCGGCTTGTTCCAGGCCGTTTTCTTTGCATCTCTATACGAGAGATTTGGCGCAAAACGGGTATACATATTCAGCATGTCGTCCTATATCCCCACCATCATCGCATGGCCGATTATCAATGCCCTTGCGAGGAAACTGGGAAGGTCGCATCCTTGGGTGTGGACGGTCCTTGTGTTACAGCAACTGTGCCTCTATCTCATCACACCTGCTTTCAGTAAGTTTCGCCGCCGCTACTTGGTCTTCTTTCTCGCCACTAATCTAACTCAACCTATTGTCTTCTGTTAGGCTGCTTGATGATATACGTGTCGTCTGCAGCCCCTTCTCGCGCACAGCTCGGCGCCACAAACGGACTCGCGCAAGCAGTCGCCTCCCTCATGCGCGCCATCGGGCCCTATTCGGCCACCTCGCTCTTTGCGTTTTCTATCGACCACAATGTGTTGGGCGGTACATTCGTATACTGGGTCCTTCTTTTCATTGCTGTGATGGGTATAGCTGTTGGCACTATGCTGCCCAAGCATGCTACAGAAGCGGAAGCCGAAAGGCATATGCATCACCAGCGAGGTGCGGGCGAGGGTGTATCTTGAATGCCTCAAGGAAGGGCATGGACGCCTGGGCGTCTTTTAGAGTAAGTATTTACTTGCTTGAAACTTGTAATTCCATCCTGTAGCATTAGCTAGTTCGAAGCAAACGGACCTTTGGATTCCTTTCATGATTACATTGGTATACGGTGTTAAATAAGTGGTTTGATGTGGCGGGCACGATGATATCCCTGCCTCGGCCTGCCTTGACCACAAACTATCTGAAGCTAAACGTTGGCGCCTGGGATATCACAAACTATGCTTATGTCTCATCGCACTAGCGAAAAATATTACTATATCTTGTTTTCACTTGCCTCGCGTACGTAGAAGGCCGTGACTATTCGCAAAAGCGCCGGACGGCGTGAATAATGACATATACACATATTTGGGCCCACTGTGCGGCTACGAGCCGCACTCTAGTGCCCTCACTCCAGATTTTCCTTCTTTTCGCCGGAGGTGAATCGTTGATGGAGATGCTCGTAGAGGCGGGGCTGGTGAAGACTGGAGGTGCAAGCTCGTTCACCGATGTGATGTCCAGGCCCTGTATGAGGGTCATATAATCCTCGTCGAAAATGGCCTTGAGCGTGTCTTCACTCTCGCTGATACCTTTCAGAGTCTCGATAGCAAGGAGCTGGTTGTCCGACCATTGCGGCTCCCTCATCATCCAACCATGCTTGGTAATCTAAGAAAACCCGATTATCATTGTCAAGGATAGGGAAAAGACATATAAAAAAGCAAACCATGGACGCACCTCCAAGCTTCGGTACTTCGCGTTCCTCGTAGCCTCTCGCGATGCGAAGCTCTTCAAATCGCGCCCCAAGCGGTTCCCGACATGGCTCACAGCCTCCGCTCCAGTGCAAGACAACATCAGATACTTCTCAGTAGATAGGAGGAGGAACCTGGTCACGGATGTGCACAGAGAGCACTGGCAGCTAGAGATTCTTTGGGCGTAAGCGTGTAATGCGGGTAGGATGGCTAGCTTTTTGCCGAGGATGCGCTGCACCCAAGCCAGCGCAACCTTCTTAATAAACGCTGCGTACGGTTCAGTGGTCAGGCTGAGCATGCGGCGAGCGGCGAAGTGCCTGAGGTGGGAGAGTACAGGAAATATGACATTTCGGAGGTGTTGGTTGTCTGGAATCGAACGACTCCAAGCACCCTCGGGAAGCAGCCCCGACAACACGTCGCCACAGTAAGCAGGGTTACCAACCCCGAAGCAGAAGTCTAATCCCTTGATTACGTCCAACGACGGAGAGAACGAATTGCACTTTGCTTTGTGCTTCGGGAGGTCGGTGATTATCATCGAAGACACCAAAGCAGTATTGGCCTTGGCGGAAAGCTGAGGTTTGTGACCTTGAAGCTCAAGGATTAGCTGACCCACTCAAGATCGGGCTCATAGTCGTCGTTGCAGTCCTAGCTATGGTCTGGCCAGCGGCGCCCTCTCCGATTGGAGCCCAGGTGTTTTGCCGTACCAGAAAGACGGCACTCCATTATCGCCAGCCCAACGTGAAACCCCGCCTCAGTAGCAACTTTCCCAAGCGCGGCAGCTTTGTGAGCATCGGCATCTTGTAGAGAGCCTTGATACAAAGCTTCCTTTGAGGGCCTTTTCTGAAGTAGGTAAGCGATCTTTTGCGGGGTTTGTTCAATACTTTGTTTCCAAGCCAATAGAACATCCCATAGCTTTTGCATGGCAATGTCGTAAATGTGTAACGAGGGTTGAGGTGAGTTCGTCGCATGGATGAGGTTGTATGGGAGCGCTAGGCAGTAGCCGGAGGTGATGGGTTCGATCTCTTGTGTGACATCCGCGTAATATGATAAAACGGAAGTGGTTGAAAGACTGCCAGCACTGAAATCGATAGCAGCCGGGCGTTCTGCGTGTGAGAGGAATATTTCCCCACCTGCGAAGGCAGACGGTAAGAGAATGGTGATTGTTCCAAACATGCCATCAGCTTTCGCAGTGCTGTCCGACGTGGTCTCAGTGACTGTCACAACTTTCAACGTAGTAGGAAATCTGACGGACAGTTTCTTTGGCAACGAGCTATATCAATGGTGCACAGAGATTTCAGTACATTGAGGTCGAGACGAGGGTAGGCTTGAAATTGGCACAAACCAAGATCCCGGCTCATATAAGCACAGCTTGTGTGGCTCAACCTTGGGGGCGCCAACAGTGCAATCTACGCCAATAGTATCGCACGCACTTTTCGCAACTTCCGCGACAAATGGTTCCCACAAAGGATTGCCAAAATGCACCTGAAGTGTACGCTTTCATATAAATATGATTGCGGTGATCATAGATTTTTGAAAGTATCTTACATCTGACGCATCGATTTCGCATGGGCCCCCGGTATCGATATCCTGGTCCATAGCAGCCTGCTCACTCTCTGAAGCGAGCGAACCGGCGGCGGTAACCTGAGCAACAATTCGCTTAGCCTCGGGCTCGCTCAATGGTAAACCAATAGTCCCGATGGCTCCTGTGGATATCTGAAGCAGAGGGTTTGGCGCCTGACCGATGACGAACCGCTTTTGAAAACAGTATGTTCCGGGAAAAGCGAGGGTGGGCGAGGCAAGAGCGGCTTCCAGTTTATCTTAAGTATGAGCAAAGACAATTACTCGTTAAGTAAGCTGGGTAGACATATTTGGATTCACCCGAATGTCCTCGTATTCCTCCATGTCTTCCTGCTCTCCATCATCTGATGCAGTTCCCGAGGAACCGACAGGTTGAAGAGTGTGCATCGAATCCATTTCGAGTGACGCGCTATCACTGTCCAATTCCTGCATGCCAGGCCGAGGTAATCTTTTGTGCATCTTCGAGACGAATTAAGTATGGCACAATATCCAGGGTCAATACGTGATATCTGAGAAATAGAAAATACGAGCTTACTAATGAGTCCCCTCGAGTTTTTGAGGATGAGGTGAGTGTTGATCAGCGGCTGGTGATGTTGTGTGACGCTAGTCTAGTGCTTACATAGATGGAGACGGCCGGCCGTAACGGAGCTAGTTTAATCCACGTTTAGTCCGTCGGGATGGTGGATCACGTACATCGCGCGCCCACAATGTCAACGTTCGTGTACTAGTGGAAAGATAGCAGATGATCTTGCAATTGTCGGAGGCGACTACTATATCGTGACGTGCAATTGAATTTGGCAGCTTTATAGCACCCCCAATTGAAACCACGCCGGCTCGCCATCAGTTCTGCCCGGATCGATACGCTTTTTATGCAAAAATTATAGCTTAGGCTATGCTCTAAAAACGCTACATGAGGTGTAAAGAGATCCGTCAAGAATTGCGCGCACACGGGAGAGTTTGCGAGGTGGATTTTTTGAAGCAGATCTTCCTCGTGGTTTGAATACGCCCCCGCGGCCTCAATTCTTGAGCACTCGCCGCCGGATAATCGCGAATTGCTAGCCTTTTGCCTATAGTATGTACACGAAGAAGCCGAGAAGGAAGGGATGTGATTTGAGGAAACCGGCAAAGCATCTGTGTTTTTCGTGACTTCGGTTGATCGTGATGATCGAGCTGACTAAGCAAATCGTCTCGATTGCTTGATTTCGCGTACCGGGCGACTTCGGACGACAATTGCCGGCGTCTTGCTTCCTTCCAATCGCCCCTTAGTGATATTACAAAGCGTTATTTCTCCGTGACAAGGGTCTCCGGCATCACCAGTTTTAGCTTCAATTGGACCTACCCCTTCACTTTTCACGCCGGCTCTCCATGGTGCGGGCAGCTATGAGGTTAATGGGGGTATGGGGCGGTGGCCAAGGGGCACACCTTCGTTCCTTACATTGACGAGCAGAGGAAAAAACCGGGACTGAATCGTAGCCGGCGTGATCTTTGAGAAAAGTTCAATTGTAGATCACAGTATAGTAATACTACGGGTCCGCATGCATTATATAACCCTCATTTAGCAACCTCATTGCCATAGCAAGTAATAAAGAGGGAGAAGCAACCCAAGGGTCATGGAATAGGACTGACGACCATCACTTATGATAGATGCCACCTAAATGCTCAGCTGAATATACGATTTGTGACCCTGATGTTACCAGCTGGATCTCGCATGAGACGCTACCAAATTCCAAAGGCCCAAGCTCATAAAACCTGCCACTTAATTTTTTTTGCATCTTGCGCAAGTTTACGCGGTGGACCTGCTTCCCACTCAGGAATTTTGGCAGCATATTGTCCTAAAACGGCGTCGAAAACGCGAGGAATGACCAAAGCTTACAAACACCTGAGAACCCAGCTCCATGGGACTTATGCATGTGGTGGCAACGCTCCACTGCATGGTGGCGGGAAACCTATCGTAGTCTGAGGGGCTGGCGCTTCTTTGCAGAAGTACCAACTTCATATTACTAGCCAAGGTGGCTTCCGAAATTAAAATGCCGTGTTTGGAGGTGGCAGAACACATAGGCGATAGATTACCATTAGATCCCCCATCGCCGTCCCACATTGACGAGGCTGGCCACAACGAGTAGTAGCGACTGGACCTAGGAATAAGAGCGGGGCTAATATAAGTGCGCACACACAGTGAGCTCGTCGTAAAAAGAATGTCTTCGCTGCAGGATACTCAAGGTGAAAAGATTGAGCCTCTCAGTCTTTTCCCAAGATGGCAAGTAATTTGAGCTCAAGTATCAAAATTTGGCGTCGATAATGGCTTCACGAAAGCAAGATTTAGAGCTACAGAGATCCTCAATAGTATTCAGCTAGTAAGTGATTCCCCGGAAAGACGCTTCTGTGGGCGTCAGAAAACTTGAAGCGCACCATGGCCATTGTCAGAAAAAATGAATTTTCGTCGCTAGGTATTGTTAGGCCTTTAAAGGCTGAAAGGCAAACGCGCCGTCATAAGGACCAATTAGGACAGTGAAACGAGGAAGGCCCTACAAGGACAGTAGGACACTTGCAGAATCTCCGTGATATACTTATGATGAGCATAGAGTCCGCGCGAGTCATTACAACGACTATACTCACATAAAGTGCCATTATTCATGTCTATGGAATCCCGTGAGTTGTCTATCGCACTGGTATGGGTAATGTGGGTATATTTCAAGTGGCTCGTAAGGCCTTGGAATGACCAGGGAGGAAAAGCAGAAAAAAAAAAGCAAGCCAGACACAGTCCGGAGCATCACGTGGTGGAACTCAAAAGCCGTCCACGAAAAAACAAGAAAAGCAGCATAGCTGGGGAAAGCGGAGGAAAAGCAAAGTACAAAATACATGGCAAAGAAAAACAAGCGGATCATCAATCCTCGTCACCTGCCTCAGGCTCCTCGGCCTCCTCATCCTCAAGCTCATGAAAAGCCTCAAGGACTTCTTCGTCCGAGGCATCTTCGTATCGTCGTTCGAACATTTCTGGGAAAAGCACTTGGTTCCACTCGTAAAAGAGCCCTGTGATAGCTTTCTTGCGCTGAGCCAGTCCCCGATTGATGTACTCGCGATAGAAAAGGAAGTCTTCGAAATACTTGATGCGTGAGGTTGCACCCTCGGTTTCGAGCGAGTCATCAGGTGAGATAGCCCAGCGGGCCTAGATGGAAAGTTAATGAGATATATCAACTCGAGTTTCTGACGACATGAGCTTACCAAAACGGCCGAGAAAGCAATCAGGCCCGCAGTGACTTCAGTAAGTGACCAAAGGTTGGCGCATAAAATCGGCGTGTTGAGTTTCTTGCCGTCTTTGAGAACCATGCTTGGGCCAAATAGGGTAACTTTCGCGATCTGGCGGGCTGGTGTAAGTGAGGCTAACTACGAGAAATTTTATTGTAGCTTACTGCGAGTACGATTGGGTTGCGAAAAACGCGGTTTGGCTTGGAGCCCGGCCCATCGATGCAGAGAAGCTGTGGCAGGCGCGCGTAAGTTCCTTTTTCCTCGTCAAACTCGAGTAGCTCCCCGAATATCTCCGATTTTGCACGGCGCGTGATGTCGGTGAGTTCAGTCGCCTGGCATCCAAATATAGTTGAGCCGCAAACCATCTGAACGCGGTGTGCGGCAGCTGAGCGTTGGTTTGACATCGCAGTGAAAAACTTGGGAAGGGACTGTAAGCGCGCGATGTAAAGGGAATGTACTTGGGTTGAACTTACGAGGCGAGTGACATGGTAGCTGTCTCTCATGTCTTGGACAGAAAGTGGAAGGCTGGCGATTAGCTCTTCGAGTCGCTCGTCAGGGTTGTCCTCGTCGTACTCCTTGGCAAAGAATGCGTGGTCGGGGATCCACATCTGACAGGTGACGGTGAATTTCTTGCCAGCAAGAACGACGGCACGGTCCTCGGGGGTTGTTGCAGGGAAAGCACGGCGGCGTCGGCGATTCTGTTGGTTCATCATTGTCGCGAGCTCTCGCTTGAGCTCCTTAATCTCCTCAGCGCGCGTGCTAGCCTCAAGCTGGGCTTCAGTCAGAGCCTAAAATGACATGATCGGTCAATGAGAGAAAACTGAAGGGGCGAGTTACATTACACATACGATTTGCATGTCTGCAACGGAGTTCAAAGGACCACCTCTGCGATTAGACGGTGCCGAAGACCGACCCGCTATGGGGGAGCTGCGCGAAGCAGACCTAGAGCGTGAGGCGCGAGGCATGGAGTGTCGGGGAGTTGGTTGGTGTGGTGAATAGGCAGGGCGGTTGAGTATCGAGGCACAGAAAACAGGGAGAATGATGGAAGGTGATGGAGAGGCAATGGTCGGTGTCTGGGGCTATATAAGTGTGGTCAGTAAAGCGCTCTGCAGCGTGTTGTGTGAGCGAGCCTTTGCGCACTCTGGCTTGTGATTACATGGGGGAAGACTTACAGCTATTTCCATTCCTGTGTGCGCCAGCGCGCCCCGTGTTGTGAATCGCAATAAACTTGCTGGCTACCATGGGCACGAGTGATCAGGCTACTACACGTTCCACAGAGCAATGATGGTGGCGAGCTGGATTTGGTGAAGTCGTTCATGCTCCAGCAAAAAACGAGGTGCGAGGCCGGCGATCTCGGGCATATCCCAGCGATGGCTAATTGTACCTGGGGGCGGATCTGAGACATGCAGTAAGACGGTGCAGAAAATGAGGCAAAATAAATAAATATATTGGATCAAGTATCACAAAAGATGAGGAAGCGGGTGGAATACCAAAAGCGCTGTGAAAAACGAGGGGCGCAGTGCTGCGATAACCAAGTGTGGTGTATACAACACAATACGATGGCATGGGCAGGTGATTTGATGACAGTGGCAGACTCAACGGTGTAATTTTGCGAAGCGGGTGGAGAGTGGACAATATTAATGTATGCTATCAAGTCAAGTCGCATTGAGAGATAGACCGGATGCAATTGCCATCAGATAGTGGACTTGCACGCTCGACACCCGACAATCATCAGTCTCACGTCTCTCGCACGCACTTATCATGCCGAAACGCACCTGTAAAGGCTGCCATGCTGAGTTTTCTTCCAAGAAGGGTGCATATGCGAGGCATCTGCTCTCTTGTGGGGTGCGAGCACAAGCCCAAGCAGAGGGAACAGCATCTTCAAGCAGAGTGGCAAAAGGTCTGGCACTAACTTCAGACAACATTTTTCTGGGTACAACTGCTCCATTGACATCATGGATTTTGTGATATAGTGAAAGCTACTGGTAGGGGGGCACCTCAGCTGAAACAATCATCAAACATAGCCCTCATGAAAAGGAGTCTGCATCTTTATTTATCTACTTAATACTCAAGCACTTTTGGCTCACTGACATCCTCCCCTCTGCATTTGCAGTGCATGCAAGGCACCAGGCAGCAGATATTGAGATGAAACCAGCAGATGAGCCTGGGTGTGAGGCCATTCCTGATCCAGGTGTGTGCAAGGTCCAAATTTAAACTATGGCAGCTTCATTTCCATTCTTTCAGATTCCATGGATGTAGATGCACCTCCAGAGGTCTCCCAATCACCTCCACCCTCTCAGCCTTCCTATTATCGCACTGTCTACCACCCAGCAAGTGGCAAGGAGCCGGTAGATGTCCCACTTGACAGCAAGCCTTCTCAGCCCCAGGATCCAAGTCCATATTCTGGACCTGAGAAACCTTGGGCGCCTTTTCTCAGCCAAGCAGACTTTGATTTTGCTGAATATGCCACCATCAACCGACTCTCTGATGTCCAAATTGATGACTTGTTAAAGAGGATGAGGAAACTGTGGGCTTCTGATGTTCACATTTCAATGCAGAATGCCAGGGATGTTCACAAGAGCTGGGACCAGGCTGCAAGCATATTTCCTACTGTAAGGTCAACTCTCAACACACTTTGGATAGGTCTCTGCTGATTTTATGCTCCAAGTTTGAGAAAAAGACATTCACAGCCTCTTATGAATCTGCTGGGAAGAATGTCACTCAAGAGTTTGAGATCCACACAAGGTCACCAAAGGATTGGATATGTGAACTTGTAGAAGATAAGCACCTTGCAGGCCATATCCAGTGGTATCCAGTCAAAAAATACAAGTGTGAAGATGGCAAAGAGATTCATTTTTTTGATGAACCTCTCACTGCCACAGACTGTCATGATGCTCAGGTTCTTCCCCCAACCCCTATGCTTTCTGTAGTTTGCTCATGGCACTCTTTTCCAGGATGCCTTGCCTGAGGGAGCGTGTGCAATTCACCTCAGCATATATTCTGATGCCACTCAGATTGCTAGGTTTAATGGCAAATCTTTCCACCCTGTTGTTGGTCGAGTCTTGAACATTTCAGATGAGAAGCGTAATGTGGCTGGGCATGGTGGTGGGACATTGTTGGGCTACATACCAAATGTGAGTTTTTTTAGCACCTGGGGTTGCAACTGCAAGCTCATTTGGCTTGGTGGCAGGTGGTTGATAATGAGGAGGGATCAGCTGCTTTTGCCAACTTCAAGCGTGAAGTCCTCCATCGCAGTTTGGACATTGTGCTTGATCCCCTTGTTATCCCTTCCAAGGTTGGGCACACCTCCCTTTGTGGGGATGAGGAAACAAGGACATGGTACCCCAGGGTTGCAATCCTGTCTTCTGATTTTGAAGAGCAGTATGTTCCAATTGCCAATCCCCATCATCATGTGCTGTTTGCTGATCACAAGACTTGCTTAATATGATTTGACAGGGCTGACCTGTCACTCACCAGGGGGGTGCAGGCCAAGTTTCCTTGCCCAGTCTGCTTGGTTCCACATGATGAGCAACATGATCTTTCCCTAGCTTTTACCTATCCAGAGCGTACTGCTGCTCAGTCTGAAGCAACCTACAATCTTGCTCAGAACCTGCTGGAGCAGCCTTGGAAAAAGGGAGAGGCAGAATCAGTACTCAAGGAGAAGTCCTTGAGGAATGTCAGGGCAAGCACAATTGCATTCATGGCAGCCTCACTGATTGATCCTGATGAAATCAACACATCTCTCTTCATAGAATGCTTTTTGGAGGATGTACAACTCCTGTCCCCATCGGGCACTGAGTTATGATGTGCTCCACTTTATAGAGAGTGGCTTTTGGGGCAAACACATGTGGGTGGAGTTCTTGGGGATCATTGAGGGTGTGGGCTGTCTGGATGTTGTGGATTCTAGGTAAGCAAGAACCAAGCATCCCAAGCCACTTGCTTATATCATGAAAGGGTCAGGGATCTGCCCAGGTGGCCAGGCCTTCCCAAGTTTGACAAGATCACAAATGTCAAGTTTGCAGATGGGAACAAATATCTCTCCATTCTCAAGGTGAGTGGTGTGGGAGAGCATGGCATCATTTACTGGAGTTACTGACCTGAACTTGCAGATCATCCTTCCTACTGCACATGATCTTGTGCCAGTGGGGAGTCAGAGTATCCTCAAAGTGATCAGGGAGGTGGCAAGTACCAGGATGTTTGCTGGACTCTCAATACAAACTCAAGAGAGGGTGGAGGCTGGCAGGGGGCATGTATGTGCCCTTGGGGCTGGTCTTGAGGCATGTTGTATCATGTTGCCTATCCCTTGTTTCCTGCTAAACCAACAAATTCTTATCAAGGCATATGTGGATGAAGTCAGAGGAAGAGAAGTTGACTTTCCCAAAGCTCATGCTTATGTCCACCTCTTCTCACATATTGTGAGAAAGGGTGTGACCAAGAACTACAATACCAAGCTTGGGGAAGCTATGCATATAGGGCTCAAGGACACCTATGAGCAGACTAATAGAAAAGAGTTTGAGGGCCAGGTAGGTCCAATTTCTGTGTGAACTATACTATTTTAATAAGCCCTTCTCTGTCATGATAGCTCATTGGCATTGTCATGAGGCAAGCTGCTCTCAGCAGGATCCGATTCCTTGTTGATGAGTATGAGAAGCAGGAGGGGCATTCACTATTGCTCCAAGAAGGAGGTGGGTTCCTGAAGAAGACTAGCAACCTGACTCATGCACTGGGTTCCAAACACAGCATGGTCAGCCCAGAGCGGGTTGGGGAGGTGTACAGGGGTGAAAGGGGGCACAGGGGCTTTAGGAAATCACTTGATGCCTTTCTCCTTGACCATGCCCAGGCAGCCCACCTTTGCCCTGGGGGCACACAAACTGTTGAACTGGGTGACAATGAGATGGTAAGCTGTCTCATCTTTGGATCATTTTCATTTAACTAAGATGTGTGCTTCAGATCACTGTCTTTAATCTCCTGAGGGTCAACTTTACCTCTCTGGATGATTGGCAGCCAGACAGGGATGTTCTGCGATGCAATCAGACAGCTTATGGCACAGAAAGGGCTGACTGTGTTCAAGTCAAAACAACACTTGGTGTTGAGTACTTTCGCCTTCAACTCATGTTCACCTGTATTGCATTTGGCAGGGAGTGGGAGGTGGCATGGGTTACTCCCTTCAGCAGTGTCCAGGCAGCAGACATATCTCCTATTGGGATGGAGCAGGTGAAGGAAGAAAAAAAGACTCAGTTTATCCTCATTGAAAACATCATTAGGGGTGCTTATATTAGTCCTGACTTTGGGCAGGAGGGCCTATTTTTTGTCAATGACCTGATGGACTATGATATGTTCCTTAGGCTACATAAATTTCAGTAGAATACATATATATTATCTGGTTCTTTCTTTCCATTTCTATCCTCATTCCACCTCCATACTTTTTGTCAAGACTAGTGGATGGAGGCTGTAATAGTTTGGCAGTAGGCTCACTGGCTGACTGTTACGCTAATGCATAACATAAGCGTATGATGTTTGCATCCGCCAATTCAATAACTCTCTGCCTCTCCGGTTATTTGAGGAATACGGTAATAGGAACCCGAAGACACGATAAGGAGTATGCCTGGGAATTCCTACTCCACTCGTGTGAATAAGAATACTCATTGGATTCGGTTGAACCTTAGATTGGAAGTATCCGGAAAAGGATGGATCCTTGCATCAGTCCGAGAACTAAGGTTCCCACTCCACAATCCGAGAAGGGATTGTTCTGCGAAGAGATTATGCTGCAGATCATTCCAAGAATAGTAGAAGAACAGCACAAGGAGAGGGCGGACAGATACAGTAGATACTAATAATAACTCCCCACGCATGTATATAAGAAGGAGGGCTGCTCGGAGGGATTTCCCCCAAGCAGCCTCTTGTATTCCCCCTCATCGCAATCATAGCTCTTCCACTGACTCTCACCTTGACTGATCTGCTCGCCTTGAGTAGTGACTCCTCATCTAACGCTGCTCCTATCATCCAAGTGATCTCCACCGACCCCATCACCAACAACCTTGTGTTCCATTTTACCATTCAGCTACAGTCTTTGCCCTTCATCCACCATCTCTTCTTGTCAGCCAGTGAGCCAATCACCCTACCGTTACACTGACAAGAATATGTGAAAGACAAAGGGAGATGCCTGCATCTGGACTGTGAGATGGATGATGAGATCACTGGTGAGAATAGGGCATGCCAAGATTAAGTATTTGTACTCTAGAATAAAAAATATCTGCCAATATTTGTGAATATTCTGGCTCAGATTTGTATCCGTGTTATTTTAATATTCATGAATACTTTGGTCCAAGTGTCAAGTATTCGAGAATCCAGCAGTTACTCGTGAATATGCCATGGCCTGGCCACAAACTCCTATGTGGATGTGTGCCTCTGGCGAGAAAAGACAAAGTGCCTTCCAGATCCTCTATGTCTCCAAGTCTTTCAGTGCACACTTCAAGCAGTGTCTAAAGATTTTAGATTCAGAGGCACTTTGAAAATTTTAGTGTTTATTTGAATAGCTGAGCCCGCCCACCCACCCACTTGCCCAGCTATTACAGTACTTGTCTACGCTACAGCACCTGCCCACCCAGCACGATGGCGCACCCATCCCTCCCTATCTATCACTGTATAAGCCCAGGATTAAGTATTGTTACACCTCCCACCAGTTCCACCAAGCCCTCATCCTCGCCCTCACCCACGTCTAATCCCTCTGAATCTGAATCCGAGTCTGAGTCCGATTCGTCACTGTCCATGGCCCTTTGCGGTCTCCCCCCCCCAACTAGCTTTCTCCTTGAGCATAGCAACTAATTCATCGTCGTTGATGAGGCCTTCGGTAGTGCGATTGCCGAAAACAATGCATGTGTGTATGGTTTCGCTGCTTAGCGAGTGCCTGTAGAGGGAGACGGTCCGGCGGCCATAAGAGAATGCCCTCTCAACGTCAACAGACGTAGCTGAAAGGGCGTGCATGTGTTAGTAGGGCATGGGTGAATACTCTGGTGTGCTGGTGCATGCATACCTGGTATGGAAAGGTAGTTAATTGCCATCTGCAATAGCTCTGGCCATGCACTACGCTTAGTACTCCACCATGCAAGTGGTTCATCACAGTCGAAAGAATCCTGAGTGAGATAAGTCTCGAGTTGGTCGAGGGCTTCGCTAGTGGTTGCTGTACACATCTGCGTCTTGAAACGGTTGAGCTGTGAAGTGAGCAAGGTGCCTTTTTGTGATTGCTCCGGTGGTGGTGCCACACCGAACGAGGCACGTATACACCCTTCCATACACCGCACAAGACCGTGCACATGACTCAGGACTCTAGAGGTTGATTTTGTTAGTGACATTGTTAAGGACATATATTGGTGGCGGGGGCGGCAGGAATACATACTCAGCGATCCAACTTGCTGGCCACTCTTGAGCCACCATATAATCTGTCTTGTAGGCTGGATGAAAGACTGTATCTACGAATTAGTAGAAGTAATAAGCAGAGAGTGTGGTTGGGAATGCACAGAGTCCAAAACATGCAACACTGGATTTGTCGGTCAGTGAGTAGTACTTGTTGAGCGCAGCAATACCACACTGTGTGGCATGGCGAACGGCCTGGTGATTTGTTTCGGTGGCAGCGACGTCTTTGAGCCACACATGCAGGTCGTCAATTAAAGGGATTACCTAGGGGACAAACGTGCAGAGCATTAGTGAGTAAAGTGGCGAGCCGTGAGCCCGTGATACACACCTCGCTAACAAGCGGGGTATTGGCCTGGGACATCATTTTAGTAGCATCAAGGAATCCCTGAGAGTGCTGAGGTCAGTATCCGAGAAAGTATCAGAAGAAAAAAATACATACATTTAAAAGGGGCAATAGCTGATCTATCATAGTCCACTCAATATCAGTTAGCTTATACTTATGCATGTTTTCCTTGCCGTCGCAGAACTTGTCCACGGCCTTTCAAAGAGAGACAAGACTGTTCATCATTGTTACCATGGAGTTCCAGCAAGTCGTGACATTGCTCTGGCACATGGAACTTGATATCATTGAGTGCGCATTCGGCCGCCAAGCCCACTTGAAGTGGTGTAGAGTATCGTACTCATTTGGCAAACGCAGCCATCTGCAAAGCCCAGAGAAGTCAGCGATTGAACTAAAAAAAAAGAGACAATCAGTACCTTTGTGAGCATATAGCTTGCCTCCTTCGTTGAGTTGTTGTCAAGCAAAAGCTCCATGGTGTACTCAGCATTGTTGGCGCAGTCCTCAAGGAAGGCCAATTCTGCCAGATCAATGTTCATTCGTGCCTCGAGGTCTTCCTCATCCTCTTCGTCAACTACATCATCATCAGGGACTACCATACCTTGTTTTTTAGCCCGCCTCTTTGAGAATGCTGAGAGAATGCACTGCAAAAGTATGTTAGATGATATAGAGTACTGCATAATAAAAATGAACCTTGACGATGATGTTCAGGACGTGCGCAAAGCACCAAACCCGACTTGCCTTGCCCAAAAAACCTGTCAGATAGTTTTGTAACTCTTCAACCATTGTGTTATTGTTAGATGCGTTGTCTGCGACAATGCTGAGGATCTAACGTGGCCTATCAGTCACTGCAATGGTGTCGAGAAGATATCGTACTCACACAATCTTGGAGTCCAAATTCCTTGAGGCATGCAAAAACTTCCTTCGTGAGCTCTTTGCCAGTGTGGCATTTTGTCATCCTGGGTGGGTTTTTGTAGTTAGCATAGTATAGAGAGCGTTTTGAACCGAGCTCATGGGATGAAATTGAGGATGAGCTTGTGCATGCTCCCCTCACGGTAGAAATGGAGGGTGACCCCAAGGAACAAGATCGTGTTTGGCGACGACCACCTGTCAACACCTACATGTAGCTTTCTGTGGCGAGGCAGTTATTACGCATGCATGTACATATAGTAAATGTGCACGCATACCAGCAAAAATTCCCGGACGTTCTTGTCAGTCACTTTTTTGTAGTCCTTGATATTGCGCGAGATTGATGCAGCAGATGGTAACTCAGCATCCTTGCGGAGCATCTGGACGATCTCCACTATAGATAAATCATTAGAGAGGATACCACCGCAGGATTTTGAGTGCTTACCGAATTCCTCATCTTGAATCATAGCAAATGGGCGCCCACGCTTAGTGCACCACTGTGCAAGCTTCAGGCATAGCAGCTCGCATGAGTATTTCAAACCTTTCTTCTTCCCGGGTTTACCGACACACTGGTTGTGGTGTTTGATGGGATTGCTGGTGGTAGCGTTGTTCCACACATGTAAGACAGTTTTGTGATGAAGTTTTCTATAGAGGTTAAGAAATTAGTGTATGAGGGAGTGCGCAATGTTGTGAGAGGGTGGGGAGGAGCAATACATACCCTGGCGTACGGCATTTGAAGGTGTAAGTGACCTTAGTGACTGGGTGCTCAACCATGTCGGGAACACGCTCAAAGTGCTTGTATATATCGGCATTCCAGGATGCAATCTGTATGTCTTTGTATGGAGTCGGTTGCAAATAAGAAAGAAAAAAAGAGGTGCAGGGGGAAGTGCTCACCTCGGATCTGTCCAATGGTCTTTGGTGATCCATCATTGTTCAACCACTTGAGACAGGACCCTGGTTTATCCTAGGGGATGTTACATGCTGAAAAGTACATTTTTTATCAAAAAATGTCCAATGTCCAATGCAGAAAAGTCCGAAAATTTCCAGTTTGGGACAAAAAAGTGCAAAAACGGGCTAAAATGGTGCCCAAATGCCAAAAAAAATCAAAATAGGGTAGTCTGGAGCGAGCCCCGATGCTGGATCACCGAAAAAAGGGCCAAAAATTCCCCAAGGTCCGAGGCCAAAAATATGCGAAAAGGGCTAATGTATTATGTTTTAGCACCGATTTTTTTGCTATTTTTGCACTGATTTTTTCCATTTTGGGATTGGACATTGATAAGCATTAACCAGGGTCCTCTTGAGACTGCTGAAGCCCAACTTCACTTGCCACTTCTCAAGATCTTCTTTAGAGAGTTTTGCTGGACGAGCAGGGGGTGCTTCAGGTGACACGTCGCTGGAATTGCCGGTTCAGTTGTCGCTGGAGTCGTCATTGTTGTCCTCAATGATTGCACAGCGTGACTTCTTCGGGGCCACTTTTCTGGGATCGCCAGCGGGTGCACATCGCTTTTTCCGGGCTGGAGGTTCAGGTGGCGGTGAGCCTTCAAAATCAGAAGTTGAGTTAGTAGTGTCTTTTTGGAGTCTCTTACTTCAGCGAGCAGCACCACTCATCTTTGAATTGACAGCTGGCACGTCTGTCGAGGCTTTTGTGGATGCGGATGAAGAGGATATGGTGTGGTGTGCCATTGTGAAAGTATCTGAGGAAGGCGGGAGAAGTGTGCAGATCCAGTCAATAACAAAAGACAATGTTGACACTGGGGTTTTAAAGGTGTCCATACTCCAGATCTAGGTGGCAGAACTTGTAAGCCCTAGCTTGCATGGGTGAATGGGAGTGTAGCGTGCACTGCGCAGGTTGAAAAGAGAGTGAGTGGTGGGCGAAGGAGGGCAGGGATGAAACTGGGAAAAATTATAGTTTGAGTTAGTGCCAAAACACAAGCAAGGAGCATAATCAAATAATGAGCAGGGCCGCTGTGATTGGAGCGCATACATAGCGGCTGGCGGCTGGAAATTGGTGTTGTAGGTCAGCGGCAGGCAGCGATCACCAATATACGCTAGTGTTGTACATACTGCATTCCAAGTGAAACTGTGCTAAGCACGGGACTGCATCATCATGTGAGACAGTGTTTGCGGGGGCCCGAATATGAGGTCGTGAGATGGGGGGGCACAATGTGAGTGCAATGAGAGCATGATCATTGCATCGCTGATAAGAGTTCACGAATATGTATCCATATTCACGGATATCGGTATTCACGAATATCGTGGACCTGAATATAGAGTCCAGGGTTCACGACTTGTTATTCGGAAGCAGTGGGGACTACCAGGCTCGCAGAGCCTGGTATTCAGGGTCCAGTCACTAGTGTATTCACCGAGGTATTTGACAAATACAAGTAATCGCAGACATGCCCTAATTTGGACTGGTGAGGGAACCCCTCACCAGAGCAAAATAGCATTGGAAATCATGTGGTTCAGGTGTGCAACACTACATGCATGAAACTGCAAATCCAACAGGCCTCTATTGTCCAGCCCTGACAGTAACTACTTGAGAACAAAAATATTCATGAAATGGTGGACAGACAGTGAATTTCAGTAATACAAAATTATTTGAAAACCAAGGTGTACTATTTGGTAACCTTATATGTGCCTTACTACATGTCCGAAATATTTTGATAACCTTACAGGGACCTTAGATCATTCCAAAAATATTCTAGTGACCTTACAGGATGCCCAACATATTAAAGTGCCCTTATGGGGCCTCTGAAATATTGCAGGTGAGTTAATGAAGGCCGGGAATATTTTGAGTGACCTGTTACCGGCAAAATGGTACCAAAAATGCATAACCTCCTATAAGGAAAAAACATTTTTTCTGACAATCCTCGTGAAATAGTGAATGCAGCCTGTATGTTTGTACTGGAGCGCGGAATCCAGATGTCCATTCATCAGAGTTGATATAAAGCGTCAGAGGGGGGCCTCGAGCTCGAGCTTGAGCTCGTCGTCGTGCTCGTGTCTTCGAACAAGGCGAACTTGGCAGTTTGAGCTTGGAGGAGCTCGGAGGACGTCGGAAGCAAAACTCAAAAGTCCCGTGGAGCTCTTGGCCCCTGTGACTCACCGCCAGACGAAATGACAACCCAATCCCGATGGCATCCTGGGCTGCGAATCGACCTGGAGCTCTTGCTCCTGGTAGGCTGCGTTTATTCGGAGCCGTCTTGGACGCACTGAAAAGGGGAGCTCATACAACAACTTACACAGCTATACTCGCCCGACCCGGAGGAACAGGCTGCGAAGGAAGCAACTATCGCGCATGTATCTGAAATTATTCGTGCTTCTGAAGGAGATTCTTTCTCTGTTGCAAATCTGAGCATTTTTGCATATGCACGGGATATCTTAGGATCAAATATTGACCTTGTTATTACGGTACGCCACTGATTCTGGACCCCTCTTACCGAACATGCCTTGACATGAAACGCAGGACAGCGATAGGAAACAGGGGATTTCTCCTGATGAAGATGTGAAAAATCTATCAAAACTATATCAGGCCAAGTAATTCACTCGAGTCTTGTTCCTGCCAAATATCCTCTCATTTAAATGAGTTTTGCATTGTAGGCCCCAAAAGGCGCTTGCAAATATAATCACGTCCACACCCAGTTTAAAGAATGCAAAATCCGGATTCCGTTCTGTAATATCTGTCACACCTGAGGCGCCGATGATTCCGTTCACGATTTCGCCCCCTTCTCCATGCCGCATCGTGCTTTTGGATCTCTTGCGGGCGTACTGCAATGTATACCCCCCGCTGCGCGAACTGATTTCCTTTATTCATCTTTGGGCACAATCTCACCAGCTGGCCGGCATCACTCCCTTGTGTCTATCGCTCATGACCATCGCATATCTTCAAGTGCCTAAAGCGTTTCCTATTTCTGTTATATAGGTGGTCGCTGAATGAGATATTTGCAGGCCAAGGATTACATTCCAAATTTGCAAGACCCAGAAGTGGGCGGAGAAGAAATACTACAAAACGGCGTCTGGAAACGGGAAGAGAAGACTGAGGATGGCAATACTCGGGTGGCTTCTGTATGGTGTCAAACCGGCTTTGGCGACGGAGCTGGTTGGCAGACAGCGCGATTTGACGTAGCTGATGTACTCGCCGGTTGGTTCCAGTGTGTGTTTTCTACTACTCCCCTTTCACGATGAGCGGCTGGTCGGACGCCGAAGTATAACATGGAGTTCCTCGTCACCCGCGTCTGCAATAGCCGGCCAGAATCAGCCGAGTGCTACCACTGCGGATGCCCACTTGGTTATTCTAACGCTCGCTTTTTTGAGCGGTGTCTGGCCAGCCCTTCCATCTTCATTTTTTAAAACTTGGCCATAAATTAATCTTGACGGCCTCCCCACTTTATATAGGTTCTGGCGAGACCCGTACTTCAGCGCCATGAAGCATGTCGTTTCAATTCGATCCGGCGGACTAAGGAGGCGCCAGCGATTACCAGAAAATCCATATCGCAAAGCCAAACCAGAAGCCCAAGAGTCCACAGCAGAACAGCCCGCCCCCGCCGAAAAGGAAGCCAAAGTAACTGCTGAGCCACCAAGCACGCAAGAAAGTGAAGATGGCTGGGTGGAGCCTGAAGAATGGGTCAATGCAAAATTTGTTGTTCAAAATCCATTTGTGCTCACCTATGTGCGTCGTTCAATCCGCCAATTCATTATTGCCACTCATCGGTGCAAGGACATTGTTACTACAGAATCACGGCTCGACAGTCAAAGGCCCTGAGGTTGACCGCTTTTATAGCCTAACACGGGTATCGTTTGAAAAACTAGAGTCTGGAATGCCGCTATCCTCGATCTTGGGAGCCGACCTCCCTTCGCGCCACTTTACAGAACCGCTCCATCCGTCTCTGGCAGTCGACATACGTAATCTCTTTGATGTAAGTTTTCCTATTTCCGCACCCACAACCCAGCAATGACATGTTCCTTTTGACATAGTCGATGCAGCCACCAACGGACGTCCTCAACGCACGCAATCGTACCCTTGCTCGTCTCAAAAGGATTATCCAATCAAACTTTGGTAACGGGTATGACGTTGCCTGTTTTGGGAGCACGGTCTATGGCGTGGACTCGCCAACCAGTGATTTGGACGTTGTCATCATTGTAAGCCCTTTTGCTTCTTAATGATGTCACGGGTCTCCAGCTGACATCGTCAATGATCAACCTTCTGTGCGACAGGACAAAGCTCGATCTGACGGGTTTGCGCCTGCGATCAATCTGAAGAGATTACCGCGTGCGTAAAGACTCTTGTTTCGATGGATATCAATACTGACATCGTGTTTATAGGAATTTACGACGTTCTGTATGATGCGCTCTCAGCCGAGCACGAAACAATAGTTTGACGAATCTCTCTTACAGGCACTTGGCAGCGATATTTCGCAGAGAAGGGTTCGTAAAAGTCAGCAGCGTCCCGTGGGCGTCAGTTCCGATAGGTATACACACTCCACTCCCAACAAAGGCATATAGACTAATCACATCTGCTTTTTTAGTCAAGCTGACCGACCCGGACACTGGTCTCCAAGTTGATATCAACGTCAACGATCAGCTCGGACTTTGTAATACGATCCTGCTCCGCTGTTATTGCGCGCTTATTCCTTCGCTCCGACCGCTCGTCAGCCTCATCAAACGCTGGGCAAAATCCCATGGGCTCAACGATCCGGGCGCGCAAAATGGCCCAGCCACGTTTAGTAGCTATTGTCTGGTTCTGATGACTGTGGGACTCTTGCAGGTTCGCAAGTCGACTGTATCGTGGAACGTGTTGATGTCCCTAACGTTAACGTAGTCGAAGGGCATTGCGCCGTCGTTGCAGCAAGGGTTCGAAGATATCCCAGAGGGCGACGGCGGATTTTGGATGCGTACGGTTTCGGGAGAGAAAGTTTGGTGCGATACGCGGTTCCATGATGGACAGGGCGTCAAAATTGTGGATATTTCAGTGGACAATGCCTTGATCGATTGGTTTAGGTATTTTTAAAACTGGATCACCTTACAGGCACAGCACTGAAATGCTTTTATTTTTGCTAAAGATATTGGGCACATGAGCATCAATACGAAGACCGGGGTATGTCCATCGAGAAGGGTGGCATCACCCATCGCCAACCGTTCTCAAGGAACCTCAGAACTCCAAAGAAAGAGAAGAAGAGCAAGTCCAGTAAAGGCGGTACGCAACCTCAGGATATACAGCAAGCTGCTAACGGCACATCCGTCCCGGTGAGTCGCTCTCCATATTGTGCCACCCTGATGGGAATCGAGCCTTTGTTCTGGCAGCCAACGGAGGATACGACCCCTGAAACATCCGCTGTGCCGGACAAGCCTACGGATGGAGGAGACGAGCAGCTAGAGCAAGAGCCTCTGGCAGATAAAGACGTGGACTTGACAATGAGATTGGGTGAAGGCAACCAAGAACCATCTACTTGGCAACGCAACCCCCTCCTGGTCCAAGATCCTTTCATCCGAGCAAAGGTCCGTGCTTTTCATCCTTCGTCGCGTAGCGGTCCTCAGACCTGTGCATCTGCCCCATAGAACGCAGCGGGTGCAATCACCGAAAATGTACTGAAGCGATTCAAAAGCGAGTGTGCACGGTCGTTGATGATACTCGAGAGCGGGGGGTCCTTGGACTTGATCCTGGGCAGAGGTAATCCCGTCGGGGGGCCGAAGCCCGACCGCGGGCACAAGGGAGGCCAAGGGCAAAAGAAGAAGAAACCGCCGGGGAGAAAGGCAGAGGAGAAGGGAAAGCAGGCAGAGGGAAAGGGGAAACAAGTGGAAGGCGGGGGGAAGCAGATGGAAGGAAAAGTGAAACAGGCGGGGGGAGATGGGAACGATGAGGCTGTTGCTGGAGCCTCTACGCAGGCCGTCAAGGCCGGCGGCGCTGGCTCGCGAGGAGGCGGTACGAGGAACCGCAGAAGAGATGGTCAAGGGAAAAGTGCGGACGGACCGAGCCGTCGGAGTGGTAACGCTAATCCACCAGCCAAGTCAGGAGGCGAAAACAGGCGAAGGACACGGAATCCCAAGGCTCCTCCGGCTAGCTCTGGAAAGGCCGGGAGTCAAAGGAATGGGGTAGGAGCGGTCGAGCGCGGGCCCATGCTTAATAATACCCAGGCAGCCCAAGGCCAGTAGACCGCGATGCATGCTTTTGCTGCCGAATGGATCTCACAGCGTGGAAGGATGGGTCACAAAACATACTTACTGTACATTACCACATACCTGTCAGCTCTCGGTGGGTTTCTTGATAAACCTGGAACAAATCTAAGTGTCTACTTGAATCAAGCTTCCAAGCCATAATCGTATAATCGGCAAGGGGGGCGTGGGGGAAGAGTGACATCGCTGCTTAGAACAAGGTGTACGGACACAATACAAGTAAGCTATAATTCCGGTACGAGATAATAAAGATGGCTATGGACTACAAAGATCGATCACTTCATGTGTCTCCTCCTGGATCTTCCTTCTCTTCGGCGGGGGAGAATCTTCAACTGTGGTTATGGAATGGGTGCCAGGACGAACCTGCGACGGTCCAGCGCCGGCCGTCGTCGACATAGAAGGCTGCGGCATGGTTGAGGTCGACGCGGCGGTGGCGTTGTTTAGAGGTGCGTTCACCCAGGGTACACCGAGGCGATCCAACAAAAGGTGATAATCCACCTCTCCAAAGACGTCCTTCAAACGCGCTTCATCCGTAGTGATGCCTTTGAGAAGACCTATGCCTTGCTGCTGATTGAGTGGCCATCGTTGCGCCTTCCAGATCTGATCCGTCTTGGTAATCTGCAGTGAATCGCGTTGAGAGCATGCTCGGTTTTAATCTGTGGGATGCTGACTCGCCTGAAGGCCTTGTGGAGATGTTCGAATGACGTCCCATGTGGCGACAGCGCGGACACCAGCACTTTCTAACTGCTGCATAACATGCCTCACGTTTGGCGCCCCAATCCTCGGCAAAGAATGGCTAGGCTGAGTCGACGAGGAAATGAATCTGACGATCGAGGAGCAATGTGGGCATGAGCAGCGTGAACCAAGCCGGGTAACGCTGGCAAACTGGTTCGATGAGTTCGAAGGCTTGTGACCGAGGATCACCTGCACCCATGCGAACATAAACTTCCTGAAAAATGTAGCGAACGGCTGATCCGTGACGCTGATTTGGCGGCGAACAAGGAAGGCGTCAAGGCTGGCCAATAGCGGTATCAACTGAGAGTTGATGCGATCGGGTGTTAAGGAGCTATTGTCCAACAGCCTTGATAACAGATCGCCACAGCATGCCACATTATCATTTTCGCAACAAAACTCCAGCAGCTCCATGACTGTTGCCGCCGAGGATGCCGGAGAGAACTGGCTTATCATCGTTTGTATAAGACCGGTAATAAGCGCGGGGGTCGACGAAAACTCGTCGGCTCTTGAAGATCGTGCAGTACACTCCCGAAGCTGCCGAATGAACACCTTGTAGATTGTAGTGCTCCGGGGCGTAGCTTTGAATTTTGGAATTATTCTGGAGTAGTAAGGTACAAAAGTATCAGCAGGTTGTGTGCTTCCTTTAGTTGCTGATAAAAGCTTACGTTTTTTCCAGTAGCTGTGCACCTTCAGGATGAACAAACCCAAGCTGGGCAAGTGTGACGACTTCCTTCTCCGTGAGGTCCTGCTTTTGCAGTCGATCCAACAGCATCGGTGTCGTTGTAGTGTAGAAAAGTTCGACAGACGGGATGCGAGGTGCTCCTGCCGGCCTTTCCTCGACAGCCTTATTAAAGAAGGGTACGAGCCCAACTAAAACCGACTTCCATCGTTGCTCGGCCTCGGCGTCCTGACTGGGAACTGGGGGCGTGACCAGCTTCTTCACTATGGTTTCGATGAGCGCCTCATTACCGGTTTCAAGGCACGCCTGGATATGTAGCTCTGCAAGCTTGGGGCTCGGCTGGGGGCTCGGGCGGCGGCGGTGCAGGAGGTGATAAGATGGGATCTGTACCAATCCGTCAGCCACAGGCTCGAAGAAATCCACTCGGTCGATTGCAGCCGCCATCAGCTCAGCGATCAACCGTCGGCCGAGGTCAATTTCGCTCTGATCCTTGAACAGACTCTGCTGTTTCCCGACTTCAGCGAATAAAGACTTTGCGAAGGCAACGATTTGTTTTGGCGGAGTGGATTTCCCAACATGCGAAATGACACTTTGAGATTCAAGCAGGTGAATCCCCAAACGCTATGCAGCCAATAAAGTGCTTACGCTTGCTCCAGTATCGATAACAATTCATGCTTCTTAGCAGCATCAACAAGTAGTTGACCTTCGCCAGCTGCGAGAGGTTTCAAGGAGCGCATAACCGCTTCGCGCTGGGCGAGGAGCCACTTCTCAAGGATTGGTCCGACATTTAAACCTATATAACGCGCCCTCTCGGCCTCAATTTGATCAAGTAGTTTGAGCCGCCGCGCATTACTTGGATCAGCTTGTAGCATACGTTCAATCCTAAGGGTTGTGCATGCGCGTTAGAGCTAATATGACAACTTGAAGGCACATCACAAGTGAAGAGAATACCCACCAAGGAAACATGTTGCCAAAGCCAAATAGAACGAGGGCCTTGAGAATGTGCGCCGAACCCAGCTTTTCTATACTCGTCTCCCCATGGCAGACCACCATGGCTTCATTCCACATGTTGAACATCCCTCGTGTATACGCAAGCTCGCAGATGCTTTGAAGGATGCTTGTCTCCAATTTAGGATCCTTGGGCGCAAGGTTCAACAGATATTGGCGGAGCTCGGCTTCCCCTTTGTTCGGTTTACCCTTAGTCGCCGACCGTAGCGTATCCATTGCGTATTGAGGGTAATTGTCCCCATAAACGACTTGTGCGTGGTTTGAGTGGGGCCATATGACGAGGACAGTCCTTCGGTACCCTGGGGGGATATCAGAGCCTTTTCAGGTCGAACAAAACCAAATAGATCCACTTACAACGAGTGAGATCGCCCCCATACTATAACGTTGGAGGGACGTGATGAACATCATGAGCGGGATGTTAGTCGACCAGGAAAGAATAACCCACATTTCCCTGATAACCTTCATACTCCTGCTCGTCGGGCGGCCCATCTTCAACGATACTGCGGAGATCCGCCGGGATAGTTTCTGGGATGTGGCCCTCTTCGCCATCCTCGTCATCTTCGCCTGCATCATCGATGTCAATGGAAGTAGCAAGGGAGCGTCCATCCAGATTGACAAGGTTCGTGACTGACATCGCCCGCTCCGTTTCCTCGACGATGCTGAGGTCCGAGGGATCAGCTTCAGAGTACCCGCCATACCCGTGTCTACCCATATCATCTGCCTGTCCAGAGACATGGCATTCTACGATTGCCAGACCGACATGAAATCCGAGTTCGTCCGCAAGGGACTCCAGTAGCGAAACAAGGTGCGCATCTTCGCCTTTGAGAGCGCTCCCTTTCAGGTTTGCCGTTGAGTACTTGTGTTTCAGAAGGTAGATGATCTTCTTCGGAGCTGAATCAAGGCTCCGCTGCCAGGACGAGAGAACTCGCCGTAGCTTCACCACGGCATCATCCGAACTTGGTAAGACTGGTCGAAGTGCGTTTGTAGTATGAATCAGGTTGTAGGAAAGGGCGAGGCGATAGCCAGATGTGATTGGTTTGATCTCGTGCGTGACGTCCGTGTACCACGCCATCACCGAGGTGGATAGATTGCTGTCAGTGCTAAAATCAACGATCGTGGAGAGACCAGCATGCGAGAGATGAGCGGCGCCGCCGGTAAATGGCGACTGTAGCACAATGATAATCGTCGCAAACATGCCATCGACCTTCTCGGTACTACAAAAAACATTTCGAAGTGTTAACAGAGCGCGGCACAAGAGCCATCGCGACCTACTCTCGGTGCGGGAGAAAGCTACAAGGAGGTTCATATTATCAGCAAAGTAAGAAGGGAAATATAGATACATGTTTACGCTCAATACTCACTGTGACCCCGCTTCATATACCAACAGCTTATAAAGCTGAATTTTCGGCTTACTTACTGCGAAATTCACGCCAAGGCTAGCGCAAGCATCCTTCGCGACGCCTGCGACAAAAGTGGCCCATGCAGGGTTGTCAAAGGTGACCTACGCATAGACGTTAGTACTGAAATTTATTAGGGGACAAAAGCACGGGTTTAACTCACGGCCGAGGCATCAATCTCCCATGTATCTCTCACCTCCTTGTCAACAATCGTACGTTCACCCATACCAAACGGCGCCTGTGCTGCATGAGAGATGATACGTCTGGCTTCAGGCTCGCTCAAAGGCATGCCAATTGCGCCAATGTTGCCAGTCGATATACGAAGGCAAGGGTTCGGCGCTTCCGAGACGGCGTATCGTTTTTTGAAATAGTAAGAACCAGGAAATTTGAGGTTGGAAGAGGATAAAGCCTGCTCAAGGTCAGCCTGATGGCCATGTCTCGTATGTTAGCCACACGCCCACATATTGAAACTTTTGTAAACCACTTACGCGATGGTCGTTGGAGAAATCCTCGTCTTCACCACTCCGGCCCTCGTTATCTTCATCGCCCTTGTTTTGCGTGCTCTCCGGATCCACCATTTCGCTGTCCTTCATTTCTTCGTCACCGTCAAGCTGAGCGTCGCGTATACGTAGCTGTTGCTTTAGAAATTGGAAATATGAGTTTGGTCAACAAATATTAGGGAGTTAGTGCTCACCTGAACTGCCTCGTGCATGTCCTTAGCTCCGCTCGAGAATCCACTATCCTGTGGCATGACTGCGAGAAAATCAGGCCGCAGGCAGAAAAAACTGAATGGCAAGCAATTAGTTGATGGATGAGCGGAGTGCTCATCCCAGGGCCGCACTATACACAAACGCGGCAATAATATTTGTGCATGTTAGAGTGAAGATCCGAAGAATCTCCGAATACTGGACGACTGTGTGCGATGCGCATGAACACAGAGCTAGATCCTTCAAAATCCTTCAAAATTGGCAGATATTGTACAAGCGCGACCGCCTCCGACGCGCGAAAAGAGAAGCACGCCTTCGTGTAAAACAGTGTGAACTTGGTATACATTCAAAGATTCAGAAGGATGAGAGAGTCCAAACAAAAAGAGGAAGGGAAAGCAATGATACACGATCTCAGGAAGAACAAACATGTAAGGCTTCACTCGGAAAGACAGAAAACACGAGAAAAAAAAACGGAATTGCGACAAAGAGACGCATTGCGACATTTAGAATTTTGCGTCTGCTTTGAGGAGTGGACACCCGGGTGCCATAAGTCGATACTCAGTGCATGATGCTGTTGTAGCCAACGCTTTCTCCGCCGAGGTGCTCATTCACCGGGTTATATGTGAACCCGACAAACCGCTCCTGGACCGTCTTGGAGAGCTCCGTGTCGTCCACCACGCTGTCTTGTGGCATTTCCGAGGTAAACTCCGCGTCGAAGTTGCTCACGTCGATCAGCCCGGACTGTAAAAGTAGGAAGCAGTTATGAGTTGTGGTATTCGAAGCGTCAAGGAAAGGTGCCCGCCCGCTTACCACACTCGGCTTGAACGGAGGCTGGATTTGCTTCGCCCACAGCCTGAGAACATCAGGATAAGTAATGCACGTTGAAATGAGGGAAAGCCGTGATAACAGACTTGTTCCAATCAATGGCTTTAGCAAAGAACGGATGCCTTTTGATCTCTTCCGCCCCGTTTGCACCTAGCCGGGTGGCCGGGTCCCTCGAGAGAAGACCCGCGATGATGGACCTGGCGTCATACGACATGTCATCGGGGAACCGGAGGGGATCGTTCAGGATCCGTTTGTACATCGTCTCAACGTCCTCATCGTAGAAAGGTGGGAGTCCAGTCTGCATCAAAAAAAGGGAGGCCCAAATTAATAACGCATAGCCAGGAACGTAATATGAGCGCTTGGCCACGAACGAGCATCTCGTAAAGTAGGACTCCCAATGTCCACCAGTCAACAGTCTTGGTGTATCCTTCGTTCTTCAGGAGTTCGGGTGCAATGTATTCGGGCGTACCGCAGAATGCTAAGGATCAAGCACGTGAGCGCACGGTTGGGAGCGTTGGAAGTTTGTACGTACTATTCGTTTTGTCATTCTGCGACATGTTCAGCTTGCAAAGGCCAAAGTCGCAGAGTGCGATGTGCCCTGTGTAATCAAGAAGGATATTCTCTGGTTTGAGATCACTGATGACGAGGTTTGTAAATTGTTACCCAGCTACCCCGAAAAAAAATAAAACCTACCGATATACCACATTGAACCCGTGTAAATGCTCGAGGGCGCAAAGGAGCTCAGCAGCATAGAAACGACTTCGGTCTTGGCCAAATTTGCCTTCTCGTTGGAGATGGAAGAAGAGCTCTCCTCCATTTACTAATATGAAACAGAGGTGATATAGGTTAGGATATAAAGAGTAGCTCCAAAAAGAAGAATATGCACGGACCGAAGGACATGACAAGATACAACTTGTCCTGACTCTGGAATGAGAATTTCAAAGGTACAATGAACGGATTGTTGACTAAGGCCAGGACGGTCCTCTCCGCCAATATGTGTGTGATTTCGCCGGGGCGAGATGCAAGCATCTTCTTTCGAATAGTCTTGAGGGCATAAATCCGTGAGGTGTCCTTTTTCCGAACTTGCATAACCTTGGGGTTTCCAGACATATAAGATTATAGTACGGGAAAAAAACGGTTGCTACCTACCTTCCCGAAACTGCCCTTGCCGATGACTTTGAGGAGGTCAAATGACTCGATAGTCAGAGGTTCGCTTTGCTGGATGAGTCGAGTGATCAGTATTCGACCAATCATCATCAATACTAAATTTTGACTCACCCTGTGTGGCGTGAATTGAATTTGGAGATGGAACTCTCCCGAGCCCACCGACGCGGGAAACCACTGATCGGTCATCTACAAGCCGAAAGTCATTAGCAACTGAGTTTAGACGTATAGTGCTACCTTACATGGTGAACATCCAGCGTGGGAGCAAGGTCCACTCGGGCAAGCAGGATGTCGTTGCCCATGTCTGCCGTGTTTTCCCCTGGCACAGCGGGTTGTGTTCGGAGATATGTGGCGACTGTGATGACGGATGTCCGAGAGACGTCACTATTGAAGATACGACAAAGGATATATCAGAAGGTGATTCCCAAAGCACTGGGCGAGATTGCAGCGGTACGCACAAAACGGCTTTGTAGAGCCATGTCGGGGCACTCATCTCTCCACCGAGAGCATCAATCATGATTTCGTTCTTATCAAACTCGAGGACGACATAAGGGAGCCACCAATGCCGCCGCCTCTGCATACTCTCACGATTGTTGCGTGCGTTTTTCGGATTCCGAGCAGCACCGGACGATATAACCTGCTCAATCGCAGCGGGTAGTGGCACTCCGGGCGGGAGGCATAGAGAACGTCCTAAATGGAGCAGCGCAATGGTGGATCAGCGACGACACGCTGGAAGGTGCGAATGAGATATACCCGAGTAAACGCGAACGGTGAGAAGGCCAGAGCGAAACGTGGGCGCATTGTTGCTATTCGTCGGGGCGTGATCCATGGAGCCCCGCGGTGTGCTTGGGCGAGACGATACGGGGGTGGTGGAACGAGAGCCGTAGCCAGCCAGCGCATCTTTCGCGTCCTTCATCTCTGCAAGCCGTTCATGACCATCGTCAGCGCTGCCGGAATATCCACTGCGAAATATCTGCCCTACTCTTGCCGAACTTCCACGACATGGCTGGCGGTCTGTAGCTTCTGAGGAGGAGGAGGAGGAGGAGGAGGAAGAGGGGATGGTGAGGGGGAGAACGAAGGGATGCGAATCGAGATCGCCAAGTCGCAACGAGCCCTTAAGACGCCTGCCTGCCCTTGTCCGCTTTTAGCTCATCCGTTTACGCGGTCGCCACAGCGATCTACCATCATCTCGACTGCGCGATCGATAGTTAATTCTCGATAATTAACCCGCCGATTTCCAGGTGTTGTCCACGGGTGATCGATCCCCACCTTTGTCGAGGAACTCTTTGCAATTAATATTAATGGATTCCATCCTGCAGGCCAGCGCCGGTGGCGAGGGCGCCCGGGAACACCGATTCTTGCAAGACCCATTAATTGGACGATAAGAGTGCTGTGAGCTGAGCTCAGGCCTAGGACGGTGGCACCCAATATCGATGAAGAGTAAGTACTCGTGGAGGAGCTCGTCTGCGTAAAATGCCCCGTAAAACAAGCTCGTGGTACTGACCGGTGATCTTCGAATACACACGTTTGCTAACTCAAGGCAGCGCGCCCTCTCTCCGACTATGCAGTGAGTAATGTTCTGCGAAATCTATCATTAATGCGAGTAGGTACAAAATTTTCGTCCGAGTCCATGATGTACGATCCTGTTGCCAATATACTATACTATACACTAAGTTCTCAAACCCATTACTCGCGCACGGCACGGAGTCTCATAGGCAACTGGTGCCCCTTCTCCTTCTGGGACTTCACAAGAGGCCTAGTAACGATCCTGCACAGTGCGAGATACACAAACAATGAGCACTTGCGAATCGCAAGTTATGGATGATCCCACTCACGATGTTTTGCCTTCGATGTCTTCGAATGGCACAGCGAGTTCAAACGAGATGTCTCGAATGAGCATGAATAAAAGTGCTTTCATCCTAAAGAAGCGCACCAAACGGTATCTCCGTCAGCAATGCCACTCGCTAGCGTAGCCTAGGACTGGCCACTCACTCAACAACGGCGAATCTATGTCCGATGCATGCGTGCGGACCCGCGAGGAAGGTCCCAAGGTGAGAGTACACGCTGGGGATACCAGTGGACTTTTCTGGACTGGGTATCCAGCGTTCGGGGCTGCTCGACGAGGAAAAAAAGCAAAATCAGTTAAAACATACCCCGGTGCTGCAACAATGAACGCTGGAGTGGGAGGAGATAGAAACTTACTTGAACACCCTGGCATCATCGCCCCAAATCTCGTTGGACCTGTTCAGCGGGAGAATAGGAAGAAAGACACTCTCGCCCTTCCGCATCCTGAACACCACAAACCGATTCACTGCGTCAGCCTTCTGCGTCGTTATCGACAAGCAAGAGCCTCTAAAAAAGACGTACCGAATCTCATTCCTCATCACGCCATTCGCATCCTTGAAAGGTTTTGAGACGGGTACGACGCAATCCTCTGCGGCGTTTCGGACAGTCCCGACGACGACGGCGCGAAGGCGAAGGGCCTCGCGAACAACGGCATCGAGGTATGGGAGTGCGTTGAGTTCATCCATAGTAAGATTATCGGTGGACACAGCAGCAAGCTCGGCGCGTAGTTTACTTTGGATTTCGGACTGGTTGGCGAGCTCGATGAGTGCCCATGCGGTGGAGGAGCTGCCAAGGAAATCGTTTTGCAAATTAGGAGGCGGGAGACGTTATATAATGAAGTATGCCAGCTTACCTTGTGGTTTCGTGGCCAGCAACAAGGAAGGTGGAAATTTCTAAAGTGGACAGCAGCAAGGTGAGGTCACGCACGTATACAACACGGACATCTGACGTACGTGCAAGAACCTCTTCATCAGACATCTTCTGCGTGTCTGGAATATCTGAAGCCATGTTTGCCTTGACTGCGTGCATCAAATTAAGCGCATGAGATCTCAGCGGAAAATACAGGTCGTAGGAAATGGCTTACTGAGCAGGCTGAGAAGATCGCGGCTCGTGACGTTGCTCTTCTCGACAGCTCCCCCCTTTCCGGCGGCCGCGATGACTGCAGCCTTCTTGCCTTGGACAAGTTCTAGCCCGATCCTCCGCATCGTATCATTACTCTGCTTGACTTTCTTGGCGCGTTCGCTGTTATCGGGCTATAGCAATAGTAAAGCGCCGGGTGAGATGCGTGAGCGGCTGTACCCCAACACACAGAGTTCGACTGACGATGATTTTCAGCACAGGGAACATTTGACGAAGCATGTTGAAATATGAAAACTCCTGTGTGCCGCTGAAGACAGTTCCGATTGCCTTGGCCAGCTCGTTGGCCTCGCCTCCGTCAGAGAGTGCTGAGAACTGGTAATCAAAGCCTGAAGAGACATGATATTATGAGCTGTTGCGAGGGACGAGAATGAGGAAGTGGCGCACCTGCTATGCCAATAACATCAAGAGTCGCACGCGAAAGCCAAGGCAAGACATCTGTTTCGTATGCGCTCCCGCTCTCCGTGATCTTCTTGAGGAGGACATCCCGAAGCTAAGCAATATCGCGCAAGTTAAGATCGCGCAAGTGTGTAGGATGGAGGTGAGTAAACTACCTCTTGCGACTTGTCAAGAAAGACCGGGGTAAGGCTGCGAATCTGAGCAGGGCCAAAGGATGGGTTCTAATTTGGAAAACGTTGATATATTTTCAATTCCTAATATAAGATAAAATGCTCACCATGATTCGGCGCTGGTAGGTGGGAAAGTATCAGTGAGTAGGTTGTAAAAGATCAGGTACTGCCTAGTCCAAAAAACGTACCTGCCGCTTATGATCATCTCCTGTAAGTGTAAAAAGAGCGTCAATACTCAAACCATCAACATCAGAGGTCCCGCGTAATGAACGTACCTTCAGCGAACAAGAGGCCTCTTCCGAGAATATCGCCCAGGGCATTCCTCAATTGGTCGGGCTTGGGAAATTTGTACGCGTGGCTCAGGATATGGGTGACGGCGCGCGTGTCGGTGGTAAAAAGGCGATGTTTCTAGGTGCAAGGCGAGCGTTCAGCGGGAGCGCTAGAGACTTGGGCGCGTAGTATTCACCCCGAACGCAATTCTATAGCGAATGACGGGCCCAAACTCCTTAATCCAGCCCTCCTGCACTTTTGGGCCCTCGGATTGGAATATCTCCTTCAGGTTTCCCCAGAGTAGATTGTACTTTTTGGGGCCCGGAAGATTTCTTAGTGGAGACGAGAGCGGTTGGAAGAGGCTCTGTAGGCCTCCGGCGATCTTGGGAGCAGCGTAGAGCCCGACAAGGATCCAGGCGATGGTGCCTAACGACAAAGACTGCAGGAACTGAGATACTGACGACGTTGACGACATGTTTGCTGGGGAAGACAAGAAGGTTGGTTGGCTATAGCTCGCAGTATATATACTAATTTTCCGATGCCCCATTGATATCACAGTCACCAGGTAACGTGCGTCGGGGAGTGCCCGGGCGAGCCGCAGTCCAGGGACAGGGGGACAGCCCGAGGACTGCACCGGGCATGGTTGGCTCGATCGTTCTCTGTGAGGCCAGAGGGGATGCTAGCGTGCCACCGCGTGCCACGCCGGCGCGGTGCTCTTGATGTCGGCGACGGTGGCAGATCCGACGATGAGACGAGCTTACTACTTACGGTCTCGGAGCCGGGCTCGGGCGACGGCTGGATGCCGTGGCCCGAGGCCGAGATGAAGGCAACGTCAGTACGGCCGAGCCAGGACTCACCTCCGCCACAACGAATATTGGGTACTACGGTTGAGTCGCAAACTCTGGACTGTACTTGCGATGTGTTCGTTTCCCCTTCTCGGATCCCGGTGCTAGTCTTCGTCTTCGCCCTCGCTCCGAATAGTCTGGCGAAGCGCGCCGACACGAATCCACCTTATACAGAGGGGTGCGACAACCACCTTCACTGTGAAACCAATCTCCCCGTCTAATCGGGGGGAGTCCCTGTGAAAATGGGGGGAAACCTCCTGACGCGCGCTGATTTTGGACCCCCTGAGAACCTAGCGCGTCGCAAAAAAAGGCGATAAGTCAACATCGGCAGTAAAAACCTGCTGGTTTGCGGTCGGAATCCCACTGTTAAGGACAAAAAACTCCTGAAATTCAACGGAGATCAGTGGGATATAAATCAGGGGATTCCTCCTGATCTAAGCCAAACCCCCCGGGAAATCGGTGTAAGGCAGCTGATTTATCGTGCATTTCCCCACGAAAATCGGGGGTGATCGGATTCACAGTGGCTTAAAGAACCTCTTACCATCTCACCAAGCTGACTAGCTTCCAAGTAAATCGTGGGGGATCAACTCGGCAGAAGGGTGCTGTTTGGCAGCTGAAGCCACAACTACACCTCCGAAATTCTTGCCACTTGGTGGGCTCATCCAATCAGAAACTGTCGCTGGGTCAAACTCTTCGTGAGAGATTTTTTCAATGTCAATCTGGGCAGTAAGATTGTGTCGCTTGAACTTGAAGTGGCCGGCGATCTGTGCTTAAGCTCCCTTCAGCGTAGAGCGGTTAGCCGGAGAGCCCCGAGCGCTGGCCGCAGGGCATGGACGGCGCGCGAGGGATATCTGTCGACGATTGATGATCGTGTTGAAGCGTTGAAGCTCGGGTCCGCTGTTCCTAGGCCTCTGCAAATCTGGCTCTGCTATACTTATAGTACCACTCACACATGTCTGCCGAGAGACGAGGCAATGAAGACTGGTTGGGTTATATGAGGCTATAGCTCTTGATGATATATACACCAGCATCTCAATGCCTTAACGTGATCCCCAGGTATACCCGCGCCAGGTCGTGACGTCGAATGAACAGAGCTGGTGATGGCAGCGCAATAGATCCAAGATCGAGATGTACATATATATATGACGAATCAGCCATTTTATCTTACGTGAATTCTGTGGGGGAAATACCCAGGCGGGCGCGTTGCCATCGATGATATATCATAATGATCTCTGCAGACGGCAAGAAGTGGATAGTAGTAGTAGTAGTAATCAATTAGGGTGCTCGAGGCGCTTGAGCGCCTATGGTGCACCACCGCGAATCAGTGAATACACGGGTGCGAGGTGTCCGAAGTTAGGTGGAGGGGTATGGCAAGAAGTGGATAGGCGCACTAACGCCCCATGAGACTGGGTCGTATTCGGGCGAAGTGTCCGGGAGTCTTGTGGCAGTGTTGCTAACTTGAGACGCGTGGGTCACGTGACTGGAAAAGCACCATCACGCCACCAGGCCCGCTCACCTCCACCCGCGCCTGGTCAGTCGCCAAATTTTCGACTTGCCAAGCTCAACGGTTTAGATGGCTGCGCCGTCACTCAGACACACCCACCTAGGGGCGCTGAAGGCCTCTCAGCGTGTTTGCTATTCTACGGGCTCTCCTCTGCTTAAACCCCAGCCGTCGTCCTCACGCTCAAAACCTCCGAATCAGCTGGCGAAGCGCGCCGACACAGAGACGCCTCATGTGCCGCGCGTCCGTCCGAGAATCCTCGCTCATTCATCATCAGACGCACAACCAGGGCACTCTAACAGCAGGTCGCCACCACAAGCGAAGGCCCGCGCTCCAACCCGAGCGAACTCGGACACATCTGTTGCCGCTGCAAAGTGGAAATCAACCTCTGTATCCGCGAGCACCCCCTCAAGCTCCAGCAAAAAGCCACCATACTCGAACTCTATTCTTCCTGCCGAGGAAACTGCTATGTCGAATGGGCCAGAGAAGCCGCACGTTGCGCCAGTCCAGACTCCTGCTTCAGGGCGTAGAAGTTTCTACGATTTGGAAATCAACCACCTCTATATTGTACGTTCCGTTCCACTCCTGTTTTGAAGGACAGTCTCCCAAGCCCCCCAAAGAAAAATCAGCCGTCCCAGGCAGTACTGGAAAAGCGCATCGCAACCATGACCAAGCTCTCCGCATTGATCAAGGAGAAGCACGGTGAACGATTCGACGTGAGGTGCTTTGGCAGTACTGCATATGGCGTTGACTCCAGCAAGAGTGATATCGACTTGGTCATCATTGTTAGTAGATTCAAATTACTCTGCGCCGGCAGGATGTTTAACCGTTGGTGGATGTAGGATGGAGCAATGATGGAAGGCATGCCTCCCTGGATGCCGGTGAATCAGCTGCCGAGTACGTTCCGTAGCCCACAGATTCCTCTATGATGCAAACTCACGGACTGTATTCGCTACAGAGATATATAACGTGCGGTTCGTCACTGTAGATGCCTCCACTTGTGACATAGACTGAGTAGTCAGGTCCATTGGTACAGATACCTGTCACAGATACTCCACCGGGCGGGCTTTATCGAGGTTTGCAGTATCCCCTGGGCCTCCGTTCCCATCGGTTTGTCCACCCTTCTCTCCGTCCCATTCCATACCCTTCCTCTACTTACCTCGTGCACCCCAGTCAAATTTAAAGATCCAGAAACGGGAGTTCACGTTGATATGAACGTCAACGACCAGATCGGCTCCTTTAACACGCAGCTAGTGCAGGAATTTTGTGAGGCATCGATTGGTCTCCGACCCCTCATCTTCTATATCAAATACTGGGCGGGTAAGCTTGGCCTGAATGATCCCTCTGGTAAAAGCGGGGAAAAATCATTCAGCAGCTATTGTCTGGCCTTGATGACCATCGGCGCGCTTCAAGTTGGCATTTCCTCGCTCTTGCATACAGACGTAGATTTCTAACGTGGTATTACCAGTCAAAGAGAGTCATCCTGCCCGGCGAGGCCCTCGTATCTCACGAGTCGGATAATCGAGGAGTGTTCTGGAGAAGGGTGAAAGGAGGCGGCCACTTTCGATGCCGAAAGCTCGAATTTTCTCCAGTACCCGAGCCGAGACAGCTGGAGCTGCATCGCGCGCTGCGCGCATGGTTCAGGTGAGCCGTCCTCGCGGCTACCTAAGCTGGCAGTGTATTAACAAGACTCGCTGTGTCTATTTTCCTAGGTACTGGGGGTACGAGTATCGCGCTAATCATGATGCAATGTGTGTTATGAAGGGCCGTGTATTCCCTCCCCCCAAGCCCGAGGGGCCGACTCCGGTGAAAAGCAAGGCACAGCCTCAGCCCAACGAATCCGACGAGCGTGAGACAGGGGATGTGGATGGTGATGTCGCCGGCGATGCAGGCGCTCAGGTTGCAGAGCCTATGGGCGAAGTACGTTGTTCATCCCGTTGTCGATGAGCGTTGTTGCTAAAAGATAATTTCGCTGGCCAGGTTCGAGAGCTGACGATGCTGGAAACCATGCAAGTTCTGGGACGTTCGGGAGATGACCAGGTGTCCAAGGTGTGCCTTCTCGCATAAACGCATTCTGAGCCTATCTTTTTCAACATGATATTGTGCAAAGGATACAATCACTCGAACGCTCGCTGGCGATCTTATTCACCGCGAACCTGATGGGAGCCTGTTGAAGCTGTCTTCTATTGCCGACTGCAATATAAAGATAATGAATCTCAACCTTGAGTCTTCGCCTAGCCTGTCAGAGGCGAAGGAGTCGACGACGGGGAGCGATGTAGTGGCTGGACAGGTTGAGGCATCCCAAGCAGAGGGTGCCAGCGGAGAGTTGGTGCCATCCGAATCGGGCGGGGAAGCAAAGGCTGTTAAACGCTCTGCGCAACCTTGGACTAAATCGAAGATCAGCGAGGCCTGGATGAAAGGACCTGTCCGGGTTCAAGACCCCTTCTTCCTCCTCCACGTGCGCGCCCTCTTTTTTTTTTTGGCTTTCTCAACCCGCTTGCCATTTCATTGACCTTCCCTTCGTAATTGTCATACAGAATGTCGCTGGAAACGTCAAGCAACCTACATTCGATCGCTTCCAAGAGGAATGCCGGCGTGCTTTCAAAATCATTAGCACGTGGGGATCACCAGAGTATCTTTTCAAGACGCCCGCCGAGCTGGAAGCCAGAGAGCAGGAAATGAAGAAAGTTGCGGACGCTGCCAGAGCTGCTGCCGAGGCTATGGCCAGAAACCTACCCGCAGCCAAATCCATTCCCCAGGAAACGCTAGCGGAGATGGTATCGGAGGCGGAAAGGGCGGGGAATAGTTATGTGCGGGAGAAGCTGAGGTTGGCAGCGATAAGAGGTGCTATGCGGGCCGGGAGGGATATCGATTGGGACACGGTGGCGGGTTTGCCAGAGGGTTTTACGGCGGCGCACCTCCCGAAAAAGGTTTCAGCCGACGCTGCGGGCGATGCCGCCCAGCGGCGAGCAGTAAAGTGGTCGGCGGCGGCGGCAGCTGCTGCAGCTGCAACATACCATAAGGATCCTTCGGGCGAGCAGGCGTCAAACCCCAGGACGGCCAGAGAAGGAGTCCAGCCGCAGCGAGCTGGGGCAGCTGCGTCGGCGAAGGTTACGACTCCTGCCAAGAAGCGTCTCAAGGATGATCTTCCGCCGACGCCGATGCAGGAGTGAGGCATGCTCACATATAGAAGACGGGCATGCAAGAGCTTCCTGTAGCCTAGAAGGGAGCTGGGTAGACGCGGCAAGGCCGATCTCTGCAAGTGGGTAGGAAATAGATTGTGGTGTGGAGGAGCAGGAACGGGGGCGGAGAGACGCAGGCTTTATATATATCCAATCGTATCACAAGGCATCATTGTAACTTTATCGACATTCACTTGCAACCAGCTTGCGCACGTCCTACACGCACTGCTGAAAAAGTAAAGACTTCATATATACGATCCTTGTCTGCCCTCATCGCTTGACTATCCGCGTTGCTCACATCGCTGCACTTGGGCCCAACCAATATCGGACACCGGGTTTATGGACTTCACGGTTTATATGCTGGTGCTTAAATGAATACGCTTTGCACTTGTGGTATCATACAATTGGGGCGAGAAAGCGTGCAGCGTACCGTCACAGACCACGGGCAACTTGTTCCCCTTAACATCATCCATGAAATTCAAGGAGTAACACATAATTTTATTCCCATGCACACTTTATTTAAAACCACTGCTGTAATTCTTTCTCCCTATTCTCTCCATCCAACTCAGCACCTTAGTTAAAGGTCCAGGATCCGGCGCCGGTGCCATGATTGGGGTCGCTATCGGGTGCGAGGGCAGCCAAACCGTTCTGGGTGAGACCAATTTCGCCTCCAGTAAAGCTGGTGTCGAAGTTTACAACGATTGCTTGTGTAGTTTTTCCATCGCCTGTAATAGGCATAAAAGAATATGAGATTCAATAATGACGAACGCCAGTACACAGGGAACACGTACTGGTAAGCGTAACAGTAATTGGCTCTCCGCAGGGGGACTCACTGTAAGATAAATGACATGTTATTAGCATGACATTACCGGGCGCGCTGCTCAGAGAATTACGCACTCGGGGGGATCAAGGAAAGAGCTGGAGATGCTGGCTCCAACTTGGCTGGATGTCAACGTTACACCGCAGTAGTTTCCGGTGGCATCTGGGTAGCCAACAACTAATAGATACGTGTGAGCCGGCATCCTAAGGCATAAACACACTCGGAGCACGTACTGTTTCCAGTGAAGGTGCCAGGATGAGGGCAGCTGGTGCAAGCATAAGCTGCAGTCGCAGCGAAGACAGTGAGGAGGAGGGTGGAGAATTGCATTGTAGGATTTTGTGAGATCGGTAGATGAGACTGATGGAGTGACTGGGCAGAAGCGCGCGGATTTTATAGCTTTTAGAAGGCAAGAAAAGTGGGCTTTGCTTATTCAAAGGTGATTGTGCTCTGCTCAAGCTGGCGGCCATCCAGATCCATTTAGCTAGAACAGGAGCTGAAGTCGTTACAGTGAGCCGTGCGGCGGAAAGGGAAGGACTGAATGCTAGCGGCTTCAAAGCTAATGAAGGAGGTAGCACCAACCGACGGTAGTTATTGCTGACGATATTGCGATCTACGAACTTTCCAAGGACGCGCCTTTTTGGTGCAAGCTTCGGAGTAACTGAGGAATAAGAACAGGGCTATATGAGGCAAATCTGTGAATTTTTCCGATTATTTCGCCGACGGGTCACAAGCGCACAGGAGCGCAACATCCGCCCTTTGTCGTTGCGCGCAGCATTGATGAGCTGGGAGTCCGGGACTTGTGCCTACTGTCCCCGTTACGTGTTGCGCACATCACCGGTACCTGTTGATAGAATATCATTACATAGCAAGACGTGTCACTCCCCAAAAATAAATGTCGGCGCACGGCATCCGATTACCTCGCTGTAGCATATACTTACAAGCCAATGGGATTGTTGTCCGGAGTACACCAGCTCCGCGAGAATACTGATACCGAAGTCAGAGGAGTATGATGGCGTGCATGTGAGCCCTTCTAGATCGCTGCGAGTCATTTGGAGAGTCTAGAAAAAGCCCCTAGAGCTCAATCCCACGGAATTTGGTGTCATGTAAGGTTGTGAGGAACTTGATTGCGTGCATTCCGTGTAGCCCACTGTTGATGACACATCCTACACGGTATAACAAGAGCTAGAGCGGCTGTAAATGTGCACAGCGACATAGCGCTAGCAATACACAATCGAAGCCCTCAGTATGCCGATGCATGGGATAGCGGTAGAGCCTCAGCTTGCGCGTGGCGTAGACTAAGTAAAATTTCTTATTGAGCCTCTCGTATCGTATCCCGACTCTCTTGCATACCCGCGTCAGAAAGTTCGAGGTACACCGCTGTCAGAACTGTTGTGTGAAAGTAGACTGGACGAGCAGATCATGCAAGTGTATCCACATAGGATAAAGCATGTCGTCGTCTGAGAACAAAGGCAATGCACGCGCCAAGATTTCTGGGGGAAAGTATGCAAGCATATGTATGGATCCTCAGTTGATCTACTCAGAAAAGTTCAGCCAGTACGCAAGCATTGAAGAGAAGCAATCCGGTGACTATTTTCCGGCTAATTTCTTCCCTAAAGTAATTCAGGCAAGCATATCCTTCGAGAGAGCGGACTTTGATGGTTTGGGTTCAAGCGACGCAGAGGCCTGGCGTTGAGTTATGCAGGTCAGCCGGGGTCAAGATGACTTGGACCCCGACATCACCTTCCGGAAAGTGAGCTCAAAATTTTAGGTCGTTGCATCGCACTCATCTGCAATTTATTCTTTTCGAGAGTATCATCTCATGGCTTCGCATCGCACAAGCTATTTCGAGCAGGAAATCGACGAGGACCTTGGTGAAGCTGAGATCGATTTCGCCATCGGCAACTACGGCCAAAGCGATGGAGTTGCCTACGATGAAGGTCAGTGTCGAAAATATATCCAGAGATCGCTGAAGTCTTCCGCGACGTGTACCGATCGGCCTTTGTTACAAAAAAAAATAGCAACACATGCATTGATCTCAGAGGCAGCGGTCGCTGCTATGCAGCAGCAAATGGCGCAGCAAGCCGCGTTCACTCAAATCCCCGATCCCGTTAAACGCGTGGGCTTTCTATTTATCTCGATTCTGATCGGACGACAGCTGAATCCCTCCTATATCGGCACGTAGTTCATCGTGCACTTTCATCAAGCAGTGAAAGACAATAATCTCCAAGAGATTAGTGTAGCTTATGAGAGCGGATGGAACAAGCTCACAGAGAAATACTACCCAAAGACCGAGTGGCCGGAGGCAGAAATCATCGCACCCCTTGTGCATGATGGTAAGCTATATATTCGCTTCGGACCTGCGTGTACTGAGAAATTCGGGGCGCCATTGTAGATCAAATTTTCCTGATCCTCTATCGCGAGTTATACTACCGGTACGATTGCGACCCTCCAAGTCGAACATACACGGTAGACTAATCTCCACCTTCATCCTTTAGACACGTCTACTCCCGCCTCTCCCCAAACATTGACGACCGCTTCCACTCCTACGAGAACAGCTGCGAGTTGTTCAACTACCTCCTCAGTCCGTAATCAAGCTTTTCGAAACGTCCGCTGATTTTACTGAAGTAAACACGACAGATTCGGATGGACCTGTTTCTTTGCAACTCCCTGATCAGTGGCTCTGGGATATTGTTGATGAGTTTATTTATCAATTCCAAAGCTTCTGTGTCTGGCGCCTCAAAGTCAAAACAAAAACTGAGGAAGAGCTATTATTGCTGGCTGATGGGGGTCAGGTACGTATCTCGTGATTTTGGCTCTGCAGGTGGTTGCTGAATGTCAGCTGTCGATAGATATGGAGCTGTTATAGCGTACTCAACGTACTCTACTCGCTCATACAAAAATCGCAGATCAATGAGTATCTTGCCGCCACGAAGCAAGGCATGTCCGAAGAAGAGGTTGTGTAAGTCTGAATCCTCTTAAGCTCGTGTTTTGGGTTCTTGTTTATTTATTTTCTCCGAGTAGCGAAACTGCAGGCGAATATGGCTCTCGTCCACTCTATCGGATGCTCGGTTATTTCAGCTTGATCGGCCTCTTGCGCGTACACGTCTTGCTCGGCGACTTCACCCTCGCACTCAAGGTAATGGATGAGGTTGACATCAGCCAAAAGGTAAGCTATGCATGGTGCGTTTTGGGTGAGAAGGCGCCCTTTAATCACTCAATTCAATAGTCCGCGTTTACGCGAATAACTGCATGCCACGTTACGACCTACTATTACGTTGGGTTCTGTTATCTTTCCCTTAGGCGCTACGCAGACGCCACACGCACATTCGCTTCCATCCTGAACCTGATATCAAGGACAAGACAATACCACACTCGTAGTTATCAATACGATCAGATCAACAGAACAGCAGATCGGATGTACGCATTGCTTGTGGTCTGCCATGCCCTTTCCCCCAGCAGATTAGACGATAACGTCATGAATGCTGTGAAAGAACGCTATGGAGATCAGCACGCAAAGATGTCTCGCGGGTAAGCCTTCGCTCTTGGAATTCTGTACTGCCTGCTGAGCCTTTTTTCAGCGACGAAGGTCTTACCGCGTTTGAGGAGCTCTATCTCTACGCTTGCCCAAAGTTCATTTCATCCAACCCACCGCCATACCATGAGCCCGAGCAGCTGGCGGCGTATGTTGAGGATCCACCTGTCGATCCCGCTCTACGGCATCTCTCGCTATTCCTTTCCGACGTCCGCTTCCAAACTTCTGTACCTGTGCTCCGCAGCTTTCTCAAGCTCTACACATCTCTCGACGCCGCCAAACTTGCCAACTTCCTCGATGCAGATGAGGAAGAGCTTGTTCAGCAAATGATGGTTCTCAAACAATGCTCGAGGGAAGTAAGTCGTGCAGGTGCCGGATCGGAATCCGGTGGACTGTTGGATGGGGAGACTATCTCTACGAGCGACCTTGACTTTACTATTGACGAGGTGCGTCACCTAGTCGCCTACCTTGCGATGTTGCACAGGCGGCTAACTTGAGATGCGGCGTTCGTAGAATATGGTACATATCGTCGAGTCGACCGTTGGACGGCGGTATGGCGGGTGGTTCATCCGCAATACGGAGCACGCCCAGCGCACATTCGACTACATCCGCAACAGCCCGCTGCCAATATCGAAGCCGAAGCCTGTAGAGAATGGCGTTCCTGCGCCTGCAGAACCTGCAGCGGCGCGAGCGCCGTCAAAAGTTAGCTGGGCCAAGGTTTAGCAATTGGATGGGTGCCGGCTCAGTGTACACCTTGTAATTTTGCGCGCGAACAGTTATACGAAAAAGGGCTGGGTCAGCTGGATATACACAAAATCCCATTACCATCGCTCTAATGAAAAAACGGAGGGCTCGCAGGTCCGGCCGTGTCTGGGTAGTAATTGAGTGCTGGCCACAGACTGCCACAGAGAGTTGATCAGAGAGAGTTGCTTCCGTCGAACCACAGCCGATTGGAGCTGTGGTTCGACCTCTGAGTCTGTGAGCTTGCTGCGCACTCCTCCCGTCAACAATAATATTCATATATCCATGCCTGCACCCCGACTATCGTCCTTATCTACACAGACGTTAACACTGGTACTGGAGCGCCAGCGGCTACGAACACTCGGCCAAACACCCCCGACATCCCAGCTCTCTCAGATTGAACGGAATCTAGCGACGCTTCGGAGTGGGATACTAGCAAGGGAAGATGCAGACCAGGCGGCGGATGTTCGGCCACTGCGGGAACAGTGGGAGAGGATGAAGCGGATGCTGGGTAGTGATGGAGAGTCGTTGGAGAGGTTTGTTTCCCGTGGAAAGACCAACTTCGCGCCGGCTCACCGAGTATTAACGGGTGTGACCTTGTAGTCTACCGCCGCCATCTGCGCCCCCGGTTTTATCACCCATCCCAACACACCCCATTTCCATGCCGCTCCTACCTCTGTCTGGCGGAGACAGGGTGGACGTTCCCTACAGCGACGAACCACCGCCCTCGCCTCCAATGGAAGACCCGGCTGATATGCTACAAACCCAACGTCAAATGATGGACGGTTAGTCAACTACTTCGAAGCTTGGCGACTTAAAAAATGGCATATTGAGACGGCGAATACGTTTCCCAGACCAAGACACGCATCTCGATATGCTGTCGCAGTCTATCAACCGCCAAAGGGATATCTCAGAGCAGATGGGATCAGAGCTTCAGGTTCACCACGGACTATTGGAGGACCTAGAGGAGGGGTTGGATCGCACAGCAACTAGAATGAGCGGGGCCTCGAGAAGATTAGATCGGGTCGCAAGGGGTGCGCGCGACAACTGTAAGCTGCAACTCATACAAATATCCCTTTGCTATTGCCGACGACTGAATCCTGTCATTTTTGTGACTCCGGATTAGTATCCACGGTCACGATAGGGGCGCTTATTGCAATATTGTTGATGCTCATTATTATCTTCAAGACTTGATAGCTCCCCCCGTGATTTCGAGGGTGGGATATTAATGAGCTTTTGTACGATAGGTTTTGGCATAGGAAGGCCGTACGGCTGCGTCTGGTACGAATCACCAAACGCATGAGCCTCCGGCTCAGGATGTGTATCAAGGAATGGGGGAGGTCCAACACCGTGTGTGTAGAAAAGCTCGAGATGGATTGAAGACACTCATCCAGAGAGTAATGTAGTAAACATTTGTGTTCGGCCTACTACATCATTCTACGTGCGTTTTAAAGCTATCAAATTCATATGAAGTGCGGCCTACAATACCGCATGGAAAATTCTGAGCAGCTACTCAAAACGCGCACAGAGGGCTGATAACTTGGTGAATCCCTGTCGCAATACGGATGTTGGGCAGAGTGGAGACGGCGTGCCCTCACGGGCTGTTGGTGGGTTACTCGCCCCCCAGGCTTTATCTTCGAACACACAGGATTGGTCTTTTGCTGCCCTTGTTGAATATTCTTTCGCCATTATTTTTGCACAACTATAATCGTATGGGTGATACGCAGCATGCGTATCTATTTACCGCACGGCAATTAGACACCCAAATTCCTCGTACGCACTCAAGCTCCCTGGTCCCAATATTTACTAGTGATCTGAAAGGAATGTAAAGGCGGAATGCTCCCTCCGCCGAGCAGCTGCCCCGAACGTCGATAGTTACTCATTTCTAAAACAAGTAATCCGCATACATATCAAGCTCCGCCTTAATTCCAAACATCATACTCGTCAATGTTATGCACCCTGCGCAAAATACTGTATCTTAAACAGGCACCGTATGGCTCGCGGTCGATCTCGCGATATAACCATCACGCCCTCTCGCGCTCTTATCCAGCAGCGGGCGTACAGAAATCGAAAAGCAGCCCATCTTGCGGCCGTTGAAGGGCGATGTCAGCAGCTTGAAGAAGAAAACGAAAGGCTCAAACGCGAGCTTGAAGAGGAGAGATCGAGGAGGATTCGGGCTGAGGAGGAGAGAGGCTGCGTAGGAGGAGATTGCTGTCGTAAGAATGAAACATGGGTACGACATGCAGCTGGTATCCATATAATATTTGCTGCTGAACATTGGCTCTATTTGCGCTATCCATGACGATATCAATTATTCGCACGCGCTGATTGTAGCGCAAGGCAGTCGAAAATTTACGAGGTGCCCTTTCGAGCATAACATCGCTGCTGCCGCCGTCGCAGTTGCAACCCTCAGCCGAGCCGCCCCGTAACTTGGGCCTCACGAGTTGCTCTCAATCTCAGGACACACAGCTTGGCGCGCCATTCCATTCTGGTGATGAAGCGGAGGAGCAGACAGTTGGGATACTCGAGGGCCCCGAAAACGATGTTTCACCTTCAGCCTCACCTTCGTCTTCTGCGAATATTGTCAGTCTAGCCAACGCCCCAGGCTCTCCGTCGTGCTGTGATGGCATAATATCCTGTGACCCAGAATTTCCCACACCCATCTCCACCAGTATACAGGAGGGGCCAATTTCTTCACATGCCTATCAGCGCGAATCTTCTACTTCCTCGCATCAGCGCCAGTCTTACACTTCAAGTTCCACTTCCGGTTGCTGGAATCCACCAGTAGCATCACACGTTCCACTCATTTGGGGTATTTCTATGGTTCGCACCAGCGCGCAGTACGATGAGAATTGCTGCCTAGGCGTTATTGCATGCGATGACAATGGCGATCTCATCTCCTGACCTTGCAGATATCTGCGGTGGGATTCGGTGCAGCCTGGGGGCTCAATTATAATATCAATGCGAATTCGGTCGGTTCCCATTTAGGCAATGCCACTGTACTAAATAATTTAAAATTATAGTTTCAGATCATTGGAATACGAAAGCTTCGCAGTAGCTGAGACTGCTTGGGCCTACGTGACGCATGTCTGGGCCTTAACGCTTTGTTGGCGCTTACCCTTTCTCCGTTTGTGCGCACCGGAGGCCTTGCTGTTCAAGCGCGATCCCGTTGATAGACGCAAAGCACGTCGGACTGCCATGCGTTTTGAATGGGTTTACCTCGCTTTTCTATGAGTGTCCTGTTGGGGCACGTATTTAGTTGTCTGTCCATTGCTTTCTCTCTGCAATCACCCACTCCATTCCTCTCGCTGGACTGAGTTCGAGGTGTCTCTCGTCTTCTCCACTCTGGTAGTGAACACCATTCTCCACTCAACCGAGGTACCATCTGCACCTTTACGATGCCCGTCCTTTGCGCCGCTCCGGCAGATATCTTCGGGCCAACTTGGCCTGGGGCTGAGGCTGAGGCTGAGGCTGACGGGAGAACGAGTCGCTCCTCGTCTTTGGCCTCTAATCTCGCCGGGCCATTTGACAAGACGACCTTTGATTTCCAGCCCAGGGAGCAACATTCGTTTCAGGTGCGTCCTCACCATCAACACCCTTCCACACCATTTAATTAACATTTTGGGCCCCTCCAATTCACAGTGGGACTTGGAATTCCCATTTGGTATACCGCCATCTGGCTCCATACAACATGGGCAACCGACGATACTTTCACCCGACTCCCAGCCGAGCACGCTGGCAGCACAAAGCGGCTCCTCCTTCAGCACCAACGTTGTCGTGAGTCTACGCCCATTCCTGATCGGACCCATATACTTATCTACTTATTCTTACCTTCTCTGATCAGTTCGAGTCCATTTTGCGACCCAAAATTTCTGCTTCGCTCATCCCACCCCCCTTGACGATCCCTAACCCCGCGTTGGATGAACCTCAAGGTGTCAACTTCCAGCCTTGTTGGCTGCCGTCTGCTGCTCCGCCTTCGGTGTTAGTAGCGCACAACCCCCGCTTCAACGACACCGCCCACGTCAGAGATCCATATGATATTAAAGCCCGCGCCATATCTTTGAGGTTGCCATGTGTGCCTCCAGATTTCGTTCTTGAGGCGCCCATGGCCGAGCCATCATCTCCCGGTCCTCATGAGGGCAGCGGAGACGACGCTCCTTCTCCTTCCAGGCTCTCCGAATTAAGTGATGCCACCGCGGCGGAGGTATACAACGGCGCTGATTCCGAGAGCGAGCTTACGCCCCCTCCCTCCTCTCCCCGGCCGCCCGCTCCGGGCAGAGGAAAAACGGCGTGGGCAGGGATGACTTATGAAGACAAGCTGGTCATTCGCAAGCTTTATGGCTCAGTTGGGGCGTCACAGGAAGAGAGCGACACCGATGAAGCTGGATTGGATGGTGACTCTGACGATGAATCTCCCCGCACCCCCTATGCGCCCGTCCCGCTCCCTCAAACACCCGCCGCGGCCTCCCTGGCTAATTCTTGGAAACGCAAGCTGCAGTTCGAAGAGGAGGATGACGCGGAGTTCTCTAATGACAGCGAATCAGACGGCGGCGGCGACTCTTCCAGCGTGGATGAGTATAAGCCCTTTGCTGGCCCCTCATCCTCGGCTGGCCGCAAACCAGCCGCGAAGCGAGGAAGCCCACCTCAGAAGCGTCACTCCAAGATCAGGAAGGTCGAGAAGGAATCGCACCATTGCCCGGTGCCCGGCTGCGGCCAGTGGGTTTCGCGCGAGGCAGATATGCGCCGTCATCTTCGCACGCACGATAAAGCCAACAAAGGCGCAGCCTGCCCCAAGTGTGGGAAAGTTCTCTCCCGATTAGATGCGTTGAAGCGCCATGTAGACAAGGGCAGCTGCGGCAAGTCGCAACGGGTCACCAAAAAACGCCGCAATTAGATGGTTCGCGAAGAATTTTTCGAGGGCTCGACGTGCTCAGTGCTCAAATTTCTGATGATCTTGCTATCTTTTTCTGTTTCTGATCTTTTTTCTTTCAAGTTTCTGTCTCTTTTCTTCTCCAGCTCATCACCGCCGACACACTTGCCACCCTGCACCCTCAGTCCTTCATATCTCATCCTCATTGTCTCGCCAGTGTGCCATCATCCCACTTTCCTTAACGTCTCATTCTCGTAATTGTTACAGGCCTCTGTCTCTTCTCATTGATCCGTACATCGCTCCTTTTCGCCGCCTATCTGTTATGCATGTATTCTTAGGTAGTTCAATCGTCAATCCACAGCGCCAGGCTTTTTATTTCTTTCCTGCGTGGTTCTCAAGCTTCTATTTTTCGTGAAAGTCACGCTTGCAACGTACGATATTGTATGGGGCCTGGTAATCTAAAACAGATCGGTACGCGTAGGGTATACTATGCCTCGCCTTTCTCAATGCCGCTGATGCCGCCGCCCTCTGTAGGTGAGACAGGTGTGTTCCAGTCAAGCCTTTCCCTCAGGAAAAGTGCGAGCCATGTCAAGGATAAAAGCACCGGAACTTCAACCAGCGGTCCAATAGTTGCAGCCAGCGCCTGATCGGAGTCGATGCCGTACACAGCAATGCACACGGCGATAGCAAGTTCCTGCATTCATTAGCTGTAAGTTTGCAGCTCAGTAGATCAAGTGAGAGTGGACTGACGAAATTGTTGCTACCGGCAGTAAAGCTTTGTACCACAGCCATTTCGTACCCAAAGTAGCTCTCACTGCTCTGGCTTGATTTAGACAGCTGCCATATCATGAAGAATGTTGCGGTCCACATGATAACAAAGTATAAGATCATGGGAACGAACACGCGGAAGACGTTCCCTATATTGTGCAGAATGCGGTGCGATTGTTCTGCAAATATAATAATGATGGTGTAGAGCAAGCCCAGAAGTGCGAGCGGCGAGAAGTAGGGTAGGAATTTGACCGTGAAGAATGCCCGTGAGGTGAGAGTGATCACGGTAAAACGCGTCAATAATCCTAGTGCTAAGGGGATTCCGAGATACTGCATCGGATTGCAAAGTCAGTGCCGGTGATGAGGTAGAGCGCAGAGAAGAAACTCACAATGAGCACCGCAATAGCTGTGCGGCCATATTCGAGGTGGAGCTGGCTAGACTGGGACCCATTTCCGATGACATTCACAAAGAAGATCGAGTATGGTGAGTAGAGGATTATTTGCAGGATGCTGTTCACGATGACGATCAGAGCGCAGTATTCTGAATCGCCCTTGGCTAATGCGTTCCACACCATGACCATTGCTATGCACCTTAGGGGAACAGACGGTGGATAAGCAGACCATAAATATATGGAATAAATTTCAACTCGAAAGAATTGATAAAATCACTTCACCTGGCAAGGCCGACCATAATGACACCCGTTCGGTATGTAGGTAAATCGGGGAGTGTCGCCCAAGCCAATCCAAGCATAATCTTAGAGCACAATTTCCCATCAGGCTCGACGTCTGTACATGGAAACGACATGAATTTCAAAGTTTACCAATGGGCCAAATACCCAGTTTAACACAAGGGAAATCCCAAGTTGAATCCATACTCTCCACGTCGAGAATATCTTGGGAAGGCGCTCATACTGGACTGCACATTATATGTCAAATAAGAGAAAAGAAGACCCAGAGGCAAGACTCGCATCCACCGACCTTTGGTAAGGATGGGCCACATCTAAGAACAAAAACGGATAGGAGATGAGCCCCCGCATTTCAGCAGAAAATTTATCTCACCATGACTATCAGCCCTACGACGATGGCTAGGTCAAAAATTTTGCATGAGTTTCAATCGGATTGAGGATGCTCGATACACACTCACGTCCAGATACCCCCTCAAATGTGACAGTAGTGAAGGTACGCTGCACATTTGGAGCAAATTCACCTAGGGCAAGAAAATTTGCCTCCTTTCCTCGAGCCACCAGGATGGGAGTGGAGCAGAGCCTACCAATGATAACTCCGAGGATCATGGCAAGAAGTATGAAGGCTGCGAGCCAGGTGTCAAGAAACCCAAGGCCAGCGAGCAGTCCTAGGCAGAAATGACGCCCGATGTAAGCGTGTAGCCTGGAAATATATCGTTGCTGGAGATGGCCCACGTCCAACAGGCGTCGGGCTTGATGTAGCATCTGACAGCCGAAGCTCCGAGCTCGCGCGCAGGTCACCGCCGTTGGGAGTATCTGCTTCGTGATCAGTGTGGGCGCCGCTGGCGGCTTCCATTGTTTCCTTCCGTGTTGAGGGTGAAGTAGAGGCTGCGATATCTGGTGTTCACTAAGAGCGACGAGCATCGCGCCAACTTTCCAATTGATGCTTAAATACGCGGAGGATCTTACGCGGCGGTGGCCGCGCGGTGGCGGTAAGCTCGTCAAATTCGGCGCTGCAGTAGTCAAATTCGGCGCGCAGTCGGAGCTTGAATATTTGAATATGCTTATTGGTTGATCGATGTGCGACTTCGAAGACACCTGCATCCACCTCGATCCAAGTCTCAATATTCAATGTCTGCCCCTGCATGGTATGAGGCGCTCCCTGCCCCACGCTCTCAGCCGCCGCACATCACCCCAGACGCTCTCGCCGAGCTCATTCGCACGAAGGAGGCAAGGAAAGACTACATCGTTGTGGACGTCCGCCGCACTGACTTCGAGGCAAGCCACCCTGACACAACCCACCTCGCGCTCAAGCACTCAGCTTATCCTCTTATCAGCACGGTTATGTAAAGGGTGCTATCAACCTCCCTGCTCAGTCGTTCAATCAGGCACTTCCCGGACTGGTTCCTATACTCTCCAATATCCCGCTCGTTGTGTTCTACTGCAACAGGTCCACGGGACGTGGTCCGCGCTGTGCCGGATGGTACGCGGATGCCCTCCCCAGCGGCACCAAATCTCAATCGTTGGTCTTGGAAGGGGGTATCAAGGGGTGGCTAAGCAAATGGGGAGAAGATGAGAGCCTCTCTGTCTCCCTCCCGCCGAGCACTCAGACCGATGAATCTCAGCTCGCAGGGGCGTCTTGCGGAGCGTGAGGTGGCCAGCCGTATATGTTTAATGGTGCAATATCATACACAACCTATGTAGCTTTTTGTAACGAGCAACCAAGACTATAAACCAACCGATTGGACAATTCGAGATTTCATCGCAACTAAGTTGGCCTTAAGTCATCGATGCCTTTCCCTTAATGTCGACGACCCCTGTCCGGTAACCAATCACCGCCAAGAATCGTTGAGAGTGACCGATCCAGAACCAGGTGCGGCTGAAAATAAAAAGCGAGACCCATCTCAGCATTAATCACTGAAGGGAGAAGAGCCAAGATGCTTACTGTAAGAGCGGTTAGGATCCGATTCCCAGGTCACAGCACCATTGAATTTTCTGCTCGGAGAAAAAAGTGAGTTTTCGAACAAACATTTGAAAGGGGCTAAAATTTGCCTAATGAATTTATCTGCGAATTTAAAGGTAGAATTATATTAGTTGACAGCTAGTGGAAGCAAAGACGATGGTGCGAACATTGGAAATTTGCGCCAGCTGGGACGTTCACAGTAACTACAGCCAACCATGGCATGATGTCAGCCATGAATATATAGGGAAGCAAGCTCAAGCGTAAGATTCACTCACTTTTCCAGACCGGATACGAATCAGCGGAGAGCGCCAAGGCATCATTGGGAGACCAATTCTTTAAAGCGTCAATGCTGCCTGTCAGGAAAATGTTCTCTCCCCACACGGTCGTGGCTGTCTCTTGGAATGTGATAGCGACCGTATTTCCTCCTCCACCCCCACCCCCACCCCCATTGTTGGTGGAGCATTGAGCGGGGGCGGTCAGACCCGCCGCACCCCAGCTCCCTGGAACAACGCCAGCTCGGGCATCAAATGCCGTCAGCGCCGCCGCGTATGACCAAGTCTGTGCAAACGAGAAATCCCGGCGTATTCTTTAGTTAAGACGTGATAGCAACCACTGTGAAATATGACGGACAAGGTCGGGTGCAGAGGCGGGCGTTCCGTTGGCACGAGTGAACTGCTCGGCAAGAGCACCTCCAGCGCCGATATATTTTTGCACAATCGCGACGAATCCGTCGGCGTAGGTTTTGATAGCACCGGTAAGTGTAGTATAGGTGGAGCTGGTAGAGGCGTATGTGCCGACGGCCACCGAGGGCGAAAATTGCTGGAAAAACTGGAGGGATGTAGCAGTTACGGTGATCGAGCCAATTTTCTTCCATTGGTACCTGTAGTTGTACAATTTCAGTGAGGTGAGGTAACTAGGCGTGCATAAGCATTACTTACAAGGCGTCATAGAGCTGCTCTGCTGTGGCAAGAGTGGTCAAATACCAAGGCTATAGTGATGGGGAGTCCGATGTTGTTCAGTTTACCACAAGATGTAACAACAGGAATGAGAGAACACATACGTTTCCTCCGAAATACGAGTCTTCCTTGTAACGACCAATAGCAACGGCACTTCCGGCTGGAATACCCGAGTTGATGGGGTAGAGAGAGCCACGGAAACTGGACCGGGCATATTCGGCGTCAGTTAAGAAATAAACATTTTAAAATAATGCCCAAACCTGTTGACGACAGCAAAGTGATTGGCAAGCGCTGAAATGCAGAGAAATTATAAGGCATGCAAAGAGGCACATGGATTGAGGGTGTTCTTGAACGAACCGACATCACTGCAAGGCTGGAAAGTAGCAGCTTCACATCCCGCCGCGGGGTCTAATGTCAAAAAAAAATAATTAGATCACCATGAAGAGTCCGATGCGGGCACTGAGAAAGGGCTACCAAAGGTGTGGATGGAAGTCAAGATGCTGTTGGCATCTAGCCCACTGCGGCCGCCACCTCCATTGATGTTGGAGATGATGTATTTTTGAGAGGAAGACCAATAAGACTTCGGGAGTTAAGGGGGTTATAATTACTGTCGGCAGTAAGGTTACGAGTTTCGTACCTGGAGGAAGCAGAGGACATTTCCCGCTTGCGTCGTATAGGCGGTCGAGCGCGCGGCATCACCTTGAGCTGCGGCAAGCTTGGCACCCTCGCGGAGCGCGCGATGCTGAACAGCAGTTGTGAAAAAGCTTGACGCATTAACTTCTTCCCAAAGATCAAACCCGGTCTATTTTGCAAGTTATCCCGGTCAGTCGGTCCTCTTAGTTGCTAAGTAATATTGCGTACGAGGTTCCAAGAGTCGCGAACGTAGTCCAAATCAAGTCGAATAAACGGCCATAGAGTATTTGTAACGTAGGAGGTATTGCCTTGCTTGGAAAGATAATTCGCAAAGGCTGTCGTTGTAATGGCCCTCAGAGCCGGGCCGTCTCTGCATCAGTCAGTTTGCGATTCAGTGAGTGTGTGGTTGAGATTGGATAGCTTGGCTCTCGCCTCTGAGGTCTTCCCTGATGATATCAATACTGTTTAAGCACAACTTCCTGAAAGCGCTAGAACTCTCGAATTACGAACCCATCCACCGGTAAAAGGGGTCTCGTCGCGATTGAATTTAGGTTCTCCGAGTCCTCCAGACGACACCGTGCCGGAAGGGTTGGACACTTGCTGAAGTCTCAAGCCAGAAGCGACCCAGTTGGTAATCCCGGTGAGGAGACTATTGTCGCGTCCTTGGATGTACTGATCAATGAGCACTTTGTAGACCTGTGAAATTTGGCCTGACTAAATGATCTCAGATGTGTATAAAAGAGAGAAAAGTAAGTACGAGGGCGCTATCTCTGGTCCTTTAAAAACCGAGAGATATATAAGCAGAGGCCAAAGTGCCGCTCTAGATGGGGGTTAGCCCTACCATGTGAACGCATAGTCGACAGGGTTCCCAGTTGAAGGTCCAGCAATAACTACACCACTTTTGGCGCCTTGGCACTTGGCACCGCTAGGACCAATATTAGCAAGTATCCCGGCCTAATATATTTAGTAGTTGGAAAAGGGACCCGGATTGGCATAGCTGATCTGAACATGCCTTTGCAATTGGAGACTCTGTTGAAATGAACGAGTCTACGCTAGACTGACGACGTGTAAGACCATCATCGAGATCGCCGCCAGAAGTTCCCAGCACAGTCGGCACAAGCGAAAGAAGCAAGTACGCAGAAAAACGCATGGCGATAGTGCCGCTGAAGATCACGGGGGTTGGCAACTTTACCGACTCGAGAATGATGGCTTGATCCTTTATATATGGCGTGAGCAAGATCTTCTCGCTCCCAGGCTCAAGAGCACATGCCAATGCATCGCTACGACTGACGTGCTAGAGCGTAGCACGGTCAGACGAGAGCCCGCGAAGCTTTGCACTCTCAGACGAGATTGGCGGGCACCAGGTGGAAGTACGACTTCAGGCTCGGATTTGCTTCCGCGTCTTCACGAGAACTCTTGGGTCTTGCCGCTATTATTATTCTCTCTTCGATAAGCAGCATCTGACTCGGATTTCACTCGGAACTTGTACAGAAGGCTCTTGTTCTTCGCGTTGGCGTGCCCTTGAATCTGAAACAAGATATTGCTGCCATGCTTCGCTCGGTACTGGTCGCTAGCGTGAGGTCAACCCGCGGTCTTGGGAGACCCGAACACAAATGGACGCGTGCTTTTGGCGCGTCTTGTGCACAGAATCACGAAAACCCCCTCGTAAGTCTATTTCCAGTCGTCGCGCTTGCGGGCCATTGCTAAATATTCAGCCTTCTGCATAGGGCCTTCCTCGGTCAGGAAGTCGACCACCTCCACAGATTCCGACTCGAGGAGGGCCCATCGTGAAGCGGTCCATACCACACGTTAAGAAGGTTATAGTTGTCGCCAGCGGGAAAGGTGGTGTGGGGAAGAGCACAGTGGCCGGTAGGACATCTCGCTTGTGTGGATGACCTTGCGCAGAGTGAATAGCTCTCCCACAGTCCACCTTGCGCTCTCTCTTGCTCTCAACGCTCCCTCAGGCACAGCTCGCGTGGGCATTTTAGACTTGGATATATTTGGGCCTTCTATCCCGAAGCTCATGGGCCTCGAAAACATCGAAGAACCAGAGTTGACAGAAAGTGCGTTGTTCGAATAATCCTCGCTCTCGGAATTTCAGTATCCATTTTCGTAGACGGCAGTTTGATACCGCTGGTGAATCACGGTTTGCAGTGCATGTCCATGGGATTCCTTCTGCCTCGTTCACCAGGCGGTTCGAATGCTGACACGGCTGTCGTGTGGAGAGGACTTATGGTGCAAAAGGCTGTGCAACAGCTCTTGTTCGACGTTGATTGGCGAGGGAGGGAAGGAGACAAGGGTCACCCTCTCGATGCGCTGGTGATCGATATGCCACCTGGTACTGGCGACGTAGCGCTCACGCTTGGGCAGCTTGTCAAAGTTGATGGTTCGCAAGCAGCCTGCTATGATACTATGCAAAGATGCACACGACCTGACTTGTCCAATAGGTGCCGTGATTGTGTCCACCCCACAAGACGTTGCTCTCGTCGACGCTCGGAAGGGGGTGTCGATGTTCCGGAAAGTATCAGTGCCGGTGCGATCACATGCAACTGCTTTGTATGACGTCGAGCGATCATTTACGCCCCTTGCTCTTCTTCTCCCCTTGTTCTTCTCCGCCACGCAGATTCTCGGCGTGCTTCTGAACATGTCGTACTTTTCATGCGGATCATGCAACACGCCGCATCATATATTCGGCCCCCTCACGCCATTTCACAATACGGCCGAGGAGCTCTCACTAAGGGTTCTTGGTGAGCTGCCGCTCGTGGCCGCAGTCAGCTCGGGGGGAGATGCTGGGATGCCGGCCATTCTAGGCTCTGACCATCAGGCGGCCGAGGTTAAACAGGTAATGAAAGCCGTTGCCTGTACCGTGTGGAGCGGAGTCGGGCAGCATGTGGCCCAGCCCGGCGCAGCTTCCATGTAACTCAGCCTATTTTGGGGTTTACGCGTCCCCGCCCTTCTCTCGTGACCGTATCGTAAGATCTTGCGCCAGGAACACAGTACTATATCCCCGGCCCGGGACGGAGGCGAAGGCTTGGTGTTGAATACGACTTCTCAGCGCGGACTGCATCGCCACCGGTATGTGTGCCACATGGAGCGCGCATGAAGTCTCCGTGTCTTGCGGGCTCTCTTTTGCATGGTATCGCTGCTGGAAGGACCCCTCGGTGGGCGCGCGAGCCTCGTACCAACCAGCTGTTGCCAGGAAATTGCGTTGCTTAATGGCGAGAACTGGCGCAGCTCCGGGTGGCCTTCAAGCACACGCTATGCAAGGGTGCGCGTGAGGTCTCCTCCATGCGACTCTGCCGTGATGGAATCAATAGCGTGATTTTGCGACCGTGCGGGGCACCGGGTGGCTGCCTGATCATGCGGTATTTTCCATGAGGCGCGCTCTGGTTCTCCTCGCTTCGAATGACGGCTGTGATCGATGGACGGAGAGTCGACTCCAGTGCCAGTGCCATAAGTAGACGCAGGGCACCAGGGCTTCCCTTCGCTGTACAGTCTCCCCACATCCTCAACTCGTACGATGCGGTTTGCTGTCTGCTCCCTCCTCTCGCTCTCTTCCACGGCGCTGGCCTTGGTGCATGGCGATGTCAAGCTATCTCGCCGCCAGTCTGGCGTAGACGCCTTTGTTACATCTGAGGATCCCATTGCAATCGTTAGCGCGCCCTGTTCAGCTATTCATTACTACCAGCGCTGTTTCTGACTCTCTTGCCGTAAACAGCAAGGGGTTCTCAATAACATCGGCCCTGGCTCCATGTCCAAGGGCGCGAAGCCTGGAGTAGTCGTCGCCAGTCCTGACCACGGCTCTCCGGACCCCGTTGACTATCTCTATACGTGGTATGGCCATTTCTCCAGCTTACTATCGCAACCTGTGTCTAATTCCACCACCATGCTTAGGACTCGAGACAGTTCATTGGTAAGTCAAACCGCGACAAAATGCTGTTTACGTGTTATGAATTACTTTGATTTTAGGTCCTCAAGTTGCTTATCGACCGGCAAACTCAAGGACGCGGCGACTTTTCCACCACCATCGACAATTGGCGTGCTTCGACAGGCAGGATCCAGCAACTCGACAATCCTTCTGGTGGGCCTACGACCGGAGGTCTTGGAGAACCCAAATTCAACATTGACGAAACTCCTTTTACTGGTGCCTGGGTACGTACCTCAGCCCTGTATGAATTGCATATTAATTACGCGACTTACTCTCCCCGACCCGTAGGGGCGACCTCAACGCGATGGTCCGGCGCTGAGGGCCACCGCTGCCATCACGTACGCAAACTCACTTGGTGCGACGGGCAACGCTAGCGCCCTTTATCCTTCCATCAAGCTCGACCTCGACTACGTCAGCCAGTACTGGAATGGGGTACTTAAAATTCATTGAAATTAGAGATTGGAGTATTGACCGACGCTTTGCACGTTTCCAGCAAACGTTTGATCTCTGGGAGGAGGTGAATAGCGCCGGCAGTGCCTTTACAACCGCTGTGCAGCATCGTGCTCTGCGTGAAGGTGCCAAGTTTGCCGCGGCTCAAGGGGATACTGCTAGCGCGACGACGTACGCTACTCAGGCCGACGGTGTCCTTTGCTACCTTCAGGCGAGCACATATTTTGACCCCGGTGACCTTGACGGGGTGCTAATCCTACCTTTATTATTATTTTAGACTTACTGGGATGCTTCCAAGGGTTATATCGTGGCCAACAAGAATAATGGGCGCACTGGAAAAGATGCTAACACTATCTTGGCTTCGATTCACACTTTTGGTGAACATTTCCACCCTATCACGCGATCGGCAGATGACACGGCTAAGACAAAGTTTCACCATGTAGATCCCGCGGCCGGCTGTGACGCCGCCACTTGGCAACCTTGCAGCGATATTGGTCGGTCCTTAAAGATATAACCCTGCACACGATGCGCTTATCATACCTGTTTTGTTTCTAATTTAGCCCTCGCCAATCACAAGGTTGTTGTCGATAGGTTGGTTTATCTTGTTTATACGTCCCATTCGAATTTCTAATATATTATTTTCGCAGCTTCCGTACAATCTATGCTCTTAATTCTGCTGCTCCTGCTGGAGCTGCCGTTGCGGTGGGCCGGTATCTGGAAGATGGCTATTTCGGAGGAAACGTATGGGGTTCTCTACTCAGATAAATCGCAGCGTTCTAACTCGAATTTCTCTTCTAGCCCTGGTTTATTAACACGTTTGCCGCCGCTGAACTCCTTTACGACGCCCTGTGAGTCGATCTCTGAGTTACAAAAATCGGCTCTTGCGACTGACGTAGCACGGATATAGGTTCCAGTGGGAAAAGATCGGTTCGATCACCGTCACCAACACTTCCCTTGCGTTCTTCCAACAATTCTCCTCGACCATTACGCCCGCTGCGTACCCGTCATCGAGCTCCGAATTTACCAGCCTCACTGCCGCAATCAAGACATATGCTGATGGATTCCTGGCAATTGCACAAAAATACATCCCAGCTAGCGGCGAGATCTCTGAGCAATTCAGCCGCAAGGATGGAACACAGATGTCGGCAACTTATCTCGTTCGTATTCTCATATTCCCTCGCTCATGACCAGCGGCCCTGACTCATTTGTGCACAGACTTGGTCATTCGCCGCTGCAGCGACCGCATTCGATGCCCGCGCTGGCCATGTGTCTGCGAGCTGGGGCGCCTCGGGTTTGACTGTCCCTACGGACTGCCCCCCTGCCCCCATCAACCCTGGTGGCGGCGGCGGCGGCGGCGGCAACGGCGGAGGATCCACCATTGAAGTGACATTCCACGAGACGGCGACCACCACCACCGGAGAAGCGCTCTTCATCACTGGCAGTCTCGACGCCCTGGGAGACTGGTCCACTGAGAACGCAGTGCCCTTGAAGGCTGGAGCTAATAACGTCTGGACGGGTGCGTACTTTAGAACTCCCTTTCATAACTGTGTATCACTGTTGTCTGACGGCGTTGAAAATACTGAAGTCGTTGTGCCGATACCCGGCAACTACATCTTCGAATGTAAGTGTCCCCCCTCCCCCGTCCTCTACGCTCGGCTCCTAACTTACATGTTCTCGATCCTCAACCCGTAGACAAGTACCTGAGGCAAGCTACTATCAGCCACCAACTCACGAGTTTCCTCTCATATTTCTATTCTCCAACAGGAAAAAGAACGGCACCTTGGAGAAAGAGGAGACCAACCAACATCAAGCGAGTAAGTGCCCAGACTCCGTATCTTCGCACTTTCATCTATTCTTTGCTGACTGAATTCCCCGGATGTCCTTCAGCCACGCCTTATACCGGAACTTACACCCTCAATGATACCTGGCAAAACTGATCGCATCATCGCTGCACTCTCCGCGCGGTCAAGACATGCTCCGATTTAGAAAATTAGTACTATTTTACTATTCATAGCATAGATGTCCCATCGTACAAAATGTGGTGATTTTTCGAAGTGATCTGTCAATGATGATATCCATAATATTGCTTTCTCTCAGTTTGTCACAGTCAGATCGACGAACTTGTCACGCGTTATATTTCCGAAGTCTTGTCTCACTCTCTGCCTTCCTCTTGCCACATCGCCACCTCCGAGTTCGATAGCCTAGCTCTCAAACAATGTCGTCGATAGAAGAAGTTGTATCCCAAGCGCTTCGGCTTACTCTTGATATTATTCTCCACCGAAACGACAACGACCGTATGGATGACGCAGATGTCAATGACTCTGACTTGTCCCACTGGGTGCGGATCCCGCAAGTATCTGCGCCGCCGCCCCGTGCCTTACTACAAGACTAAACGTACTTTTCTGGCATCATATCAAGGTCACCAGCGCCAGATCTCATCGAGCCTCAAGCTCTGACCCAGGTCCGCGACCTCCTCATCGAGGCGATCAACACATATGTCGAAACAAGGCTCTCCCCTCAGCGCCCACCAATATCCTGCTTTCCCGGAAGTATTCTCTCTTCCATAGCCAGATTTGCCTATGCCAACGCACCCCAGGATCCCACGCGTTGGCCAGTTTCGCGAGTTTCGAAAGCCTGGCGACGTGCTGTCTTGCATGGCCCCACCGACCAACTACCCGGTGGGAGCATTGAAAATCACCCTAGTCCACTCGGCCCCGAGGATCTTGGTTTTCACAACCTCGCTTTGGACTGCCCGGCGATCTCTCTGCCCGGCGAATCTCAGACTATAACGCATGATGAGGCTTCCATGCGAACAACAACAAGCAAGTCACCCAAGCCATCAAAAAAAAGGAAGCGCACGCTAAAGCCGGAGGAAGGGTGGGACCATGCAACCAAAGAGGTAGGCGTGGTGCTTGACTACGAAACGAAGGCAGAAGTTCGAAGACGTTCGTATTTTCTCTGACTTCCTATCTTTGTCGAGAGACGAATTGATCTCGCGCCTAATACCCAGGGATAGCTTTGTCCAGCGCTGTGGTCCCTTCACGGCCTTCGTATAGGCTGGAAAATATCGGGTTCGATAAACTGTTTGGGGATGAGGATTATATTGCTGCAGGAATCTTGGTGATTTTCGCTGGTAAAGAAAAATCTCGTAAATGCGTGAAAGATAATACATATGTGAGCGAGAAATGTGCTGAGCCTCTGTTTGCATTGATAAGGACTCGGCCTCCTCCATTTAGGTGTACTACTGTATGGAGGGAGTTGTCCAAGTAAACATTCATACAAATGATTTTGTGATTGCTCCTGGTGGAGTGTTCATGGTTCCACGAGGTAAGTCTTCTTAAAGCTGGGGGATTTCTCAAATACCGCATGTGCTCACATGTTCACATAGGAGATAATTACTCCATCAAGAATATTGCTGGGCGAGACGCCAGGCTCTTTTTTGCGCAAGGGAGGATGGTACCGGTCGAAGAATATTCCGGCACCGCTACAGCCCAGTAATTGATTAGTCGTATCGTAATATGCAAGCCCCCGGCATTCGGAGGTAGAGCGATCCCCTCCCTGCATGAGTTCTTCAAAACGGTAGCGCAAGAGCCAAGTATGGCGGAAGTGTCTTGTAAACTCGATGATCACCTATCTACCCTATTTAGCCACTAAGGTGATCTGTCTAAGATAGCCTAAAGAAATGTTAATCAATCCTGATTATCGCACGCGAACGTATAGCTACAATCAACCTGTTGTAATCGCACCAGCAAGTGTGGAACCTGGTTCGAGTACCCTACTTGATGCGGGCATTAGCTTAGATATATATTTATGCGCAATGCCAGTATTATTGCTTCAAGTCCAGATTCGATAACGCTAATTGAACGAGGTTGGGTTTGAAGAGCATTCGCTAGAGGGTTTGGAGCCCGGTCCAAGTACCATGGAAAGAGAAGCTTAAAAGGATGTTCAATGAGGGGATCATAGGATAAACATAGTTTACCCGTTTGGCTTGGATAGCGATTCTTCTTGAACCTAGGCGGCACAGTATCTTGTGTTCAGCGTCTGGTTCTCATGTATTTACCTGAGATTCACGTTCGCATCAGCGGATGGTGGGCGGAAGCAACTGGCCTGCTGCATCTGGAGATCTGAATTCTGGAACGTTAATACCGACTCGTCCGAAACCGCCATCCGTCCCAAATCCACTCAAGTTCGCGCAACATCCAGTCGGTGCTCTCTACATAGCTCTGACACAACAACCCCACCTTCTAAATCAATTTGCACACCACCTGCGAAACGCGATGGCCCAACATTGGCAATGTCCACACGGGAGAGCCGGTTTCGCTGGGCCAGATCGAGACGTTCCAACTTGTGCTTGCCAGATCCCAGTCGCACCGCAGACAAGGCGCCGCCACCCCGAGTCAGATCCCGCGCAAACGCAGCGAAGGGGACTATCGCAGTGTCAATCGTGCTGGAAATCCAAAGCCGATGGCATCGTTCTAAAGAAGTGCGGTGGATGCAAGATGATTGATTACTGTGTGCGTTTTCTTCGACTCGAGCGGCAATGATCTCCAAACCTTGCTTAACGTAAACTTATCTAGAGTCCAGAGTGTCAGCGAAAGGGCTGGCCTAATCACAAGGTCAAGTGCAAGCTCAATCGAGCCACGGTACAGGCCACCCAAGGATTGGAGGGAGAGCGCGAGGCCCTGCGCTCCTTCACCAATAAACACCGTCCTACACTCGCCAAATACTCCATGATCGCGCTCAATCTCGTCGTCGATCGTACGCGCTGCACACGTGATGTCCTCCTTATCGAGCTCTACCCTCGTCCCGAAGCGCAGAAAACCCAGACATCCTTCTACGTCGTCGACGCTAACGTCGTCCCGCTGAACGCAGAGGAGTTTGGCGAAAGGTCGGCGGAAGACATGCGTGAGCAGCTGAGAATCGCAGACGAGGAACAGAGGCGCGAGGGGCTGTGGGGGAGTCTCTTCGTTGTCTTGCGCTGCCGTTTCCCGACTTGCACCTTGACCAACATCACGGCTGTTGGATTTGGGGAGACTGCACTTTCATATCTGAGGCCCGGCCTTCCGTGGAAAAACGAATTGAAAAGGATGCTGAACGAAGGGATTATTATTTAGCTATTCTCCACGACAGACCATGTTTTGTAGCAGCTCAAATTGTAGCTCCCGTTTACTTGAAGCAGACGTTTTCCGCCGAAAGCCGAGCCGAGTACTATAGTACGATTCGATGGAGGCCTGGGCGCTAACAATCGACAGATTGCAAAAGCGATATGATGAGAAAATGGGCTCTGCGAGAAAAAGTCAGGCCAGGATAAAGGCGATACCATGCAATCATGCGGTACACTCAGAGGATTTTGAGGCAATTCTATGATCTATCATCAATTTCTTAACCGAAAAGTGCTACCGCAGAACTTGTGTGTGCGTGGAGGGATTTAGTTGTCTCGGCTGCATACATACGATATTGCAGGGCAAGCCTTGATGAGAAAGCCGAGTGATTGGCTTGCCTTGCGCATGCTCGCTAAACTGCTTGCTGAATAGCTTGAGCTCTTCGAGGTGACAAGTTATCAGAGATCGATAGCCTGTGTTAAGCCACGTGTATTGAGAATCGCGCAAGGTCCTGGTTGGTACTCAGTGTCGGAGCAAGGGTGGCCTCGAGGTGCGCTGATTTGATAGCAGGGACTCCAATAGAATCCATGATGGAATGCTAAAGCCTGGCCTCGAGTGGTAACCGAGACTACGACATATGCGGACGCTCCAGCTTGGCGCTGATATGCCAGCAGGACGGACGAATGGCGCTGAAGTGCTGACGCCTTGGTTTCGCCCGATGGGGATGCCATCGGCGCGATGTTATTTCGAGAGATAAGAGCTTGAGTGGCTCGAGCGGAGTCGTTTGCTGCCAGCCGGGGCAGGCGTCGAGTGCCAAAGACTCCAAGGCTTCTAATTGGTGGAGTGACACCTGTCAAACGTGCTGGCAGCCACCTTCCTTTTTCGTCGCGGTTAGGTAAGCACTTTGCTGACACGAGCTGGTCTACGCATTCCACAACCACAATCGACCGCGTAGACGGGGTTTTAACGCCCACGTATGCCCATCTCAGCCCTGCGAACTTCGCGAGTATATTAATATTGGCCACTAGGGCGCGCGGTTCCCTCAAGGTGGCACGCGCGAACGCCCCACAGCGACCAAATTTTATCTGCTTGTTCGCTTCCCACCTTCCGCTCTTCCTCATTTCTTCCTTGTCCTAGAACTAGCCATCTTAAGCCGCTAGTCCACTCATTACCGCTCCGTGACGTAGTGAAGAGCACATCTACGTAGTAGAGTTTGGCGTTTCAATGAATCAATCTGCGATACCAATCCCAGGGACGACCCCAACAGGCTGCTGGCTTTTGCGTTCCCTCATTGGTATGGGGCTTAAAAGGGGGCCAAAACCGGCTCCCCTACGCTACGAGTCCTACTTGGATTTGCGTTTTACTCAAGGTTACCCATGCAGTCAACCTCTCGCGCAAACGCAGCTCCTATGAATTCGAATGTCGCGACAGCAGACCCCAATATCCCCGCCGCTGCTCCCAAGCCCACCATCATGGAAGATCTAGAAGCTGCCTTGCTCGAGTTTGTTGGCACTGTACGTACTTTGGAGACGCGATTTAGGGCTCAAATGCTGAATCATAAATCAGATTCTTTTCTTACTTCTTGGGCTCGGTGGCATCCAAGCGGCCGCTACATCCAATGCTGCCAGCGCTGCCGCCAGCGGCCAGGCAGTCAGCCCCGTCCCCTCCATCGGCCAACTATTGTATATCGCAGTTTCGATGGGACTATCGTTACTGGTGTCCGTATGGCTATTCTACAGGTAGCTGACTTTTACCATCACACCACCCCACGCATCTAACACCGATTCCTTTCGTTCTTTCAGAGTCACAGGTGGCGTGTTCAACCCAGCCGTTTCGACCTCACTCCTTCTTGTCGGAGCCATTGGGCCACTTCGATTTGTGCTATACTGCATCGCGCAGCTTGTTGGTGCAATTGTGGCTTCCGCTTTGTTGTTGGCGCTTTTGCCTGGTCCGTTATCCGTAAAGTAAGCGACTAATCCACAGTCCTGTATGATGGCCGCCATTGACCAACGATGGTTCTGCAGCACTGCTCCTGGTCCCGGTGTGAATAAGGCTCAAGCAGTGTGGATTGAAGCGTTCATCACCGCTGCTGTATGTCTTCCCGTATCGTGGCCCTATAGATCCGACCTCATGACTGGCCTGTAGCTCTGCTTAGCTGTTCTCATGCTCGCCGCCGAGAAACACCGGAGCACTGCGTTCGCACCGGCAAGTACCCTTTCCACCGTACTTGCACCTTTCGTTCCCTAAAACCAGTCTCTTAGATTGGAATTGGTCTCACGCTGTTCGCCTGCCACTTGTGAGCCCTTCCAAAAAACTATGCCCACGAGAGGTGATGCCAACACCGTACTTAGGTTTGCTGTGATCTACACGGGAGCTGGAATGAATACCGCCCGTTCATTCGGGCCAGCTGTAGTTACCGAATTTCATCATTCTCATTGGGTGGTATGTATCCAGGGCCTCTTCTCGACCCGCACGATTAACTCTCGCTACTTTCCATAGTACTGGCTTGGCCCCTTCATTGGTAGCTTGATAGCCAGCGGACTCTACTACATTTTGAAGCTTATCCCGTACTGGCGCTTGAACCCTGGCCAGGTGAGCGCTTGTGACTTTGGCCTTCCCCTAGTCTCCCTCACCAATATTAATGTGTTCGCTATTTCAGGACACCGACAATATATACCGCTCACCGCAGCCCGTCGGCCCGCTGGCTGGACACGAGAAGCGTACTAACGGAGCGGGGAATCAAGTTGTTTGAAATGGCCCCCGTGACTTGATCCATTACAAACGCGCAGAGCCATGTTGACGATGGCTCATACGCCTCTGTAAATAAGATACGACGGAGCGATGATATAATGAGCTAGGCGAGCGTGGATCTACAGGTAGCTAGAGTGAGAAAACAGAAAGGAAAGAGATGCATCAGGTACTCACACCTCGGCTCTCGCGACGGCAAGAGCTGAGGTGTTGAGTACAAGCCGAAAGCAAAGAAAAAAGGAGTCGAAACCAGTGTTGTCGGGTGACTGACGTTTGACGGGTCAAGCCGGTCACACCGGGGGTCATTGACCGTCGTGACCCGGTCAACATTGACGGCGCAAAGTTACGTAATATATTTGTGGTCAACCGACACCAGCCATCTCAGTGCTTGGTTTCCTGTGCGATAAGGTGAAAGCGCGCGCTGCGACCAGCCAATATACTCTCGATGCTTCGGGCCTTGACTCCGACTTCAAAGCACACTTAGATCGTAGCGGCGCGCGCGCCAGTCCCCGAGACACCGATAAGGCATAGGGATGGCCCTGTGTGTCTGAGTCCCGGAACTTTTACTGTGAAAGGTGGCCGGCAGGGCAGCACTCACTCACTGCGTTCGCTCGTTGCTGCCCAATCGGCCGTAGTCATCAAGAGATAAAACTTGCGTGTAAGAAACGTGAGAATTTAAGCTTAGAGGGAGTCTGAGCCATAGCAAAAAGATATTTCATACATGTGGTAAGTAGCGAGAATATTATTGCGCCTTTGTTTCTGTATATACGATGCAGCAATAGTACTGGTAGTACTAGTGGTAGCCCGAGCCCCTCAGCGTGCCCCCGTCACCCTGGCACATATCCCCTTCCTATCCAATTTGGGATTTCCAGTGTATGGAATGTCTGGAAGTTTTGAATAGTAGCACAAGACTGTTGATGAAATGCAAGCACGGAGATGGTTTGAGGAGCAGAAGTGCGGCGGTGTGCTCGAGACGGAGTCTAGCAAAACGCGCTGTGCGTAGTTAACTACATCAAGTGTGAGCAAACATATTAATAATAGAAAAGGAAAGGACACCGGTGTGGATGAAAGCACTGAGGGTATCGAGGGGTTATCTAGCTGTTTTTATACAAGCGACGAATAAAAGAAAGAGACAAGAAAACGCAAGATCAATGGCTCGCATACGAGCCGTTTTTCGAAGCCTTCACGTAAATTGGATGAAAGAAGATAACAAAAATGGAGAAATACCGGAGGTGCGAGCATGTGCACGCTCGACGCGACGCGTCGAGCATAATAGCTCCAACAGAGACCGCACACGGCACTCGTCATCGTATGCTGTATTTCGTCTGCGATCTCCTGTACGTGATGTTCAATTAGCTATATCTCCATAACGGTAGCTTGCCGTGCAGCAGCGCGTAAATGACACGGCCACACACATGGTAGCTGCTATTCCGTACCGTTGCGCCGTTTTTTGGGACCACTACAGTCAGCTCTCTCTGAACTCAAGTATTCATAAGTTTAAAGCTGGAGAGGAAAAAAGGAAGTGCCAGTGTGCGAGGGCGGGCGCATGGATGCGTTGGCGATAATGCAAGCACATGAGAGAGTGTGCGGGTGTGAGAACAGACTAGGTGAGTTAACAAGTACCAGTGTGAGAAGCCACAGGAGAAGGCGGGCCAGTACAGGAGGCGGATGTGAGGACAAGAGCGGGAGTCAGCAAGAGTATGGACCAACATGTGAGCAGGAGCAAGAATGTTCGATAAGATTTGACAATCTTGCGGGCTTTTAGCCTTCATCTAGTTCGTGGCAATGACAGTGTTTTACAGCAAGTGTTGACGAGGTTGGGCCAGATATCGAGGAGGAAGGAAGCAGGCTATAGCTAGTAGTAAGCGGCGGTGAATGTTGAACGTTGAACGTTGAGCGCCGAGCACTGAACGTGCGCACCAGCCTTGATTTTGAAAGCCTGAATCGACGAGTAGAACGCGAATGACCGTCGACGCGATCCAGCCACATATTAATAATTACGGATGACTCAGATAGTATAAGCCATTGTCATACGCATATCGTGATCACTCAGTTTCTTTCCTTTTCTGGTACTCGTGATGGCCTTTTCAAGCGTGCGAGCAACGAAAATGGCAAGGTCAGTGACATCATTGGACCCCTCCCAAACCTTAGTCTCTTTTCATGTTCGACAAAACCCTCTCCACTAAAGTGTCTCGGGGACAGGGTCTCAAGCCCGATGGGCTTTTGAATGCGTTTACCTATGTCAACTCTGGATCCGAGTGTAAGTACAGTGAGGCGCAGCTGCACTTAGGAGCTAATGGTCACTGCGCTGTGCTCATCTCTCTCTGTCTCCTGTATCATTTTTTTTGCCAAGTAGATGAGAAAGTCTACTGCCTCTTGTTCTTGTTCTGCTTCGAGACACTAGTACTGCGACAGTTATGCCTTTATTCCACTAGAGTATCAAAAAAATGATTGTATTTGGGATGCTCTTAAGATCGGGCATGCTTTGCAATGTGCAAGAACAAGAATGTTGAGGAGCAATCAAGGAGTGGAGCCTGGTGTTGAGTATTTTGAGCGTTAGTAAAGTGACGGGTAAATTGCTATATTCGTATGTACATGTGATCAATTGTCTAGCGGCATCTCGGCATCCTTGACTGTTGACGTTTCTGACGGTCACGTCAGGTCACAAGTCAATTTTGACCTGACTCATCGTCAAGACGTATGACGCGAGTCAGACAACACTGAGAATAGCGTCGATAAGCGCTATGACCCCGGCTTGGACGGCACCCTCACTCACTGATAAAGTGTACGTCTATCAGAAAATGTTTGTAGACAAAGATTATATCGCGGGAGGGGTTCTTATGATCCCCGCCGGTAGTAAGAAGCTTGGTAAAGACACGAGAGACAACATACGTAGGCGCAAACTGTGAGGTTGTCGACGAGTTGTCGACGAGCTTCAGTTAACCCTTTGCGATCCGTAGATAACTGGTCAGAGTCGTCTTGTTTCGAAAGGGGGGAAAAAGAGCTGAAGCTCGGCGGTACATGAGATCGAGCAATATAAGGTCCGGTTTGTTTGTAAAAGCTTGTGACGGATGGCGCGGGCACCGGCCGAAGGCCGGTCCCGGGGCCGATCCGTTACACAAACTATGTGGCGTTTTTGCTCGCGCTGATAAGAATTCATCATGCATCTATGTAGGTATTATTGCCTGTAAGGGGCCGTCCGAGTAAGACTCTATAAAAAAAACTTGGCGGAATGATTAACTGTGGTCCTAAGAGGTAAGCATGTCGCCTATGGGGATTTGGAAATTTTTGCAGGCTTACACGCTCGTACACCGTACAGGCAACATGTACTGCATAGAAAATATCTCTGGGCGAGATGTCAAACTCTTTTTTTCACAAGCGAGGTGGTTGAAATAAGCTCCTAGCTAACCTCCCATAGCGCGCCAATGCCAATGCCCAAGGCTCGTAATGCAATTCGCAGATATAGCTCGGAGGCTCGGATACTATTATTCTCGCCAACGGCAGCGCAAGACAAGTGTCACAAAAGTATATCTTGTGCTGCTACCTGCCTTACATACTGCATACTATGCAAAGTCATGATTGGATAGACCTTTGGAGGAAGTGATCGCACTTGACTACGGCCAAACCATTGACAGATGTTCGCATATTTGAACCTCATTGAATGGGGCGACAGCATTAAGTGAACAGCTACGACAACGTTTCGAATGAAAAGCAAGTACTACAGTCCGTGCATGAGTTTACGAGATGTGAGGCGATACTCGACGATAAAATTTAAAGCTACTCCGACACCCCTGGAAAATGGAAGCTAAGGTTGGAGGTGAGCTAGGCCCATGATCATGACGCTGTCCGAGGTGTTTTGTGCGAGAAGGTGTAAAGTATATGTATGAACCATGAGAAATGGCCGTGAACGATCGCTCAAGCAATATCGCGCCTGTTGAGCAGGTACCCGCTAGAGGCTCTGACGAGCTGCTCAACCACCTTCAGCTCCTGCTCATCCCTGGGAGCATATACGAAGAGATACTGGGCCGGAAGAACCGCGGTACCGCTGAGTGGGTGGCGTTCGGCCCATCCACGCTTGATAGCTAACGGATGAAAAACGTCAGCTATGTATACGAGAGGGGAAAAAAACAGGCATAAGTTGGACATACCAGTGACACAGTCCTGAGGAGAGAGTGTAAGATGGATAGACGCGTCCTGCTCATGTACGTGGTAGACCTCGCGCAAGGAGAGGTCGGTCATCTTGTAGGGCGAGGGAATGTCATCCCTGAGGCAGACAGACGGAATGACGCGCTCATGAGGGGATGGCGCCATCTTGAGGAACGCGGAGTTGGCGTCGATGTGCTGTTGCATGGTCGCTTCGATGCGCTGGAAGACATATTTTAGGCTGAGAATGGTGGATCATAGCGTTACTTGGGGTACCACATACCTTGCGGAATGCCTCGCTGGGAATCTGGCTGTGCTGCCTATGCGGGACGATGAAGTCGCCGCCCGACGGCCTGGGTCCCTTCCTCTGCGGGATGTCCTTGGACAGCCACGTCTCCTTGTTCTCGTCCGCATTGTACAACGCAGTCCCCGTCGTCTCCTTGGCCATCAGACCCGACGCGACGGCCATGACCCAGATAAAGGGCGTGGGCATGAAGAGCTTGGTCTCGCTACCGATGTGGCGGATGAAGGCGCTGTAGCTGCGATATGCCCAGGCGGTAGCAGCAGTGAGACCGAGAGCTGCAGCGAGGGCGCGCGGGTGCTCGTTGTAGGTGAGGCGGAGTTTGGCGACGATGTCTTCCATGTAGCTGTCTATGATATACGCGGGCGAGAGGTGGTGGGGGGTGAAAGAGGCTGGCAGAGGGGAAAAGAGGGGCGTCAAGGTGATGAGGTCTGGGACATCGAGCCGCGGCGGCCTTTTCAGTAAAGGTCAATATCCTCCATGGACGGATTAATGCGTCCATGGATGGCCATGGACCCTGTCGGAACCAACGACCCGATGTACACGCAGCACAAGACAAGCCGTGGAATTGGAAATTCAAGCTCAAGCGCTCAGCGCTCATGGTGCTCGCGATTCAGATTAAGAGTGCTCAAGCGCTCGAGCACTCCCGCGAAAACTCGCCCGTTTTGGAGAAGACGAAGGGGACGTTTGAGCTCGCCGAGCCACGCATTGATTACGTATAATCAGGGTTTGGGCCTCGGCACTATCGGCACCTGAGATTGCCGGCGTGCGCCTCTGTATCGCGTCGTCCCTCGTCTTCGAAGGTCAATTTTTTCGACAAACTAGTCCGTGGCTGGTGCCGAGTACAAGCGAGGTGGCGTCCGTGGTCATGAGATATATCCGACCTCCCAGCGTCAATAGGGTCGATGCCCGAGGCCAGGTTTTGAAAAGGACTGATCGTTTGGTGGCCAATATTGATGAAACCTAAACAATGCGCGCGCTGAGGGAGTTTAAATTCCAATAAGTATGATCTGAAGCCGCATAGCTCTATGGCAGAGGCATCGTAAGTTGACCGCTGGAATTTAGAATACGCTGGTGTTGAATACCACAATGAATAGCCAAGATCACTAGGTTACGTAACCCTAGCCTTTCGTCGTTTTCAAGTTTCATTGTTCAACGTACGTTCATCAGCGCTAACTTCGTCCAGCGCGGTCAACGCTTCAACGTCCATCAGCAATCAGTTTAACTGGTCGTCCAGCGCAAGAGTCCTCACCCAGCTGTGAAACGCACGTATATCCGTGCATGTGGTCTCGTGTGGTCTCGGGCAACTTTGCGCCACAGTCGTTGTAGTGTCATGCCCACAAAAAAGCCTGGTCGACCTCTCTTTGGCAATTAGCTCAGCTTCGTCTTGAATGATGTTCAGCAGACTTTGAACGACCTCACTTTCAGGATCCAAGCATTTGAAACTCAAGCTTCAAGTGCTCTAGGACCCGTTAATCCTGCACTGCGTTTTCAGAATATCAACCGACTATATGGTGTGGGCCATATACTGCCGGCGCTGGGTACCACTTGAATCTTCTTTTGCAAACGGCGATCGTGCGAAAAGGGCGGCAGATCCTGTCGGCGTACTTGGGAATTTGAGGTTTGTCCGCTACGGATAAAAGGAGGTTTCCCTCAAGCTAATGTCGCCTTTCACCTTTTGGCTGGCCTTATCTCTGGTATATTGATGCCGTGTGTTCATCAGAGTCAACTTGCCTCGTGGTTTGTACACCCCGATCGCGAGTTCATCGCTGGGATTTGTTCCAAGGCCGAAGAAGCTACATATACAGCGCTATCCGGAAAGCGAAGGTGATTCCCATTTTACTCACACCTATCATAACTTAGCTTGTGATGCGTACTCGGCTCTCGCAAGCCTCACCCTCATCTGGGATTGAGCTATCTTTCGTCGTTTTAAACCCCTCGCGTATTGCTACAGTCGTAAAACTCGCAAAACTGCTGGGCCTTTCACTCGAAATAGCTTCCTCCAGCGTGGACGCCAGTATAAAGGTTGCATCCTTTTCTGTTGCCGCCTCAAGGCCCCGCCTGACGAGGGTCTCGAGGCAGCTTGGCCCAAATATTATCAGCAAGGTACGCTGTCACCTTATCATCTCACCTCGGAGCTGCCCAGAATAAATTCGTTTGCACAAGCCCCTTTTCGCTTTGTCCCAAATGAACTTGCTGAAAAGGTAGTCCTGTAAGTACGCTAGAAGAAGGCCATTATCGAATATTCTGGTTCCAACGTCAGTTGCTGGATTCTGGTCCCATTTCTTTAATGTCGCCTGTACCATGCTGTTCGCCCCCCCCCCCCTTTGGTCTTGCAAAATGGAGAATATGGTTCGGTACGTGTCGGAACCCTAGACGTCAAACGAGAGCGGCAATCCAGCCAACAAGCAATGAGGCTTTTTTCAACAAGATGGAAAGCGATTTTTCCGGCGTCCATAAAGGCCCATCCACATCGTGGTCAGAAGACGAATATGGCGGGTAATGATTGATGAAGGCGCGATCGGAGTCCTCGGCGCCGTACGGCTCCGCGTTCGTGCCATTATTTCATAAAGGAGGGCATAAGAGGACTTCATACTCTGCAATAGGTAAAAGGCTGGACCACCGCGGCGAGGCAGGAGATCTCGAGAAAGGCTGTTCGCGATATGAAACTCCATTTAGACACATATGGTGTGGCTTTTTGGGTTAGCCAACGAGATGAAGTGATCTGGAAATGAGGTCACGACCTAAGATCAATCTCTCTCGATCGACGTTGGGCACCAGATTCGCCGATTGCGGCGGCCAGGAGGACGAGATTAAGTAGTGCTCGCGAGATTAATGAAGTGGCGATTGAAGGAGGCGTCGTGATTAAGTTAGACCGTGCGTGGACGTGCGCGGCGCGAGGCTGGGGGAGACTCTCGCCCTGTGATACTTATAATATTGCTACATAATCGCTTTTCGCCTCGGTCTCGCTCCTGTCGCGCGCCCTGCACCTTCAGCATCGTCACCGCCCACCATCATGTCTGCCGCCGCTGCCGCCGCTCTCCAGCATTTCGAAGGTCTCGTTGGCGTGCGGCGCCAGTCGGTCGCGCTGGCTACTATGGGGCAGCCGATCGAGGTGACAACGAATCACTTCGCCATGTCTTCGCCTAAGGGCGTATTTTACCACTACGACGGTAAGCCTGTTTGCGTTCCGGCTTCCGCTAATAGTACACGCGTCCTGACATCGCGCGCGGCGTGTCCGTCACTTAAGTCGGTAAGTGTCCCTGTCGATCACACGGCGCCTTGGCGAGATCGGGCTCACGTTGGATCTGACGCATATATAGCGATCTCGGCAGACAAAGTCCTCCCTGTAAAGCGCAACCTCGAGCTCATCGACGAGCTACAGAAGCGAAATGCGGAGATCTTCCATCCCCGCGGCATATACGACGGCAAAAAAAATATGTTCATGACTGCAGATATTGGGGAGTCGCGCACCGTACGTCTCGACTATTGCCGCTGTCCATCCATGCCAAGCGCTAATTGCGTTTTTTGCAGTTTCAACTCTCTTTTTCTACAAAGCCGGGTGCCAAGGCAACCACAATCGTCCTCAAGAAGGCGCAGGAAATCGACCCATCGTGCGCCCATGTCTGTCCTTCCATTACTACTTCATGATTAACGTTCCACATTGGCACACAGCTGCTTAGATGGATATCTGAAAGGCCGCAGCGACGTTGACGAGGCCCAGCACAACCGCGTACTTACATGCATCATGGCATTTAATGTAGCTGTACGGATGGTGCCGATCCAGTATGTGATTTTATTCTTCCCGATAGAAACAACAAATTTATAACAGCTCTCTGATACAGCAAATGGCCTTTCAACGCTCGTTCGTTCTTCACCAACAAAGAGACCAAGTCAATCAAGGGTGGACTGGAGATCTGGCGTGGATATTTTCAGTCCGTTCGCCCGACCTTTGGTCGCCTCTTGGTCAACATTGACATAACCGCTGGCTTAATGTAAACATTGTCCCTGCAAGGCTTTACTACAGGCACTGAATCTAATTTATATTCCGTTTTCATTAGGTATAAACCAGGCCCACTTATCGACTTGTGCATGGATTTCCTCCAACTGAGGGACAATCGAGCGCTGATGGCTGGCACGATCTCGGACCGCGCGCGATCTTCGTTGCAGCGATTCATCAAGCGAATCAGAGTCCTGGCTACTCATCGCGGAGACAAAGCACGCGCTGCATCAATTGCAGAGGTTCTCCCCATGAGCGCAGCTAACTACACATTTTCCAAAGACGGGCGGGTTATATCCGTGGCGGTATGTCCTCTATAACAGTGGGTTTGCGCTGCTTACGCTTACGCTTTGACCGCGCAAAGAATTACATTAAAGAAACTTATCGCTTGTCGCTTAAATTCCCCGACATGGTGTGCGTCAAGTTCCCCAAAGGCGACGTCCTTCCTCTAGGTAGGTATTTTTTTTTCACGCATTTATTTTGATTCCCAACTCATTTCTTTCCTAGAACTCCTAACAGTGCTGCCTGGGCAGTTGGTCAAGAACTACAAGGCGCAGCCAGATCAAGTCACCGAAATGCTTAATTTCTCCAAAAAGAGGCCGGACGAGCGAATCAACACAATTACTCGGGGCTTTGAAGTACGTTTTCCATTTTTTTGTGCATTCCGTGGGCCCTAAAACAAACGGCGGGTTCTAGATGATGGAGTACGGCAATGCCGATTATTTGAGGCAATCGCAGGTCACTATTGAGCCAAGGTACCACCTCCTGTTCATTTATCGATCTCTTGCTGACATCAAACTCGTGCCAACAGGCCTATATCAATCAAAGGCCGAGTCCTACCAGTCCCAACTCTCACTTTTGGCGGGGGTATCAAAGTCGTCCGTATCATACCCAGCCACTTTGTGAGTTACAGGATACTTAAATGTCCATTCAAGGTCCCCAGTGGCGGAAAGTGGGATGTTATGCGCAAGCGGCTATATGAGGCTAAGCGCATTGGTGCGTGGTCAATATTGGTACTGGAGGCTCCAAACCGGTGCTCGGAAGCGTCGGCGTCGGAATTCGGATGGAAGCTGTCACAAGCCATGAAAAAGCTTGGTACGTGCATTCACTCATGTTCTGCAAAGTCAATGATTACTTATAACTCGATTTTTCCTGCGTAGGAACGGGTAGGGACGCCTTTTAGACGCTTTCCAGAGCACTGCTAACAAATCTTATAGAATTCTTATACGACAAACCTCCGGTGTTAACGGGGAGTGGCCAAAGTGTCAGGCAGGTAAACATTTATCCATTCATCTATCCCGTTGTTCAACTATCACTTACACCTCCTTTTCTCTTGTCCACCAGTCGCTCAAGGCAGCGTATGACAAAGCGGTAGAGGTGTCAAACGGACAAGTAAAAGCTCCCACCCTCGTTATTGTGATCGTTCCATTCCCTGCTACTGAGATGAAGGAAGAGATCAAACGCCTCGGAGATATCGCCGTCGGTTTTCCTACTCAATGCGTTCGTGCCGACAAAATTTTCAAGTGCAATGATCAGTATCTGAATAATTTGGCGCTGAAGTACGCTTTCTTCTCTTTTCTCTTTCTATTAACTCACCTCTACGCTATAGGATCAACACCAAAATTGGCGGCATAAACTCGGTCCTGGATATAAGGGAGCCTGTACCCACAATGATTGTTGGTACGTGATTTCTTTCTCAAACCCATGCGGCACACAATCTCATCCTGTGTGCTGTCCACGTAGGCGCAGATGTCTCCCATCCCGGCCCTGGGCAAGAGACAATCCCATCCATCAGTGCGCTCGTGTCATCCGTAGACCCTCATAATTCGGTCTACATTGCACAGACCGAGGTTCAAGAGAGCCGTCAGGAGATAATTGCGGACCTTACCACGATGATGACGGTTTGGGTTTTTTGTCAGAATCACATTGAATATTAGTCCTAATACGTGTGTTGTTGTAGACGGCGATTCGAGAGTTCAACGGCTTCAGGCGGCACAAACTTGACGGGCTTGTTAAGGCGGGACAAATCAAATCATACGGGGAAAAGGACGTGTGGCCGCACCGGATTTTGTTCTATCGCGACGGCGTCAGCGAAGGCCAGTTTGCAGAGGTCTCAAGAGAAGAGGTCTCCGCGATCAACCGTACGTGGTCCTATCAACAAAAAGTCGAGTCATTCACCCATTAATATCGCCTCACGCTAGTTGCTCTTACCGAAATGGGCCTCATCGGTGGAAAACGACCCCAACTTACGTTCATTATCGTGGGTAAACGGCATCACGTTCGATTCTTCCCTGCCGGAGGGCGAGGGGACAGGTCGGGTAATGCGCCTGCCGGCCTCGTCGTGGATTCGGATATCACCAATCCGATTATGTTTGACTTTTACCTGCAATCTCATTCTGGGCTCCTCGGTACTTCACGCCCCAGCCACTACTCCGTTCTGCATGATGAAAACAGGTTTAACGCGGACAGGTTCGTCTTTTTATCATCCCGAAGCGCACGTCGCATGCTGACACCCCCTTGTTCTAGTCTTGAAAAGATCTCTTACGATCTCTGCCACTTGTACGCCCGAGCGACCCGCTCCGTGTCGATCCCCGCGCCCGTATACTGTACGTTCCTCGAACCATTTCGACTTGCAATCTTCCTAACTGATCTCCATCACAATCTTTCGCAGACGCTGATGTACGTGACGAGTACTTTCACATATCTTCTTTCACCTCAGCTCTAATTTGTTCTTTCGGCTCATAGATTGTATGTGCGCGATCCCGGTACCACTTCGACGCCAACATGAACGTCTCGGATAACGCAACGACCGTTTCCGGCGACGGCGCCCCCCGCTATTCGCTCGAGGATTTCAAGCAAGGGTATAAACCCATCCACGGGTCACTTTCCAGGGTGAGCAACAGTGCCAGGCGCGACTTCTCATACGCCCAGACTGCTGAGCTGACGACGAGGCGATCTGCTCAGAGAATGTATTTCATGTAACACGCCACCGCTTTCACTCTACTTCTCGAACACCCAACGCTTAATAATCTGTTGATCAATTTTTCGCTTCGCTTTCGTTTTTTTTTTTTTTTTTTTTCCCCTTTTCATGCTCGCTTCTCGCTTTATTGGACCTTGCTATTCGGACGGCAGGTTTTGTACTCAATTTTCCACTCTTCTCTTCTAATCGAATACGGGACGGATGGGCGGATGGGTAGGTGGAGATGAAATGGTGATTGCTTCGAAGGCTCTACGATTCCCTTGTACTCCTCTCCCCATGCTACCAAACTTAACACTCACATTGATCGCATTTTGACATGGATTCGGCGCATCGAGCTCCGGGTATACCAACAGACCTTGTGTGATTCATCTCGGCGGCGGCAGTAACTGCGCCGGATAACATGGCGGCGGCCGACTTGTGGGGTGATGAAAGTAAAGTGATGTATAAACCAATGTAGATGAAAATGAATCATAAGAGCGACGCAAAGACGTCAAGGTGCGTGCAAGATGGCCGTGCTCGACAACACGTCGCAGAGATCGTAGAACTTCTTCGCCGCAAACATTGATCACCAAGTGCACAAGCTGAATAGAAGGCGTGGGCACGCACATACACATCGATCGAGAAGGACAGCCGATGCGAGGAAGCTCGGCGAGTACAGAAGAGTGCACACCCAACTGAGCACGATGCACATCCACATCGCGGGGTTTCGCCGACCGACGTAGAGCCTTGGTCCTCCAGCGTTGATACCGCTTTGGGTACGGCGTTCCTGCGTGCCAGAGATACCAAATACTGGCATGATGTCGTGAGATGATGCAGGGGCGCGAATATATCGGCCGGCGAGAACTTCGACGTACACGACGCCCATGGCGGAGATGATGCGGAACCATGAGTGCCGTACATGGAGAAATATTCGCGTGGCGTGCAGGAGCTTAAGAATTTCAAGAGGCGGTGACAGCAAGCCCTGTTAGGCCCTTCGTGGGATATGCGCCAGCTAGTCATCGTGCAGTGTCAGTACCGCTAGTGATGTTTTTAAAAGGAAAAACATTAATATTGTCGTGCTAGAGGTCCAGGAGGCGTCTTGGTGAAGGATAATCCCATTCATTACATAATCGGCGCCGTTTGAAACTTCAAATTCCGGCGAGGTGATGTTGTTGAAACGTTGAAGTCGAAGTCGCCTCGCCTCACCTCGAAATTTTTACAGATGTCGAGGCGAGGCGAAGCGAGGCCACTACCACTTCGAAGCACCTCGAGGTGCCTCACAAGGCGAGTCAGCGTTTGACAGGCCAATCGGAGGACAGGACGCTCGCTTACTAACGATGTGCAGCAACGTTACCGTCACACGAACCTAAGTCAGCAACGAGTGAGAGGCCGCATCCTCTTTCTCATTGGCTACTTTGCATTCGAGGTGCCTCGAGGTTGTACCTCGGACCACCTCGGACCTTGTCCTGACCACCGAGGTTGCGCTTCGCTTCGCCTCGCCTCGCGGCAACACTAGTTGAAGCTGAAATCTGAACGTTAGGGCGAACATCTGGTAAACGACATATGTCGATAAGCCTCGAAGCGAGCAGACTTTGAATCCTAATCTCTCTCTGGCGTCACAAACCAGTCGTGGAAAAACATATGTGTAGTGTCATTTAAGTGCTACAAGCTGGAGTCTCCGGCGACCTCCTTGCTCGGACTCGGAGATAGGCATAAACACAAGTGGTCGAATGGTTTAATATAGCTGCTATGAGCGATGTATCAGCAGGTTTAATCATGCAGCCCTGAAGTCTTCGTCATGGAGGTGTGATCATATGAGGTGATCACTGATGACAGATGGCTCGGGCGAGGGCGCAATATTTAAAGGAGTCGTCTCCAGGCTCCAGCGACACATACGTATCTCCTCTGGCGACCTCCCTCGCGACATCGACCATCTGAAATGGGGAAAGACGCTGTACTCGTGCTCGGCGCAACGGGAAATACTGGCGGATCGATCGTGACCGGTCTGCTTGATAGTGCTGAATTCGTAACGCGTTTACTTCCCTGTTTGTCGTGAGTGTAACACCTGATCTCTTTGCTTTCCTTTTTCCTTAGGCCGTGATAGCTGCCATACGCCCGAGCTCGGCATCGAAACCCGCCGCGGAAGCCCTCAAGAATCGCGGTGTGGAGATCCGTCTCCTTGATCTCGAGCATGCGTCGCCAGACGACCTTGCGGGCGTTTTGAAGGGCGTTGATATTGTTATATCTGCACTTCCCTGGAATCAGCTTCAGCTCCAGAGACCAGTCATCAAGGCGTCGAAAGAAGCTGGTGTAAAGCGATTTATTCCCTGCGACTGGGGCACGGCTTGCTGCCGCGGAGTGATGGACTTGCATGATGAGGTAAGGGTTTGGCTTTCGAGCTCCTACAAGCTGTGGCCCCGGGTTGCTTACCGTTCAAGCCATGAAGAAACTCGGAATCCAAGGATATATCCAAGAGATTGGACTCAACTACACTGTCGTCAGCGTAGGGTGGTGGTAAATACCAATGATGCCTCCTGCTGCACATCAATATCTGCCGCTCACCAATATCTCGATTATCCATATGCAGGATGCAATTGCTCCTCCCTTCTGCGACCTCGGGGACGATCTACGGCTCAGGCGACGTGAAAACCGCCGTCACCCACCGGAGCGACATCGGCAAGCTCACCGCCCGCGTCATCGCCGACCCGCGCACGATCAACAAGTACGTCTTCTGCTGGGCCGAAGAGACGACGCAAAACGAGGCGTTCGCCCTCGCAGAACGCACCACGGGCAAGAAAATCGACGTGACGCGCGTGTCGGAGGAGCACCTGCGAGCCAATCCAGGAGAGACAGGACAGCTGAATCGTGTGGTGGCGGATTATTGGCTGAGTTTATGGATTCGTGAGGACAACGTGGTGGCGAAGGCGAAGACGGAGGAGTATGGAGGGGTGCTGGACGCGAAGGAGCTGTACCCGGACCTCAAGCTGGCATCTCTGGCAGAGTTTGCCGCGGAGTTTTACTCGCGGTAGATTTATCAGTTAGTAAACCTTGGGGAGTTCACTCGATAGCTTTGCAGTCGCAGTTTTATTTGTACCTTGAGATGCCGCTGCGGGAGTAGTAGGTTGTACAATCGAGCCAAAAGACCTGTTCTTCCTTAGCTACACCCGATGGTCTATTTCGCTGGAATTTTTGGATTTCGACTTTTGCTGGGCGAGGTGCTTTTGCACACTGGATCAACCGTTCTGATAAAGGGAACCTTGGGTTACATAATACATACCGGCAGCGTGGCGCCAAAGCTTTTGCCTTCCGCTTGCTCACCATTCACCACCGCCGATATCTGTCCCAAATTTCTTTCTTTTGAGCGCGAGTATGTTCGGTGATCAAGCACTCATCTTAATCAATGATGCACGGCGCTCGACAGCCAGTGATACCCTTCTCAAATACAACGACGAAACCGTTCGTCTGGTCCGACGCGAGCTACGCGTGCTCGATAGTGATATCGCTAGCACGATTGGAGATAACCTCGCTGCGCCAACACCACCTCCCGGCGTCATGTGCGCCTCCACCTTCTACCACATCGCTATCCGCCGAAATATTCGGTGTCTGCTCGCCTACCACGCCCACCGTATCGATCGTTTGAAGGATCAATACTGGGCATCCGGGGGCGCGCTGCCTCATGTTTTCAACGATCAGGACACGCGCCAGAAGCTCTCGCCCTACGAGGTCGATTTTCTTCGCGGATACAACTCTCTTATCATGGAGTACCGATCCGACCTCATCGACACGCTTGACATCGCTGCCGGCATCACGCATCCTCCCAAGGACCTTCATGTCCTTGTGCAGGTTGTCCGGGATTGCGGTACAATCCATACCGAGAATGGGACGATCGACTTTCAGAAAGGGCAAAGATTCATGGTGACAAGGTCGGACGTGGAGCACCTGCTGGTTCAGGGCTATCTGGAATTAGTGTAAAGGCGGGAGTAGTCCAATCCAACTCCTTTTTGTTTTGTTATAGTACGTATAAACATACTCTAAAATATTAGGAATCTATACGTATTACGTCCGTTTAGATATACTTTTGACCAAGCCCTGACCCATACGCTCAATTTCGATCAAGATAGCGTCTTCGTTTATTGTGACCACGGGTTTCTATGGGCGAATTGCGTGAGTCACCTGGCATGTCGGCATAGCGTTGAAGAAGGGGTTACCTTGTTATCTTTCCCTTCGCCCCACCCGGGCAGGCTTGAGAATCCGAGGAACACCTTGAAGTTCTTTTTTTGTCGCATCTGCGGATTCCACACGCCACCAATATTGGCGCCACCTAACGGATCATAGAAAAGGATCATGGAGTCGCCATATATTCTCTGTGCAGAAGTGCGACAGTTAATGGATAGAGACCGGAAGGCAGTTGCACATGACCTACCTCGAGATCACGAAAGAATAGCATGCCAGGATCCCAATCTACTTTAGGCTGCGACTCCTCCTTGGGCTTGTCCTTCGGTACCAAATTGATGTATTTTGTTTTAGAGGACCAAACCGAGCTATCGGCCACAACATTCTGGTAGTATCGAGGGAGAACGGATGGATCCATGTGAATAACGAAATCGTAATCATCCAAGGGGTGATTAAACATCGCCTAACCCAAAACAAACATCAGTACCGGCCAGAAATGGCTCGGAGAACTTAGGAAACGAACTTGAACATTCAGGTTTCCTTCGGTGACCCCGGCCTCCAGGCACGCCAGCGATGCGGTGGCAAGCTGCCTTACACGATCTGCTACAATCCCTTTGGGTCCACCCAAGCTCCACGCAGTGCCGTCCAAATCTTCCTCAGTAGCTATGCACCATGTGGCCTTATGGAACGCGGGGTCGATCGCGCGCGCCGTTTTGAAAGCCTCCTGGGCTTGGAACTGCTTGTGATCGGGGAATTTCACCCGATTCTGCGGTTCCACGCCAGCAGCGGAGTACAGTGGGACGGTCACGAGCTCTTCTCGCCAATTCCAGCCTTTCAGGAAGGCCATAATTCGAGCGAAACCGGTGGGGGCGCTGCCTGGTGCATCCGACGATCCGGGGCTAAGGTACACATGGGCGCAGAGGAGTTCGATGAGTTCGGGAGAAATGTGAGGGGAGATATAGTGGCTCGAAAACCATCGCTTGACGAGGCGGACGCAGGGTGAGAATGATGGACTCCTGTGATACAGCGCCGTGATTGCCGCGTGATGCCGGGGCGCAGCGATAAATCGTCGGCGGTGAAGATCGAGTGCGGCTTGGGCCTCTCGGCGTTTCGAGTCCGGTGTGTCCTTCTTGTCAGCGAGGATCCGCTCCAGCAGAGTCTGCTCGCGATCGTGGTATATCCGCGCTCGGAACGCAAAGCCGGATGGGAGTAGCATCTCCAGAGAGCAATTGTCCTCGATATCCTGCGCGTAGCGATCCAGTGCAACCGCGGCTTTCGTCCCTGGCAGTGCGTCGCTCAACCCCGTGGCGATCCGCTCAAAGAACGCAAGCTTGAGTTTTTGGATCGCGCATAAATCGTCTGCCCACTTTGCAGATCTTTCAAACTGCAAAGTCACATCAAAGGCGGGAATGTGCTTGGCGCAATCTGGCAGCGCAGCATAGCGCTCGAGATCAACTGCAAATGGAGGAAGTGCGCTCGCATATCGCAGGCCATCCGATACAGGACTCATCGTAACCAGCGAGAGGGGTATAACATCCATGGCCTTGAGCGTCTTGTTCAGCTGATCAAAAGCATCCATAACGGGTCGGAAGCTCGTCGAGTTGGTCGCAGCGGGCACCAAGATCCTTTCCACGTCCGCAGGGATGGTCAAAACGCTCATGTACTGCGGCTGGAACGCGGCGATTTTGTCCCCCTCAATCCCGAAATGCCTGTGTAAGACGTGCTGGACAATTCGGCCTGGGATGTTCTGCCTATCCTGTGGGTCCTTCCCGACCTCCCACACAACGCTCTCGGAGATGCTTCCGTCTTTGAACCGACGAAGCTCGGCTTTTTCACCCCAAAAGTCGCGGAAATTCTCCCCGCCTTCGACATCGTCGGCTGGAGGGCCATGGTCGACTAGCCGGGGCGCCTGAGTGGGGTCAAGCACTAAACCGATCTCGAGTAGCGTCGAAGAGACGGGCCGGGACTGGTCCAACGGCCGTGGTTGGCTTGACGGCTGGAGCATCGCAGCGACTTTGACACGTGTCCCTAGGGCTTGCCTGATGACTGATCCAAGGGAGTGCACAAGGGCTGAAACAGCAGATGAATGATCCAACACGTCAAGCGGGTTTTGCTTTCGTGCTTTGGCACCCGCAATATCAACTCTACAGAATGATTTAGAAATATGGCGACCAAACGCAGGACGGCAAGAACTTACCGGATAACAACGTCAAATTTTGTCTGGGGCTCTCTTAGGTCTTTCATGAAGAGGGCATCAAACGGATCCCCAGACTCGTGATCTAAGAGTTGAAGCGTCATCCGACCTTCGTGTTGTAGCTGAAGCCGTCGCCATTCAGAATGATACAATGTAAAGTGATTGAATGCTCGTACAAGCTCTAAAGACGTCAGGGGGACACCAGCCAACAGGTTGACTATTGACGAATCATCTACAAAAGTCGCTTGATGATGATCCGAATATTCTGAAACTGTAAACTAACAAATAGCATTCCCATCGGCTGTCGAACGACGAAGATGCAACGAGAGAAGAAACGAACCTTGTGACCATCCGAAGTTTTCATAAATACCGGATCATTCGTAAAATCATGATGTGCTAAAGCCAGCCAACGATAAACATTCCCTCCCGACGACAGATGAGTGATTAATCATACCCAAGAAATCCATAGCGGCTCTGAACAGTTGGTATGAGCTCAAGCCCCTCCCAATAGTCTTACCCTTACCCTTCTTCTTTCCACCTAAACCGGTTTCCTCTCGACCTTTTATCAAGTATCCCAAAAGGAGCGGCCACCACCCGCCAAGACTCTCGAACCCGACGACAGTGCGACTCCCACCTCCGTAGCCACGCTGGTTTGCCCACACGCGGAGCAAGGCGAGGCCATCATTGAAGGAGGGCACTTCGGCATTCAGGTTGTATATTGAAAGAAGGTGGGAGAGCGGCGTGAAAGACCTTAAAAGATCTGTGTTGTACAAAGGCGTCGGGTGTTGGGACTCGGAGGACTCGGGCGAGGGTGCCGGTGTGCGGATATTGGAGTGTGAGGGTGAAAGGCGGTGTTGGGGAATCGGTGATGATGGTGAAAGGCAGGGTATGAGGCGGACTGAGGCGCGCAGCTTGCTGAAATCATTCGTCGAGCCTGTACAAGTGCACATGTACACGTGAGGAGGGTTTGGCGAAGCGCAGAGCTACGATACGTACCTTTGACAGGGCGCAAGAGGATATTGGTACGCCTGGCGTTATCTTGTGAAGACTCGAATAGCACATCTACTCCGAGCGCTGAATTGGATGCGATTGAAGAGGCTAAGACGGATAGATAATAGGCGCGCTTATTGAAGTATCGTCCGTTCAAATAATCTTTTTCTTGGAATAAAGTCTTTATGATGGAGAATTTCGGAATAAGTTTCACGGGGACTATCCAGCGTAGTGGCTGAAATCGGACGCACCGACGGCATCTCGACCGCAACGTCCACCACAAACCCCCTCCCATCTTTTCCCAGGACAGAAAGGCCGTTTGCCCAGCTTCCGACGACTTTGATATCGCTTGGCTTCTCGAATCCCACTTTCCAATTTGTCTCTTCCGTCGGAAGGGGAGTCACGTACGGCACGGCCACACCTGATTGACCTTTCTTTTTCTTTGCGAGTGATCGGGCGGCTTCAAGAGGGTGTTGAGCCGGGATGGCAGGAAGCGACATGATATGGAAATGCAGGGACATTAAGAATTGCTCTAGTGATGGTTTGTACGAGGCTTTTGGCCGAACTGTGGGCAGGAGTGCATCAACCTAAGTAATTAAGCGCCGCGGCGTATAAGCGAATGTGGCGGAGGAGAGAAAACGCGCGGTACCTTCAGCTTGAATGCATTGGATTTGAAGAGCTCCGTAGAGTCCTTCAGCGTCCGAAGCTCCTCGGTCGTAGGCGCTTTCCACGCGGAAGGCTTTGGAGGAGGACCCGGCTTGCGAGACTCGGACTGCAGGGGATCGTCCCCTTCTTCGTCTTCGTCATCGCTCGAGCCAGATTCTGTCGCATGAGCCGTTTGGAGGGGCTGCTCGCCGTCATCGCTAATTACTTGGTCTGCGTCGTCTTCAGCTATGTGTAACCGCTAAAACAAATAACATGTTTATCAGTTCATTCCTTACAGCGATCTCCCGATAGATCACCTCTTAAATACCTTTGCTTTCCCCTTGCGTATATCACCAGTATTTTTTCGTTTTGGAGGCTTGACCATTTCGAAGTACTCAAAAGCGCGGCCGCGTTCAATAATCTCGTGCTAAATTTCGCGACCAAATTTTCGCAATTGCTTCCGCCAATAGCATTACGTAAAGATTTTCCCTACAAACTCCAGCGTTCAACTTTGTTCTTCTCAACGCCCATGAAGCAGATGATGTGCTCTACTCGAATTCACGCCGAGTGACGAACACAAACAAGGGTGAAATGCGTCGAAGAGATTTTGATGCAGCGTGCTCGTGGCTCAGGAATCACCTTCATGATATATCAGGATTTCTCCTTGGGCGCCTACCGGCCAATTCCTTGTTCGCCTCTCCTAGCAGCCTGCTTGTCGAATATTCGGTATAAACAGGGCTCTTGCTTCATGCAGTCTAGACTCTAGACGACCGTTACTACGTTCAAAACGGATCCGCATGCTGATGCTTAAATCGCGACGTATCTCCCTTGTCTTTGGTTATCACCAGTCACTTCACGCAACCCCCTCCCTGCCCAACCCAATGCTCGACCACCCGAGGAACAATGATGGAGGATATCCGACAGCGCTTCAGTCTCCTCGCTACTTTTGCGATATCGATCGGCGGCACCAGGATCTGACCCTTCAGGCGAACAACGGCGTCCATAAAGGTCTCTAGGATCTTTCTGCCGTTCATCTGGACATCACGATCCGACGCATTCCTGCCCGTGCCTGGTTAGACTGGAAGCTCTCCAAAACCGATACGGAGCGCAATGATATCTTGCGCGGGCTTTCCGCGAGTACCCTCAGCAGTGACAGTGACGCGACACATATCGGTAGTGATGACACCGATACCACCTCTGCTGGCCTCTCTATGCCGTCCCCCTCGCAGTGAGCGTCTTGACACCGCTCCCGCTGTCGGATTTGACGAATTTCTCTTAGCGTGAGCAATAACGCTTCCGCCGGCAATACCCCCTCATTTTCCCACCCCCACTTACGCCCAGCGCCAGTTCCCGATGCAACTTATCCCCACACGCACCTGTGCTCCAACCTCCCATCTCTCTCTACGACCTGCGCAACCCACTTCAACAAAATCCCTTCAGCAACCCCGGTCTGGATTCTTATGCTAGGCTTGGTTTCGGCCCTGGCGCTGGAGTAGCTATGGGTGGTATGGGGGTAAACCCCACCGTGAGTTATTACGGTAGGGGAAGTGGGTGGAGAAATAATCAAGGTGAGATTGGCTACGGAGCCAGTGGCAGATCAAACTACTACGGGCACGCAATCCTGGCATCCCAGCTGCGAATCAGCCGAGGTTACAAGAAGGAGGCCGCGTATATATCCAACGGCATATTCTAGGTGCATGTCTTCGGGATTCACTTGTCTCTTTTCTCTCCTTTTGTCTTCCAAAAGTTGTGTGCTCCTTCGCTCGTAGCAAGCCAGCTACATGTCCTCCGCACGGTTGGCAGCTTCATGTTCATTGTTGCTATCTCGTCGGTGCGACACATCGGCCGAAGCACATCCCTGCGCGGTCAATGTGATTGTCGGATCACATTTGGACATATCGCCTTCGATGTGAAGGATGAAAAGCTCCGCCTGGACGGGGAGTGCGTGCATAGGATTGGGTCGGATACAACTGCGGCTCATTATCCAACTCTTAGCACCTTGCCCTCGTCTTCCTCTTGCTTCTTGCGTACACATACACGTTAGTTCCAAACCTAAAGCCAGTGAGCTCAGTCCTGGTTGGCGGTGTTGCACTGCCATGAGCATTGAATCCCTGGATCTGTCCTGGAATATTGGGCGTTTGCTTGCAACTCGAGCTTGTTCGCCTCCCCGCCCAACAAGCCAAACGGAGCCCCTGCACAATTCAGCAGCCGTAACCTCGACAACTGTTTCCACGCTCAAAAATAGGCCCTTGGGGTGACTTAAATATACGACGTTGCTGTACCTGATCCTTTATTATCAAGAACTGCCCCGCTCTCTGCGCACACCTCTCCTTCTGCTTCGCATCTGACATAATCCATTCACTACACTCGTTATCGCCGTCGCCGTACACGCCAAGGCGCACTCATTAACATGTCTGCTAAAGACTATCCCTCGGCCCTCCAATCGCTCCGCTACTCCGTTGATCAACGTAGGCAAAACCCCTCCCCGCAAAATAACGATAGCGTACGCAAGGCCCTTTGGGATCTCTCCGCTGTTCACCCGGACGTCGGAGTCCAGGATAGTCTTGCACGCGCTTGGTCCGAGTGGAAGAGCGCCCGGGTTGAAGAAGACCGTGGGGCGATCTTGCAGCGACTTCCCGCCGGCATCCTGGGCAACCCGCATGATAGTGCCCCGTCGTATGCTAATGGGAGGGCGCCTGGTGCTCAGCCGAGCTACTCTACATACCCCTCCTTCCCATCCCCTTCCATGCCTTCTCCCAGCCACAACGGACGCCCCACCACCGCGCCGAGCCTCGGAGGTAGTGGTCTCAAGCCGCGCAACGAATTATTCACAGCTGCCGCCCCCGTCTCCTCACCCAACTATAGCTCGGTGCCTCCCCCTCCCCCGCTCCCGTCCCATCATCGCCCCACTTCTTCTCCGGCGGGGCGCGCGGCTACGATGCCCGGACAAACGACGCTCGCGCGTCCACCCGTCCATCACTCATACTCGGCGCCGAGTTCCAGCGCGTCTTCTTACCCACAACTCCCGGAGCTCGATTCGTCGAGCGGGGTGTATGGATCACGTCAGTGGCCGGGCGCAAACACCATGCCCCCGCCTAGTAATCCCTCGCCTACACCCCCAGCGTACCCGGGCCCACCGAGTCCTTTCTCACCCCAGGCTTCCGCGCCGTCGCCTTATAATGCGCCTCAGATGCAGCGCGCGCCTCAGCACAATACGTACGCGCAACAGCAGCTGCAACCACCGCAGCCCCATTATCAGCAGCAGCAGCAGCCTCCTCCTCAACAATTCCCGCCGCAATACCAGCAGCAGGCGCCGCCGCCTCAGTACGGCAGGCAGACAGCGGCCTCTCAAGGGCACCCCGGCACTGCACATGGCGGCCCCACCGACAGGGGCCTCGGTAGCGGGATGAAGACTGCTTTCGGCGCGCTGAAAAAGGCGTACAATATCTATCAAAGCCTTCAGACACCATCCCAACACCATGGTCAATACGGTCAATACGGTCAACAAGGCCATCATGGTCACCAGGGCCATCATGGTCAACAAGGCCATCACGGTCAGCAAGTTCACCATGGTCACCATGGCGGCGGCGGCGGCGGCGGCCATGGAGGCTCGAACGCCGGCCTTGGCCTTGGCCTCGGTGCCGGTGCTGGTGCCGGCGCTATGGGTGGGTACGCCGCTGCAAATTACGGTGGTGGTGGAGGCGGCGGCGGCTGGGGAAATGACGGTGGCTCGGGAAGCGACAGCGGCTCGGGAGGCGACGATGGCTGGGGAGGCGACAATAGCTGGGGAGGAAACGGTGGCGGCAACGACTGGGGGGGTGGCGGTGACTTTGGCGGGGGTGGGGGTATGGATTACGGGGGTGGCGATGGTGGTATGAGTCTGGCGGACTCCCAAGCGCTTCTCGAGGCTCAGATGATGGTCAATCAATCCACAGCTGATGGGTTCGCGTGCATGGACAGTGCTATTTTCTAGGTGCGGTTATCGCCTCCCAATTTCTTTCTGGCTCTCTCTGGGGATCGCGCGAATCTGTTCGCAAAAATGTTTTTGTTTGTCTCTGTACTCGACGAATCTTTTACTCTGCAATTCTTTTAGGACATTGCGTCCGGCGCTTTCATTTTAGTGGTGTGAGACTCTAAAGTTCGAGCTCGCGAGTCGCGACACGGTGTGCTACCGGGCGGCTCGAAGGAGTCCGGCAAGACCCAGCCGGCAGTAAGGTAGGCTCCGGGTCTGAGTCGCCCTAGAGTCGTGCTTGATTCTCGCATGCCGCGCGCCCAACTTCAGGCTTCGAGCTCAAGCCTCACTGGAAAGCCAAAGAAAATCTTCTCCTGATACTTGCACCCTCTTGCGGGGCGGACCTTGAGACGATGGGCAGCGAACGGGGGATACTCTCCGACTCGGAGCAATTCGAACCCAGCGACACCGCAACACACGCCACCGTACCCTGAGCACAGACCCTGCAAGCCTCTTCCCTCCCAATTCTGAATCTATCGCAGCTCGACTGTCATTAATATCATGGAAGATCCAGAGTTTGCCCACCGCTACGTTCGACCGAGGAACAGCAGGCCAGCCTTCGTTCGCTTCCACCCCAATGACACGGGCGACGGCCTGGACGATGTATATTTCAAAGGTACGCCTCGAACCGTTTAGCGTTGCAAGGAGTGCCTTAAATCTCATATACCGATTTCGTTTACAGACCCCCGTACTTTTGTGCCCGAGAGAAACCAGTTTGGAGAGGCCATAGGCTGGGGCATATACCCATACGTCCATGGTTTTCAAACCTGCGACGCAATGCGCTCAATGCAACGAACGGTACGTATCAAACGCTATCCTCTCCGATTCCATAACTCATCAATGAGCGGCTCTGATGTTCGGAATTTGTTGTGTCCATGTCGTTTTTCAATCAACATGGGTCGCTGCCATAACGCAGATGCGTACACAATTCTGGTACCATGACTTGGTTAAACCAGAGATCCAGTTTGTTCGTGAACTCATAAAGAAAAAGGCTCGCCTCTTTACAGCGAGATTATAAAATGATTGAGTTTCAACCGAGCTCGTTGCCCGAATTTTTTTTCTTTTCAAAAGATAAATTTGCAAGGCTGTGTCTACTTACCGGATCAGGCATGCTCGTGACCAGGACCGCTGACGTGCCGTCCCCACTATGCTCATTACAGCAATAGCTGGAAGGCCCTTCGTATGTGAGGCTCATCGATCGCACGCCTTGCACCCCCTCGTTCTCTCCTTCGTTCACCAGCATAGCTGTTTAAGTATTCCGTCCAGCAAGATTGAGTGACCCGAGACTCGATAGCAGGTAAACCCACAGGTAGGCAGTACTAATGAGTGGGCTGGGCAAGAGACGGAGAGCTGAAACGGGCCTGGCGAACGACGCGGCTGCAGTACTGCGTCAGCGGTCCTGGTCACGAGCTGGCCTGTTCTGGTAAGTACACACAGCCACGAGAATTTATATTTTGAAAAGAAAAAAAAAAGTCTCCAGTGTCGAAGGGAGAAACCCAATCATTTTATAATACCGCTGTATTCCGTATCAAGTATTCATCCAGGAGTGCTCACTTTTTTTTCGGCCATGTAGAAAGCTTCGCTTGATAAACTGAAGCTTGGCGACTTGAAAGAACGCGATTATATTCTACGCATCACTATGCCGTGCGCGCATCTCATTTGGATATCACCGCTGCCCTGGCTGATAGTATGGGCCTCTGCTCCGTTCCTTAGGGATATCCCTGTCAGGCCGCAGCTCTACGCACAGCACAACATTGACACCTATGTAGCAGGCGACTTTGGCGAAAGCTTGATTTACCGTCGTTTCAAGGTCTCGGGCGGGACAAACCTTGATACGCTGCAGGATAAGATCATCCAGCCGATCATGGGATGGTGACTCGGTCCAACTGTCCTAGACGTAACCGCGCCGCAAACTGATACCCCCCTTTCTAGGGAGAGAAATGCGCATGCCTTCGTCTTTACGGATTTATCGGATGGCGCTTGCTACGGCCCTCGTGTACGAAATCCTCGTCCACCACTCGCCCACATATACCAACCGTTTCATGATATCTCTGGCAGGACTCGGGAGCGATCGACATGATGCACGTCGACAAAACATGCCAGGAGTACATCCCCACGGATGAATACAAACTCGCACATCTTGCCCAAACTGAGGGCACCGAGTTCTTGTATCTGTACGACTTTGGTGATAGGTGGTGGCACAGAATCCAGGTACACTGTCGACGCCACCATCTTCCAAACCGCACTGATACTGTCGCATGTAGGTTGAGAAAATTCTCCCCAAAAACGAAAGTGACGGAAGCGTAACTATTCTCGAAGGTCGCGGACAGTGCCCAGCCGAAGACTGCCATGGAAATCTGTAAGATCCCTCCTCTTCCCCCGTCAAACCAATCGACTTCTGGATACTTGCAGCGCAAACTCACTCTGACTTCGCAGCTCTTATGCCAAGATGCTTTACAAGCTTGCCGAAGGCACAGGGCGGCAGCGGCACGAAGTCATCTCCGAGATCCAGCGCGCACTTAACTACAGCTCCAAAGGCCGCATCTCCGTCGCCACCTGGGACCCGAAGAAGTTCGACATTGAGGCCGCAAGGGGCGAGCTGGCTGCCGCGCTCGCCTCGCTCGCCTCCGCGCGCACCGGGCCCAAGAGCTTCACGACCGCCATCCACCCTTCCGCGATTGACACGGCGCCGGGGATGTTCGGGCCACTTAAGAGAGGACAGGAGGTCGTGCACAAGAGTGGCGAGGATGTGGGGTCGTTTATGAGTGAGACGGTGAACCATCGGCGGGATCGCTTGAAGGCCGCCCTGTGTGCGCTGTGCGGCAGCCCAAATAATTTGAAGGCTTGCTCTGGGTGCCGCAAGATATTCTATTGCGGATCAGAGCACCAGAAGTACGTTTCCTTTGTTGTTATCTTCCTTATGGCTCATACTTACACGACTCCCTTGCAACCTGCTAAAGGCAAGATTGGCCAACGCATAAGCCGGAATGTCGTGCATCTAGGAATAAATAACCGGGGCCCTTGGCGCGTATAAAATCTCTCTTTTTCTTGTATATCTATCGTCGAGGCTTTGGCGATCTCCAGCAGAAATACAGTACTGGCAGTTCAGTAGCAAAAAGAGCTGAGACTATAGGCTGAGAACAGGCCTGAACAAGCAGGGCCCGATGAAGCGGGAGTGGAAGAGATAGCCGGAGTCCGAACATGGGTCCGCTGAACCCACGCTGGATCTGTACTCAACGTTCAACCCTCATGCTCTTGTTCCACTCACTTTTTTTTCCTAGGGCGTCTAGAGATCCGGAACCTCGACTTAGCTCATGGGAATCCGCGACAGGTCAAAACACGGCTCGTGCGGTAGTCTCGTTCGAGCTTTGCGTGGCTCACCGACCCACGAAATCGGAACCCATCGACGGCCTAGTCATCTTTCACCATGCACCGACATCCCAGCCTGCTCTGGCGAGCTTCCTTGTGCAGCCAATTAACGAACCTTTCTTCCGTCACCACGAACCGCCTCGCATTTTCCCTAGTTCTCCCACTCCAGCGCGTCTTAAAAACAGCGCACTTGTTACATGGATACAGGCCCTAAAATACGCGTCTCGCCTTCCTACTATCGCGGTTTCACAGAAAAACCACCTCGAATCCGTTTCCCCAGATATTATACATGCTTTTTTCTCACGGGATCGAAGAGAGACTTGCTCTTCTAAAAGGTCTTGAAGAAAAGCTCCGACATGGTATGTATTTATCTTCTGTCCACTGTGGCGAATGCACTAAAAACAGGCTCATTTTGTACGTTCCAATAGGTCGAGCGCACTTGCAGAACATTCGCAATCAGTCCGGCGCACACAGAAATCGCGAAAACGCTGCTGAGCGAAACCCAGTCTATGCAGCATGGTAGTGCCTGCTACCCACTCCGCGCCATATTGTCGCAGGTATGCAAACACTGGAGCGACACGGCTCACGCCACTCCCCAACTTTTGATGCACGTAAGACTCTCCAAGTCCGTGCCGCTCGACCAACTCTTCCCTGCGCGTCTCCGTCGACTTTACATTGGAAGGCAGCAAAGGCCGAAGGTGGCCTGTCAAAGCCCTGAGTATTCTCCAGCCCTACGTATCGCGATGCTGGCAAATGACGCTGGCGGTCAACGGTCGAGGCCACATGTCGCCGGCCGTATGTCCAATAAACACTATGCCTCTCGAGTCGCTTTCGTTGACAAACAAGTACTATGCTCCGCATCAGGGGCGGGATGAAAGCAGCGTGTCCACGGAGACACCCTCGGAGACCATCCGAGGCTTGCAGCGCGTCCATCTCAGGGGATGCCATCTTCCTTGGGATGCTCTGTTCTACAACCTTGTTCAGCTGTCGCTCTTTGGCATACTCCGCCAAGCTAGATCGAGACTCTGAGATAGAGCGGGTATTAGGCAATTGCTCCAACTTAGAGTACTTGGAGCTGGATGCCCTCCACTACAGTTTTGGTGACTTCGGTCAGCTAATGAACGACGATGTGGCCCCTGGCGTCATGTTTCATGTCTCCTCATCCTGCACATTGCCCCAGTTATTGAGATGCTCTATCCGGAGGACGTCACCATCACCAAACTGTGCTACGAGCATGAGGCGTCAGACGATGCGGCTCGACAGCACAGAGTTCACATTGTGGCAGCTCTTTTATCACGGTGCCAAGCGGTTACTACGCCGCCTCTCGCTAAACGATATTCACCTCTCGCTTGATCACCCTCAGGCCTCCCAGGCCATACTAAACCTGTTCCATTTGAAGGATCTGACGTTCTCCAATGTCGAGCGCAAGAGCGACTTCTTTGGCAAACCGTACAGTAAAGGATTTTGTCGACAACTCAAGTCACTTACCGTCTTACACTGTGACTACGCGCGCGGTCTCGTTCGGCTATCTTTATGGCAGTGGTGCAGGATCCCTGCCGCAGTTAGATTCGGAGGCTGGTTGTAAAGTGCTATGGGCCAGAATGGGGCCAGTGGCCAAGTAACGCTAGTGATACCTGAGCTTGATTGCGAGATCTGCGCAACTCGAGAGTCCCGTGGCCTTGGATGAACCGCCATGGACATCGCTCAGAATCATTATTAGTGCGGATGCACGAGCGGCGGGAGTACCAGGTCGTAGATACAAGTGGCGGGGCCGACAATACCGCATCAGGGAGTATCGGAAAGTTCAAAATATTCGACATGGCGACCCAAAAGCTAGGGTCTGAGAGCTACGCTAGCGTGGTTGCAGCTGAAGTCGATATATAAGCTGGCTACACAAAAGAAAACAAAAGTTCGCAAGAAAAAGAATTGGGTAGATCGATGAGACAACTGGTGTTCACGGCGGGCTGCTCCCAGGCAACCACAAGCCGATACTAATCGCAGCTGTTCCACCAACCACCAACTCTTTTGACACTAGGCATGAGTGCACGTTTTGACTAGGTGCTCAGAATTTTGCATTTCATGCGGTGTTGTGGGCCGCACTAAGTACTTGCATCCGTGAGCCAAAACGATTATATTGCCGTTTGAAACAACGCCCAAACCCCCCACTTCTAATATCCTTGTCAATTCGTCGCGAATCGTAAAACGCACATAGTGAATCGTTTTCGCCTCGCCGAGGCGGTCACAGGTACAGAGAGAAATTTTAGGATCTGAGATTTGTGAATTAAAGATATGGAGCCAATTGTCTTGGCTCACGGATGCAAGTGCTTAGTGCGGCCCACAATACCGCATGAAATGCAAAGTTCTGAGCACCTAGTCAAAACGTGCACTCATGCCTAGTGTCAAAAGAGTTGGTGGTTGGTGGAACAGCTGCGATTAGTATCGGCTTGTGGTTGCCTGGGAGCAGCCCGCCGTGAACACCAGTTGTCTCATCGATCTACCCAATTCTTTTTCTTGCGAACTTTTGTTTTCTTTTGTGTAGCCAGCTTATATCGACTTCAGCTGCAACCACGCTAGCGTAGCTCTCAGACCCTAGCTTTTGGGTGGAGAATGTCGCCATGTCGAATATTGAACTTTCCAGTACTCTCTGATGCGTACTTTATGGCATGGATGGATGTGTCAAAATGGGCCCATATGACATGCGGTCACGCAGATAATGCACTTCAAGTCTGGCCCACGATCGGCGCAATAGCTTGTGTCTTGAGGATTTTCAGACCTCTACTGGCGTACTGGATCTGCCTCGCCTGCAGGATCTGACGCTCACCAATATCCAATGCGAAAGCAACTTCATTGAAGAATTATTGGACGGGGGGTTTTGCAGCGAACTCGAGTCACTTACCATTGCGCAGTGTACCCACGACGGCAATTCTCTTGCGTCTTCCCTCATGGAAATGGTGGAGGGTGAGAGCCGCCGGCCAATTCAGAGCCTGGCTGTGAAGTACTCTGGGTTAGACGACCTTGGTTCCGTGAGCAGATACCTTACGTTGATATCATTCCCCCCTACTAGATACGCGTAGATACAACCTGCACATTTTTCATTGCTTGAAATTGAAGTCCCAGTACCAATCTAGTTCCCTTTACTGCTTTTCTGAGACATGGAGACGCTGCATATTGATATAAGCGACTATGACACGATAGAAACAGGAGTAATACGGTAAGATCAAAACAGAGGATGAAATCTATGGCTGAGGTCCCAGGTAAAAGAAAAGGTGAATTTTATATCTATGGTGGTTGTAAAGAAAAGATTATTATAAAAGGGTGCTGAAAGGAGATAATTGCTCGAGGATAAAGTCCCCCATATGGTGTGTAGTTCTGCGCATTGATACCTTAGTCGCGGCTCACATCGCTAGAAAAGGGTGGTACGGTTGGCGACAGTTCCCGAGGATGGTTCAGATGTAAAACGTACCGTCCAAAGAGCTTCACTTTGAGCCAATCATTAAGGACAAGCGTACGGTTGCGAAGCGAGAAGAGGGTGGAGACGTAAGCACTCCTAGAAACGTGGAAAGATAGAGTCAGAAGCAAATCAACGGTGGTGCCGCAATGTTGACTTGCCTCCAGAACAGGAACGTGGCTACACCACCGCTAGCAAACTGCGAGTTTTCGGGGATGAGTCAAACACATGAGAGCCATAGGGGTTGAAGAGTACGAACGTTGCCATTGAAGAAAGGCAGATCGGCGATAGCCTTGTCAGATCCGATATACCTATTTTCCAAAGAAGCCGATGAATAAATACACGGGGGGGGGGGGGGGCAAAAACAAGATAAAGGATACATACGCCAGCGACCCCTGGTGCGAATAGTGGAATGGCTTGATCTTGGACGCCTTGTTGATCTGCTTAACAGTGGCCTCAATGGCCTCGGGCTCAGCGTTCTCCTGTCGAAGTGTTTGCAGCTGCTGCTCAAGACGCTCCTTCTTTGCGAGCTGTTGCAATACACGCGCAAGATAGGTGCCTTGTTGCGAGGCAACCTGGGCAGTAGGGGCATATGAAGTGGCCGTGCACTACAGATGAAAGTGCCATCGTCAGTGTGATGCCCCTTCAATGAATCAGATAGATATGTATACGGACATCACCACTGTAGACATATCGAGCAGAGTTAGTAGCCTGATATTGACTGATGGAAAGGTGCCACATACATAGCAAATACGCCGCTGGCGCCCTTCATCTGCAGATGATCATCGACTGAGATTCCACGGCGGTTGTTCTGGTCAGCGGGCAACTTGGCCATCAGGTCCCTCGTGATCTTCCGGCCTACGTTTCCCTGGCACACCAAACTTCGTCAGTTCGGGCCACTAAAATACACGCCTGCAAGACTCACAGCGGCCCAGACGAGGAGCCCGTAAGGAATTTCGACGTGCTCCTTCTTCTCGTTCTCGACAACGACTACCTTCGGCTTCACTTCCTTGACCATTGTGCGTACCATCACATTAATCTTGTTCTCCTTGAAAGTCGATTCCGTGTATTGAATAAGTTCCTGTAAATGCACCAGATTATCGTGAGGACTAAGGCAGAATGGCACAATGATGAAGCTGTGCATACGCGAGTGAACATAGGAAGCACATTGGGCAGAGCTTCGATGAGGGTGATGCGAAGTTTGGGCGCGAGCTCTGGTGCGCGCAATGAGTACACGCAATAGCACAAACGAATCAATGATGATCTAACCTGGGTACCAATTCTTCAAATCCTCTTCCAGGAAGTCGTGTAGTTCACCACTGTCGTAAAGCTGAGTTTAATCCAAGAACTGCGTAGCACGTGTGCTTATTTTGACAAACCTTAATTCAACACCGGTAGGACCTCCGCCAACAACAACTTTGCAACGGAAAGATAATAATAAGCAAAGGGCCAGTTTCAATGCCTAAAGTGCTGCTTACCCATGTGCATCAAGCGGTCAACTTCCTCCTCGCTGTTTGGGTTGGACGCAGACTCAACGCCTAAGTGCCCTAGTCAGAAGAGCAATTCCCATGCGCTAACACCAGACACATACAATCCAACATGCGTTCGCGGAACTGTCAGCAAAAAGAGCTCCGCGTAAATACAAACAATCAGCACATGAAGAGAAATGAAAATTCTGACCTTCTCAGCATCTTTCATTTCCTTCATGAAACAACCATACTCCTTGACACCAGGAATGTTAAATGTTTGAGTCTCTGCGCCGACAGCGTAGACGAGGTAGTCATAGGGGATCGTTGTGCTTGCTCCTTCGCCCTTGATTTCCGAGGTATCTACGGCCCAAAAGTTGGTCCAGATCCTCTCAGTGGCTATACTGATCTAGTCATACCTTGGAATGTCACTGTCTTGTTCACAGGCTGATGAAAGGCAAAATTAGAGCGTTCGTAGAGAATTCAAGAAGTTCGGGACGCACGTCAACATCTTGCGCTTCAGCCTCGTACACGGCAACGCGACGCTTCTTGTGACGCGTGATATAACGCGTAGGCTGCATAATAGAGCGAGGTTCCAGCGTTCCGGTAGCAACCGAAGGAAGGAGAGGAGTAAAGAGGAAGTAGTTCCGTGGGCTGATAACGATCTATGAGGAGAGTAGACTTTGATTCAAACGCGTCAAATGTACACGAGTGAGTGGTTTGGACATACGACATTGTAGTCATCCGTATCAAGACTTTTCAGGAGACTGGTCGAGCCCCATCCACTACCGAGTATTACCAGGGTCTTTTTAGAGGGGTCAAAAGCCTCCTGTGGACCCGGGTGACGGTCTTTTTGTGTATAATAGTAGAAAACGCCGGTGGTGGTCAAGAGAGTGACGAGGGTGACGCGACCAAGAGTCTGGAGGAAAGACCGATAGCGGGACTGTGCGGGAGGAATGACCTATGAACAATTATTTAGTCCAATACCTGGCTCAAACGTTCCGGTATAGGTGCATGCGTACAGGTGCTGTTGGTGGGGTAGTTTCCGTAGCGAGCGCACGGACAAGGATCGGCGCGCGGAATGCTGGAAAGGTGGCTGAATGCACGGACGGGCGGGCTGCTGCAAATGCAACAGCGCGACTCCTCACGAGCGAGCGGGCTATCCGTTGCATTGAGAGAATCTAGTCAGGCCTCTGTGCGGAAAAAGCAAACAGCAAGAGGGGCGGAAAAAAGAGATTTACCGAGCGACATTCTTGCTACTTCTCTGGTGGCTGGATGAATGACGCACAGGCGGATATTCGACTCTTGAGTCCTGGAGCTTCGCTAGCTCACGTGATCTGATGAAAGGGTTTTCAGGCTCGTTTGCGGGTCGACGACTAAGGTTTCGAGAGTATCCTAAGGGGAAAATTAAACAGAACAAAATGCTTGCCTGGGACGCGCCGGGCGATGGTGGTGGTAGTGATGTGGAAAGCGTTATCGCGGTCGTGCACGCTATCTTCATTTTTTTTCTTTACACCCAAATATCCTGTTTTCGGATGTTGATGGCGTTACGCCCCACAGCCCCCACCGCGTCTCGGGCGCCCTCGGCTCCGATGTTTTTCATCTTCGCTTCATCGGACTCCGGTGGGCCGCCAAGACGCACGTTCATCACGAGTCAGTGCTTATCGCGTTCTCCCAAGTGGCCACGATCCTGCGCGCAGGCTTTCCCGCGCTCGGGTAGGTGGGATACCTCATTTTGGCCTTCCAAGTTCCGGGTAAATACAAGCCCGTTAAACATCCAGAATATCGATACCCAGAGATTCTAGTAGCTGCCAGTCATCGGAAAGAGTATACTCCTGTAGCCATTCCTCAACCTCTTCCCAAGTGCCACCTGCCGAGAAAAGGGTGCCCAAAAACGCCTGGTCCTTCACCACCTTGCACATCTCGTCATCCTCGTCTTCAGGGACGTTCGGATTTCCCCACCGCGTCCTCAGCTGTTGGATTTTATCCGTCAGGTTGGCAGCACATAGCACCTTGAGAACGGACTAGTAGGCGCTATCAAGTGCGCCCTCCACCCAGCTGCCAATGTGAAGTCTGTGATTAAGCCCGGGACCTCCGGAGGAATGGACTCGGAATGAAATTTACCCGTGATTTTCGTTCGTAGCCTCTCCTGCCAGAAAGACTCTCCCGCCAGCAAAAGGCTGGCCACAAGAGGCATATAGGTCACCAAACTGACCGGCCCGAAGGAAGCGTAGCAGCCTGCCATAAAACCCATTCATACCGTTCAGCGATAGTAAAACGCATGTGGCGAAGGGACGGGAGGACGTACCTGTTGCAAATGGATCGGCGCTCCAGTCCCACGTCAGGTGGTCCACGAATTGGTCACGAAGGAACTCCGGTGACCCGAACCCGTGCAAGGCCGTCAGGTCATCCAGCGCCAAATCCACAAGGAGCTTCTCTTCGACTGTGTCGTGCCCTTTGATGAGCGATGCGAGGCGTTGGGCATCCTGAGCCCACATATAGCACGCAATCAGCACAGCATCGGCGTCAGGATCGTCAAGGCCATACGAAGGGTAGATGATGTTGCGAAGAAGACGGTCGGTTTTGCTGACTCCGCCTCTGATGCCGCAGCGCTCTTGCCACCACCGCGACTTGAATTTGAGCTCGATTTTGACGGTCGAACCGTAAGAAAGCGAGCGCAACGCTTGGCGCTGTGCATAGGTCGGGTTGCACCTATCGAGATTGATAAACTGGAGATTGGGCACAGGCATAGTTGAAATCAAGTAGTCGCAGCTTGTCGTGATGGCATCGGGGTCGGCGTAAGCAACCGAGATAGGTTTTTTGTCGTCCGTAGCAGGAAAAATCGCGGTGATGCGCCTTGAGAGCTTGGGCTTCGAGCTGAGCTTCGCAGCCATGGCAGCAATAAAGACTTCGCCCCCTCCGCTGTATCGGTACAAAACTAGCGTGTAAGCAAGGTGATAGACGATCAACAAGTGAACGAGTGAGGACGCAGACTCACGCCAGGGAATGGCGTTTCCGGTCTACACTCCCGCTCAGCCAGCCGAGCCCAGAGGCGGAAACCTGAGACGTAAAATTGAAATGCAAGTTCTCCATCACCGCTTCCGACAGCGAAAACTCCAAGGCGCCTGTGCACGTGGTCATTTTCTCCAGCCAGTTGACGGCCTCCGTGGGATATGCTTCTTTCTTGAAATATCTGTCGTCCACCTTGGTCCCCATGAACGACCTCACGGTATGCTGATTGTACTTCAAGACCAGCGCCCAGCCCTTGTCCCAACCCTCCGCAAATGCGTCACGGAATAGCTGGAAGCACTCTGCGATCCAGTGATCAACCCTGGCGTCCACAAAAGTAGCTGGTGCAAGCCCCCCGTTTTCTACGGAGTCGTTGAACCAGTCCCTCGAAGGCGCTGAGTCGATCTCCGTCTGGGTGAGGCGGATACCGTTATATTCAACGATTTGGTTGTTATCCACGTCCGCCATATAATTCGCGACAAATTTGTTGCCAAGCCCCAGACGGTTTTTGAGGAGGTCGTGGGTGCGATACATCGCAGGCGTGTCAGGAAATCTCATCGCACCGACGTCCTAAATATGGTGCTTGAATCAGGGCTACGTTCGGGAACTCGGTTGGAATATTGATCGAAATCGCGTCGGCTTACAAAGTAATTCCATTGACTCTGGTCCTCTTCAAAGTAATGGGTTCTTACTCTGCCTCCCACGCGGTCCGAGCCCTCCAAAATCTCGTACGCAATGCTCAGATCATCGAGAATCATAGCAGCGTATAGTCCTGCAGCTCCTGCGCCAATTATCCCTACAGTAAGACGTTCGGGATCTTCCTGCGCAATGTCGCCTCGTAAAATTGGAGCGGCCGCAGATATGCGAGTGCTAGGGTAAAGTAGACATGGAACACCATCGGGATGACGTGGCGTCGAGTTGCCGCAGTTGGAATTCGTATTTGTGTGGGACGTAATTTGGTCAAGCTGGAACTTGCGCGCGCGTTCGCGCGCACACCGTGCACGGTGAAAATATAGCTGGCGTAGTGGCTCCATCGCGGATATAGTCTGCACGGCTCGTCACGTCGTGTTTCGCGCTTTCTCGAGACGAAAACTGGGGGACTAGTGGCGCTCGAAGATCTTTTATAAACAAGGTGATACCCGCAGATTATTCATAGGTGAGGCAGCAAGGACGAAGAGCATCGACGTCACAGCTCTACAGACATCGATAACAGATCTCGATAATCAAAATGTTGGCGGCGAACTTCCGAGTCCCGGGGGCCGACTGGCAGCATCACGCGCTTCCGTAGCCTGATCAATCCACCGCCCAAGCGCTCGTGTCGGATCTGCTAGTCGTGACCCGTATGAAGGAGACTGGCAGTTATGTAGGCCATGGTCTATGATCTGCCTGCAGGCGCCGTACCATAGGCGTACCCGTGCGACCGCATGCGCACAGGTGCACCAGTAGCGCCGGCGCCGTGTCGCCATGTCGCCAGTATTGCCAGCCCATTTGTGTTTCTATATGAGACCGGGAACTAGAGCCTGCGCTAGTCGTCGCATGTGCGTAGCAGGGACTTGTGAGGGATTCGATTGTTCACGACCGCGGCAACTTCGAATTCAAACTCCGAAACGTGCACGTCGCCAGTGCTTAACCCAGGTACTTTTGCTCCGTGCTCTTGCTTGGTGGCGAGACACGAGACTATTATGATTGCCACTGATATGCAGCTTATGTTTAAAGGCGACTATTTCTCCAACGCCATCGGCGTTAAACTCGCCAAGTCAATAAGACATAGTACTTGGCCAAGGACTAGGGTGCTTACAGTACTCGGGACGGTCCTATACGCATGCAGATTGCTCAACTGGAAAAGGGCGTAGGGCTTTCCACCAGCTGCCAATCGCTCGAGAGAAGATGCCCATCCAGCGCCTCCACGCACTTCTCCCGAGTATGACCGGACGAAAAGAGGGCGCCTAAAAACGCCTGGTCATTCATGACTTTTTGCATGTCACTCTCCTCGCCTTCGGGTAGATTTGGGTTACCCCATCTCTCTCTCAGCTGGTCAAGTTTTTCCGTCAGGTTTGCGGCGAAGAGGAGCTTGTGAACCGCCTCATAAGCGCTAGCGAGAGCACCCTCGATCCATCTTTGCATGCCCAAATGACGAGATTAGAAAAGCAAGTGAGAATCGAGGTCTGGTCTGGGGAACTCACGCATGGCACTCGCTCAAAGCTTCTCCAGCAAAGAAGAGTCTCCCGCCTGCGGCAGGTTGGCTGCACGACGCGTATGCATCACCGAACTGACTGGGTCCAAAGAAGGCAAACCCCCCTGCCTCAAACCTATTAGCTAGAACGCAAGGGGATGGGCGAGAGGATATAGTACGAACCAGTGGCGTTGGGGTCAGCAGCCCAGTTCCACGCCAGGTGGTCCACGTATTGCTCACGAAGAAACTCGGGATCGTCCAGCCCATGCAAGGCAGTCAAGTCGTTCAACACCAGATCAATAAGCAGTTTTTCTTCGGGAGTATCGTGTCCCTTGATGAGCGACGCAAAGCGCTGCGCATCCTGCGCCATCACATATGTCGCTATCAACACCCCATCCGCGTCGGGGTCGTGGATGCCATATGACGGGTATACGACCTCGCGAATGATTCGATCGGTCCGGGATGAGCCACCCTTGATCTCACAGTGCTCCTGCCACCACCGCGACTTGAACTTGATGCCGATTTTGACGGAAGGGTTGTAAGACAGAGAGCGTATGGCTTGTCGTTGCCCGTAGCCGAGGTTGCATTTCTCCATGTCAACGAAGCGCAGGTTTGGTAGGGGCATGGTGGAGATGACATAGTCGTAGTGCGAAGTAGAGGTACTTGCACTGGAGCCGGCCTTGGCGTCGATGTGGGCGACTGACATGGGGCGCGTGGGATCGGCGGTAGGGGCAATGCAAGTTACACGCCTTGATAACCGGGGCTTCGAGCTGAGCCTCTCGGTCATGGCTTTGATGAACACACCATTCCCCCCGCTGTGAATAGACTACGCGATCAGAAATTTGAGCTGGAGAAATCAAATAGGAGCCCGGCTTACGCTACGCAGTACCACTCTTGTGGAGAAAACTGAGAAGTGCGATCAAATTTCAGCATGACCAGGACCATCTCGGACAGCGCGGCGCCATAAGCCCCAGTGCCTCCCGTTAACTCTATCCAATTGATGACTTCGGGTGGATAGGCCTCTTTCTTAATGAATTCATCATCGATCTTAGTCCCCAGAAAGGAGCGGAATGTGTGCTGATCATACTTCATCAGCATCTCCCAGCCTTTGTTCCAGCTCTCGAGAAATGCCTTTTTAAAAGGCATCATGCTCTCGATGAACAAGTTCGTAGGCCCCACCTTGACAAATTCAGGTGGTACTAAACCCCCGTTTTCAATGGAGTCGTTGAACCAGTCAGTGTTTGGCGACGCCCCAACCTCTTTTTGAGTACGACGAATCCCGTTGTATTCGATTACTTGGTTTCCGTCCGAAGTTGTAGAGAGATCAGGAATAAGCTGATCGCCGAGCCTGAGCCTATTTCGAAGGAGGTTATGGATACGGTACATCATGGGGCTGTCGAGGTGCCTCATGGCACCCACGTCCTACAAGAGCAGCACCCTCATATCACGAGTTGTACGCGGGGTTGATATGTAAAGCTGAAGCTGGCTCACAAAATAGTTACATTTATTTCCACCTGGAAAACGGTGGGTATAAATCCTTCCTCCGGCACGCTGAGAGGATTCAAGTATCTCATATGGGATCCCAAGGTCGTCGAGGATCATAGCAGTGTACAAGCCTGCAGCACCAGCCCCAACTATCCCCACAAGAATGTTGCCGGCGTCCTTCTGCAAATTCAAGAGTCCGTCCGAGTGGTCATGGAGGATTGGAGCTGGTACAGGGATGGGGTGCGCAAAAGGATGCGGACGATAATGACCCGCGTGCGTCGAGTTGGACTCCGCGGGAAGCGAGCGTGCGACGGAGGCAATTTGCTCGAGCTGGAATCTTCGCGCATGCCCGCGCGCGTATTTCGCATGCCAGAGGTGTGCGAGCTCAGTTGAGTCCATGATACTTTATCGTTGTCGTAGTCGGCCTTGCAAGCTATAGCTCTTTTCAACTTTTCGCAACGTGTAGCTTGCGTGACGGTATGCTATTGTTATCCCATGTGGGCGCCATTGACAGGAGTTGACAGATTGACGTAGATGGAGAATGTTGATCAGTGTTGTGATCCCGCTCAGTAGCGCTCAGTGCTTCGGATTACTAAGACTAGAGTACTGTGCGTCTCCGATTTTTCGAGGCTACCTGCAGGCGCTAGCTTTATTTATGAGAGTATGGTATCTAAGCAACTAGTCCGATCACCGGTGAGTGGTCGTTTTATTCACCAGCCCCAAGTGTCGGGGTCAGTGCTGCGGGTAAGTAGTTCTGGGACCATCTGGGGGAAAGCGTCAGGCGTTCACGTACATGCAGCGACATTGCAAACACTATGGCGATAGGCAGATCATCCCACTGCTAACTGTCGAGCCTCGACAGCGTTAGCCTTTTCAACTTGATATAAAAGAAAGATCTAAATCAGCTCTACAGAATCGTATAATAATATACGCAGATTGCCCAACCGACAAAGGAGGTGTTATTCAGCCTTCCACAAATTCCCAATCACTCGAGAAAAGATACTCATCCAGCGCCTCCGCACATGCGTCCCGAGCACGGCCAGACGAGAAGAGGGCTCCCAAAAATGCCTGGTCATTCATGACCTTGCGCATGTCGCTCTCTTCGTATTCGGGAAGATTGGGGTTTCCCCACCTCTCTCTCAGTTGCCCAAGTTTATCCTCAAGGTTCGCTGCGTAGAGGAGCTTGTGGATCGCCTCGTAAGCGCTGGAGAGGGCACCTTCGACCCATCTATAAATGCCCAAGTGCTAGGCTCAGATACAAGAATGAGCATGCAAATCTCATCAATAGGGCTCACGCATGGTTTTCGCTCAAAGCCTCTCCTGCGAAAAAGAGCCTTCCGCCTGCGGCGGGTTGGCCGCACGAAGCGTACACATCGCCGAACTGGCTGGGCCCAAACATGGCATATCCCCCTGTCAAGCCCGCTAGCTGGCACGCAAACGTATAGTGGGCAAGAAGGAAGTGAGAGTACAAACCGGCGGCATTAGGGTCTGCAGCCCAGTTCCACGCCAGATGATCCACATATTGTTCACGAAGGAACTCGGGATCATCGAACCCATGCAAGGCAGTCAGATCGTTCAACACCAGATCAATAAGCAGTTTTTCTTCGGGAGTATCGTGTCCCTTGATGAGCGACGCAAAGCGCTGCGCATCCTGCGCCATCACATATGTCGCTATCAACACCCCATCCGCGCCGGGGTCGTGGATACCGTATGACGGGTAAACGACCTCGCGAACGATTCGATCGGTCCGGGATGAGCCACCCTTGATCCCACAGCGCTCCTGCCACCACCGCGACTTGAACTTGATGCCAATTTTGACAGAGGGATTGTAGGTCAAAGAACGTATAGCTTGTCGCTGGCCGTGGCCGGGGTTGCATTTCTCCATGTCAACGAAGCGCAGGTTTGGCAGGGGCATGGTGGAGATGACATAGTCATAGCGGGACGTAGATGTACTTGTACTGGAGTTGGTCTTGGCGTCAATGTGGGCGACTGACATGGGGCGCGTGGGATCGGCGGTAGGGGCTATACGAGTTACGCGCCTCGATAACTGGGGCTTCGAGCTGAGCCTCTCAATCATGGCTTCGATAAAAACGCTGCTCCCCCCGCTATATGGACCATATGATTAGAAAGCCGACAAAGAAGATATAAAAGAGTCGCTCAAGTATTGACCGACTTACGCCACGCAGTGCCAGTCGTGCATCGAGGTGCGGTCCACTTTCAGTACCGTCAAGATTATTTCCGAAAGCGCAACACTAGAAACGCCACTGCCCGTCACTGCTTCCATCCAATTGATGACTTCGGAGGGGTAGGCCTCCTTCTTGAGGAACCCATCATCGAACTCCGTCCCAAAAAAGGAGCGTATGGTATGCTGGTCATACTTGAGCAGCATCTCCCAGCCTTTGCTCCAGCTCTCAAGAAATGCCTCTCTGAAAGGCGCAAAGGGTGCGACTAGCAAGTCTACTAGGCCGCGCTTGATGAATTCTGGCGGCACTGATCCACCATTTTCGGTGGAATCGTTGAACCAGTCGGTGTTTGGTGACGCCTCGACCTCTTTTTGAAAGCGACGGATGCCGTTATACTCGAGTATTTGGTTTCCATCCAAATCTGTCATGAGCTGAGGAAGGAGTTTGTCGCCGAGTCCGAGTCGACTTTGGAGAAGGTCATTAACCCGGTACATCATTGGACCACTGGGAAACCTCATGGCCCCCATTTCCTATGAGAGGGGGAAAAAGTGTCGCCCTCGTATTACTGAACACGCCATTGAGAATGCTAAGGTGGGCTCACAAAATAATTCCATTTATTGTCACCTGGGAAGTGGTGGGTGTGAACCCTTCCTCCGACACGATCAGAAGATTCAAGTATCTCATAGGATATCTCGAGGTCGTCGAGGATCATAGCAGTGTACAAGCCTGCTGCGCCAGCCCCAACTATCCCCACAAGAATGTTGCCGGCGTCCTTCTGCAAATTCAAGAGTCCGTCCGAATGGTCATGGAGGATTGGAGCTGGTACGGGGATGGGGGTGGGGTGTGAGAAAGGATGCAGATTGTTACAGCCTGCGCTCGTCGAGTTGGAAGGGGGAGCCTGCGAGCGTGTGACTGAGGCAATTTGCTCGAGCTGAAATCGTCGCGCATGCTCGCGGGCATACTTTGCGTGCCAGAGGTGTGGGAATCCAGCTGAGTCCATCGCGTAGGCAACGGGGGAGATACCGTGCAGGTAGAACTATAACTCAGCACATTCCGCAAGATAAATAAGAACCGCCCGACATCGCATCTCGCTTGCAAGGTTGATAGTGATACGAGTGCCGATTTGACTGTTCATGTGCGTAAGCCCGGCCGGCGAATTCCTTATATTAATCAGCGCTTCTCAATTGTTACTCACCACTAGACCTACTGCGCATACTGGTAAGAATCGAAGATAGACCGCATCCATTCTCATATGAGCACGGATGCAATTCCCAGTAAGAAGCGCGACTTTGTCCTCTCCATTTTTTATAGGCCTTTTTTGAGCCAAGGCTCTGCAGAGAATTCTTGAGATCCATGCTCGGAATATTTCTCTGGAGCGGAAATTGTTGATTTATACGAGATGCATATGAACAAAGAGAGGCATTTCGAGCCACCCTGTGCAGCTCAAATCCTAGCCGGACGTGACAATTACATCAGCGGGCTGTGATCTGCGTGGTGATCCATGCTTCAAACGCTTTCGACTCAATAACCCACACATACCCCGGTACTAAGACAGAAGTAAACCTTGCCAGCGTTGGGGAATACGCGGCCTTTGAAACTAGAAACGGACCTTGAATCATGACCATGTTGCGACGGACTCGCTGTGAGTGCGGTGGCAGCGCGGTCACACCTAACCACAGCAATCGAGATCCAATATTAACGAGCATAGATGTGGTCTATCTTACATACTGACTCTATCGCGCTCGAGTTGAGCAGGTATATACGTGGGCAGAATCTGTCTCCTGCAGGTCGAGTGCCTTGCGCTGCCACCGAATGGGCAACATACGCGGACCGCTCAGCCCACAAAGGGCTCGATTGCGACTCAATCTTCCACGAGCTCCCAATCATTCGAAAGTAGATACTCATCCAGCGCCTCTGCACATTTCTCCTGGGCACGACCGGACGAAAGGAGGGCTCCCAAAAACGCCTGGTCATTCATGACCTTTCGCATGTCGCTCTCCTCGTCCTCGGGAAGATTGGGGTTGCCCCATCTCTCTCTCAGCTGACTGAGCTTATCCCCAAGGTTTGCCGCATAGAGGAGCTTGTGGACCGCCTCGTAAGCGCTGGAGAGAGCACCTTCGACCCACCTATAAATGTCCGAGATGCAAGGTCAGGGCACATGAATGGGCGTGTGAATTTCGTGCATAGAATTTGAAGTTGGGGCTCACGCATGGTTTTCACTCAAAGCCTCTCCCGCGAAAAAGAGCCTTCCGCCTGCGGCAGGCTGGCCGCACGACGCGTACACATCGCCGAACTGACTGGGTCCAAACATCGCAAACCCCCCTGTTAGACCCACAATTTAGAAAACAAGCGGACGGGCGAGAATTGATTCAAAGACGGAGTACGAACCAGTGGCGTTGGGATCAGCAGCCCAGTTCCACGCCAGGTGGTCCACGTATTGCTCACGAAGAAACTCGGGATCATCGAACCCATGCAAGGCAGTCAAGTCGTTCAACACCAGATCGATGAGCAGTTTTTCTTCGGCTGTGTCATGACCTTTGATGAGCGACGCAAAGCGCTGCGCATCCTGCGCCATCACATATGTCGCTATCAACACCGCATCCGCGTCGGGGTCATGGATACCGTATGACGGGTAAACGACCTCACGAATGATTCGGTCGGTCCGGGACGAGCCGCCCTTGATCCCACAGCGCTCCTGCCACCACCGCGACTTGAACTTGATGCCGATTTTGACAGAGGGGTTGTAAGACAGAGAGCGTATGGCTTGTCGCTGGCCATAGCCAAGGTTGCATTTCTCCATGTCAACGAAGCGCAGATTTGGCAGGGGCATGGTGGAGATGACATAGTCGTAGTGCGACGTAGAGGTACTTGTACTGGAGCTGGTCTTGGCGTCGATGTGGGCGACTGACATGGAGCGCGTGGGATCGGCGGTGGGGGCGATACGAGTTACACGCCTCGATAACTGGGGCTTCGAGCTGAGCCTCTCGATCATGGCTTCAATGAACACGCTGCTCCCCCCGCTATATGGACCATATGATTAGAAAGTCAACAAAGAGGGTACAGGAGGATTGTTCAAGTAGAGACCGACTTACGCCACGCAATGCCACTCGTGCATCGAAGCAAGGTCTACCTTCAGCATCATCAGGATTATTTCCGTAAGTGAGACGCCAGAAGCGCCACTGCCCGCCATCGCCTCCAGCCAGTTGATGACTTCGGAGGGGTAGGCCTCTTTCTTTATGAAGCCATCGTCGAACTCCGTTCCCAGGAAGGAGCGCAAGGTGTGCTGATCGTACTTGAGCAGCATCGCCCAGCCTCGACTCCAGCTCTCCAGAAAAGCGTCTTTGAAAGGCACAAAGCTTTCAAGTATCAAGCCCAAAGAGCCACGCCTGATAAATTCGGATGGTACCAGTCCCCCGTTCTCGACGGAGTCGTTGAACCAGTCGGTGTATGGCGACGCCTCGACCTCTTTTTGAGAGCGACGAATGCCGTTATATTCGAGTAATTGGTTTCCATCCAGGTCTGCGTGGAGCTGGGGAAGGAGTTTATCGCCGAGTCCGAGCCGATTTCGGAGGAGGTCGTTAATCCGGTACATCATGGGACCACCGGGGAACCTCATGGCCCCCACATCCTATGAGACGAAAAGAGAGCGTCACCCATATATAATTATTGGACGCGAGGCTGACAGCTAAGGTGGGCTCACGAAGTAATTCCATTGATTGTCGCCTGGGAAGCGGTGAGTGTGAACCCTTCCTCCGGCACGATCAGAGGATTCAAGTATCTCGTAGGGTATTCCGAGGTCGTCGAGGATCATAGCGGTGTACAGACCTGCTGCGCCAGCCCCAACGATCCCCACCACAATGTCGTCAGAATCCTTCTGCAAGTCTGGGGTTTCGTCCGAATCGCCATGGAGAATTGGAGCTGGTACGGGGATGTGTGAGAAGGGATGCAGATTGCTACGGCTTGCACTCGCCGAGTTGGAAGGGGGAGGCGAGCGTGTGACCGAGGCAATTTGCTCGAGCTGAAACCTTCGCGCATGCTCGCGGGCGTACTTTGTGTGCCAAAGGTGTGGGAGTTCAGCTGAGTCCATCGTGTGGGCAGCGGGGGAGAGACCGTGCAAGTAATGCTACATCTTGGCACATCCCGCAAGATAAATAAGGGCCGCCTAACATCGTATACAAGGTTGAGTGCCGATTTGACTGTTCATGGACGTAAGCGCGGCCGGCGGATTCCTTATATTAATCAGCGCTTAACTTACCTAATATTGAATTCATGTCGGGCTTCAAGTTGAAATTAACTTCAAGCCTTCAAAGTACTGGTCGTCCTATTCACAGGCCTGCCACTGCTAGCAGCTAAACTTACCGTTCCAATCGTCGCGCTCGAGCCCAGCAGGTGTACGAGGAGAGTATGTCTCCCACAAGTTGCGTATTCCCTTGTGCTTTCTACCTACACATTTACCGGATGGGCGCAGGCAAGGCAAGATTCACGGAGTCGGCCCTGGCCCCTCGGGCGACACCCGACCGATGCCCGGGCCTCCCAATAGTAAAATCGCGGCACCCACGATTCAGCACCGCAATCGCTGTACTGCGGCGCAGACTTTCAGCTCCTTGAAGCCCTTGCTCCTACGTCTCCTAGAAGACAACTCGCCCACGCTTTTCGGAATGTCCACAGATGATAAAGACGCACAGGCAGCGTCGTCCGCATCACCTGCAAACCCGCGGGGCAAATTCGCCCAAGATTTAGTCCTCAAACTAGCGGCCGCGCGAGCCGGCTCCTCTCGTGCGGCATCCCTCGTCATCCCCCGTCTCTACCTCTCCGATGCTATCTCTGCAATGGATGCGGGTATTTTGAGGAAATACAATATCACCCACATTCTTTCTGTCACTCAACACCCCCTTACGTACCCGGAACTGCTGGGAAAGGGCGGCCAAGGGGTCAGGGATTTGGCGATCTTGCATATCCCGCTGATGGATACCGCTCGCGCGGATCTGCTGGGAGTGCTGCAAAGGTCAACCGAGTATATTCAAGGGGTTTTGGACAGCCCTGAAGAGAGTGGCAATGTCTTGGTAAGCGTACTCACATGCTCTCATAAGTAGAAGCAGGCTAACGATTATATTTTCGATTAAAACGCAGGTCCATTGCATAGAGGGTATCAGTCGAAGCGTTGCGGTCGTCTGCGCGTACTTGATATTCGCTAAAGGATATACCGCCGCAGAGGCAGTGGACTATGTCAAGTCCAAGAGATCGGTCTCTTCTCCCAACCCTGGATTCGTGGCTCAGCTATCCAGGTGGGCGGAAAGGTTGGAGGAACAAGCCAAAGCGAGGGTGCCAGCGAATTCTTAGTACCCGTACTTAGACAATGGCGTGGACGCGCGAAGAAGCACATAAATATACCAAGTGCATCATGGTGTCCCCTTGGCAAGTAGTCTTTACACAGACCACAAGATATATGCGAGTAATCGAACGGGCAAGAAATATACGTGATGGTCACCTACGACCTGGACTTTGAGCGAAGGGAACTCGACCCGTGATTTATACTTCACTTCTTTTGATTTTACGTAGCCCACTCGCGCTCGAAAGGTAGTTTTAGACAGTATAAGGAAGCTAGCTGAACGGGGGTGTTCGCCACGAAAATGGATGTGAATTAGCTGGAACACCAAGCTAGAGCTTGTCCCATGGTTTGGATGGCGTCTCAAGCGAATCCAAGAACCCATCGCAACTCCGCACCTTATCATAATCCTCCGTGGTCGAGAATATGGCCCCGTATAGGACCTCCCTGTCCATCATCCCGTAGAGAGCGCCGTCATTCTCATATTGCCCCTTTAGCCCCCAATTACGCCTTAGCTTTGCAAGCTCTGGGTATAGTTTGGCGGCGCGAAGCAGCTTGTAGACAGCCCAATAGCCGCTCCGGAGGGCACCTTCGATCCAACTGGGATACGTAGCCGTGTGAGTGAGCGTCAAACGATAGAGGTAATCAGCCATGGCGCACCCATGACATTCACTCAGGGCTTCTCCCGCAAATATGAGCCTGCCGCCCGCTGCCGGCTCGTTCCACGCAGGATATAGAAGTTTAAACTGGCCCGGCCCAAACGATGCATATGCTCCTACGGTAGGAGCCGTTCCGTATCAGCACATAATCGAGATGATGAGAGCAAGGCGAAAAGCTCACCGCCTGTAAACGGATCCGCATACCAGTTCTTCGCGTAAAAATCGACCAACTGTTCGTGAAGGAAGCCGGGCTCCAACTTGTGCAGGATAGTGAGTTCTCTAAGAACCAGATCGACGAGCATCTTTTCGTCTGCGCTATTGGATCCACTCATAAGAGATCCAAGGCGAAGCGCGTCGTTCCCCCAGCAGTAGCTCGCGATGAGCACTGCGTCAGCGTCGGGATCGTTCATCCCATATGAAGGGTACACGACTTGTCGGAGAATGCGATCGGTGATCGTAGTTCCGCCTTTGATCCCGAAGCGGTCTTGCCACCACCTAGTCTTGAATTTGAGTCCGATTTTGATCGCAGTGTCATAGGTGAGCGAGCGCATACTCTCGCGCTGCGCATAGGTGAGATTAACGTCGTCCAAATCGACAAGCCGAGTGGCGGCCATAGACATGGTAGAGATAGCGTAATCGAAGTCTCGGTGTTGTGGGCCAGAGGCGACCTTGTGGTTGGTCGTAGTGACTCGGATCGGTCGGTCGTCCTGCGTAGGTGTGATCTTAATCGCTCGCGATGAGAAGGTCGGCTTTGTCTCCAACCTAGCGAGCATCTCCTGGGGGATCACTTGGGATCCGCCTCTGAAAGATAGGAACGTTATCAGTAGACGAAAGCAGCAGTATCTAGTATACTTCGAAAACCAAATAATACATACTTCACGCAATGCCACTTCCAGCCCTCCTTACCCACGAGCTCCTGGCCGTTCGCCGAAGTGGGGAAACCAAATTCCAGGTCACCAAGCACCATCTGTGAAAGGCCCACGGCGTCGAACGCTCCACTGCTCGCGTTGTTCATCCTCTCGAGCCAATTGATAGCTAGGTGGGGGTAGGCTTCTTTGTCCAAATTGATGGCTTTATCGAGGATTTTGGTCGCCATGAACGATCGTACCGAATGGTGATCGTATTTCATGAGCTGCGCCCAAGCTATGTCCCAGTTGCCAGGCGTTGCGAGCGCTTCCTTGAATGGCCCGGTGCACTCGGAAACCCATTTTGCATACCCGCCCTTGACAAAGTCCACTGGTGCCACCGGCACCGTCCCCCCGTTTGTCTTGGCATCGCGGAACAAGTCCGCCCCGACCCCCGAAGAGTTGAAGTCTCGCCTAGAGTGACGACGAGTGTTGAATAGGAGGACTTCATCATCATTATGCATCTCGTAGGGAACGAGCTTATTCTGATCCCCAAGTCTGAGGCGCACCCTCATCAAGTCGAACACGCGATCCATCAAGGGGATTTCAGGAAATCGCATCGCCCCGAGATCCTATTGTTCACGGATTTCAGCACTATGGTAGATGCTACACAGGCTAGAGCAACACTTACGAAGTAGTTCCACGTGTTGTTGTTTCCTGCGTTCTCAAAATGGTGGGTATGGACTCGACCTCCGACGCGGGTGGAAGCCTCCAGGATTTCATAAGAGATGCCTAAGTCCTGGAGGATCATAGCGGTGTATAGCCCCGCAGGCCCCGCTCCAAGAATCCCAACATGGAGGTCTTTTGCTGGCTTCACGCTGCCACCGATAATGGGGGCTGGGTGTGGGATGGGTGAGAGGTCTGGAGGGTCGATGGGCGTATGTTGCAGACCCCGAGTGAGATAAGGCGCGACTTGTTCTTTTTGGTACTCGATTGCATATTCGTAGGCGAATTTGGTATGCCAGGAGTGGGAGTCGCTAGCCGCCATGTCTTTAGTAAGATGCTGAGTATGAGATGGGTCGATAAAAAGACGTTTGCTGAAATGCAACAGTGGTTAAATACCAGCGAAATGTGAGATTGACAGGACCGGGAATCACTTTAGAAGACGCACGGTTCTTTTGGGGCTCTCGCAGGTGTGACATGAGGAGATATTAATGATCACAAGACATATGCACGAGGCAGCCCAGGCGGGATCATAAATCCACTACAGGATGCATGTTCTATCTAAATCCCCATCAGGCACGGTGAAAGAGGCAGGAAGAGAGACAAGACTATTCGTTCGCACGCGTATACTCCTCAGAGAAATACAGAGTTCTCGATGCCGGCGTAGTAAAGGTCAGCGCGGTTCTTACTTGATTCAAGCAACCAAGGCCCAATCGCAAATTGATGAACAAAGGAGAACGGCGGCCAGAAGCCCAAGTCTTATATAATGTGATGCGCGTGCCAGGACATCTAAAAATGAGGCATGATAGGAATTGATAAATGCATTGGCGACCATATTTCTACGATATCGGACCAACCCAGGCCACGATTCATATAGCGAGAGTAAAGGTGTTCCTCAAACGGGCAGATCACTGGCGTGATGCAGAGACGAGAAGACGCAAACGAGGGAGATGTGTGGTCATCTGCTCGTGGCGAGACGTGGACAGTCGCACAGAGTACATAATTTTTGGAAATTGGTGTAAAGGTCACTTCTGGCGGCCGAGTTCGTGAATACGCGCATGCGACAGAAATGAAAGTCTTCTGTGATGTAGGGAAAGAGTGTACGACGGTTACGTATGGTTCTAAGATGGGCATCATGTAGCGAGTTGCCTCCGTGATTCTCCGAGGTAGGAAGGAGGTCGCTTTGGGCACAAGAAACCAAAAGTCAAGGTACGTCCCAGAACGGACTTTTGGAAGCGACGAAATCAAGGCGCCCTCAGCTCAGCAAATAACCACGTGAATATGGTTGAAGAGATGCGGCTGAGTTGTGCTATCGTGCAGTAGTGAGCGGCGTGGTTCGACTCGTGCTGAATCCCGCAGCGCGAAATTTAGGGCTCGTGACGGAGGGTAGTAGGTAGTGGTTATGGAGCTCGCTGAACCAGATATCTCGACTCCCATTGTAACGAGCTTTGCGAGTAGCCTGGGCAAGTTACGCATGTAGTATACGGGGTCCCGAGCGACAAAAGACGAGGTGGACGTGAGGAGTACTAGTACTAGTCAAGACGATGACTTGTTGGGCCATGCGAATGCTACTACTCTCACATAACGCCCACCATCCTATTGGCACACATACACTCGAACGGCAGAGGAAACAAACTATGGGGCGCACAACAGCCGCTGCTGCGCACCTCCATCTTCTTTACTTCGCGGCTCGCTGCCAGCGCGTAGCTTATGTTTTTTTAAGGAGCTTAGGCGTGTTTTTAGATTACAGGCTCACATCCGCGGAGGACTTAGCGCACCAACAGATCTCGCGCACTATCATCTTCGAATACTTACGCATCGGCATTTCGGACACCTGAACTTTGCCTGCCAATAGGCCTTCTCTCTTAGGCGTCCTACTACGCGATCTTCATCGCGCAATACCACGACGCCAAACGTGTCCCATCCCGCCCGCATCATCTAAGGTCGTCCATGCGCTCACGTTTCTCATCCGCTTGCGCGCCGCGCAGGAAGCAGATATGTAGAAGATACTCCGCCTTCAACAAGGATCTCGGGCATTCCCCGTCCTCGCAGTGGGCATCAATCTCGGCATGACGCACGCGAGCCCCCAATGTAACCGACGCCGTCGCCTTCTCTGCCATGGCCACTTCATGCCCGACTGGCTCGGGCGACATGAGCGCGAGCTCTCGCCTCAGGCCATCATCGACCATGTGGTGGAGCGCATAGCTATAGGGTGCGACGAAAACACGGGATGGGGGGTGCTCGTGCATTTGTGCGGCAAGAATTTGCTGAGGACACGCTCGGAGACGTTGGCCTGGCGTGTGAACCGCAACCTGGGTTGGGTGTACTCGATTCGACACGACAAAGAGTCTCTCAGACACCGCGCGAGACTGTAGACGGTGTGCGATTTGCGCTGAGGATAGAAGGGTGATACGTATATATATGTATTTGATGTGTATTGTCTGATCAGATTAGGATATGTCGATGCACCACCTAGCTCCTCCTCTATCTAACTTTTCAAGCAGGACGGGCCATCAGGAAAACTGGTGCACGCTCTCAAGCACTCTCAAGCAGTCAAAGCTGCTAAAGTACTCAGAGCTCCAGGCTCTCCTCTCAAGCGCTCAAAACTTGCTAAAGCATAGGGTTTGGCACGCACCAAAATAACACTTCTCGCGGAAGTGGATATTAGCGCCCCTCCCCTGGTCTAAAGTAAACAGATCCCTAGCACACAGATCTCTGAGATCAGATTGAGGGAGGCCCAAACGAGGGGCCGCTCTGGAAAAATGAAGACTTCGCGACTCTTATTTTACACAAATCGCGCACAGACAGATATCGGTAGCGGCTCTGGATTATTTTCAGCAATGTTCTAATGGTTATGTGCATGCTCAAAGGTTAAGAAGAGATCGCGTGTTTGACGGAAAGAAAAACGGGAGAGTCAGAAGGAGGGAGCCGAGAGCCAACTGCAGTGTGCGAGATCGGAAAGCGAGCGGGCGGGACTACAAGAGCATCAGAATACTTGTATATATAACCGGCTAAAGGCAGAAGAAGTGGGCAGGAGAACAAAACGCGAGAGGAAGCGGATCAGTCTACGAACACAGGAGTAAAATCAGTTGCCGCGCACTTGTAGGAAAGTAAAGATAAAAATATGCGTACTCATCCTGTTGTTTGCACGAATGGCATGGCCGAGCTTGCACTAAGGTAATCATATACATCTGAAATGAGTGGCGAGGACGTGCGGTGGGTGGTTGCCGAGCACTGGGCAAGGGCGTTGGAGCGTAGCAGCATACTTAGAAGTTAGAACGAACATTCACAGACGTTCGCGTCAGAATGGGTTTCGAGATGACTAAGCGTCTTCTCGGAAGCAACTCAGTATCGCGAGTCCGTGACCAACGCAAAGTTGCTACTCACATACTACCACCACGCATGCGCAAACCCTCTTTGCACTCGCCGTCATCGCTGTTGCTGCACCAAGCTCTCCGGCTACCTCCCTCTTCAATTTCGGGTGCTGCAAGAAAGGTATTTCCATTGATTATCTTGGATCTTATGGCGTGAATTCACTGAAGTCTGACCCCACCCTCTTTGCGCGTGCTCGCACCTGGTCGTGCCTCCTCGCGCGTTCTATTTAGCTCCCCTGGCATACGCGAAACTCTCCCTCTATCGTCGGGCACCACATATCTTTTCTTTCGTACACCAAGTTCTTGCATGCGCCCCGCTACCCTAATAATAGTTGTCAGCGCTCATGTATTTCATGTCTTTGCACCTATCCAATCCTGCCTACATTGTGAATCATACAAGCTATGCTTGAGGCCCCCCACTGGGGTGCATATTCTGAAAAAACACATTCCCGCTCGCAGCTCGAGCGCGCCCAAAAAATGTCCTAGTCCAAAGGAGGCAAGCTTTGCCGTGCAGATATTAGGAGCCCTGGTCTACTTGCGTGCGCTGCCAAACAGGCCCTTTTTCGAGCTGTCAAATCCCTCAAAGCACGCTAAAATCTCAGGTTTTGCTTTTACTGCTTGAGAGCTCCAGCTATTTTCCTGATGGCGCTTAGGCCTTACGTTTCTGATACTAATAGAGGGAGGACTTCAGATTGAAGAATTGGGGATTGGCACAGCTGCCGACGCCAATATTTCCTTTCCCCTAGTAAGCAGCCACGGAGCCCGCAGCACGGTTTTAAAGGCGGGGGGAAACCTAGCTAAATGTAAACCAAGATGATGCTTGAACGTACCGGGGGCGGCCGTTCGTTTTGTTTATCTGTTTGTGTGTTGCGGTTTTCCATGCTATTCGGCATTTCCTCCGAAGCCATTTGCCGGTGTTTCAAACTCCGTCTCGATCCGTTTTCTTTGCTTTTGAGTTGTACTCAACACCTCAGCTCTTACTCTGAGAAAAGCTCTGAACGTGTTTTTCACCATGCCGTGTAACCGTCCGTAATGGGTTATTCGGGTCAAGGTAGGTGAAAATAACCACCATTTTTTCCCTCATAACCATCCCGGACGGTCACGGCAAAACACGCGCCCTGCGCGAGGTCTGATTTCACCGTCAGCAAGCGGTTTGGGTGGTGGCGCAAATGGTGAAGCCATGAAAAAACCGTGAAAATCACGGTAATATCTTCCTTCAGTGTTACTTACCGTCATGAGAGCCGAGGTGTAAGTATTTGATGTGTCTTTTTTCTTTCTGTTTTATCACTCTAGTTACCTGTAGATTTACGCTCGCCTAGCTTGTTGTTAGATTGGATCTATATATTAACCGGTCTCGTGAGAGGTTCGCTTCTGCAGCATGTCGCTGCATGGTCCATCGGGGGAACTGGGTGAAGCTTAGGGAAGTTTAAAGCACTTTAAAGGCTCAGTGGATGACTTCCCGTCATTGGGATCCCAGGTCAGACCGCCACCCCAAGCTCTGCGCCACATATCTGACCTGAGAAATCAGCCCGTCGCAGCCCAGCGACCGCTGTTGCTGAGGGCGTGTTACTCTCGATTACACGCGACAACGGACGCTGCCGTGCTTTTCGAAAAGCGCAGCGGAGCAATTACATCAGCCGAAAACTCTCGGAGTATGCCCTACATGTCTAAAAGAGGTGGTAAAACACGCGTTTCATGCGTGTTTTGTCAGATTTTAAGCTGGGAGGTGGGTCGGGGGGTACCGGTATACCTCCCAGTCTGCAGCACTCGGCACACGAGGTTGCAAGCTGGTGGATGGTCGACGGCTCCGGGTACGCAGCTTCGGGTCCGAAATGGTGGCAAAACCTTCCTTAAAAGTGCGTCTAACCTGGGATCTCAGGGACGGGAAGTCATCCAGTAAAATTAAAACTGAATTGAAATCCCTGAGACCAGTTGTCCTGATGTCAGTGGAGCGCACGCAGTGCGCGACGCCTCCATTTAATAAGTGGCTTTCTGATTCTTTGCCGTGGCAATAGAGATGATATCTGTCACTTCGAGTGCAAGCTAAACCATAAGATCGATTGGCAGGCGGATTATAGCGAAAAAGACTCCAGCGTCGAAGCGCTGAGGCCCTCACTCCAGCAAACTAACCCGCAAGTGCTCCAGTAAAAGAAACATCGTTGAATTGTGCTGCAGGTTATAGATTTGACTCACATTGGGCTCAGTGTGTTCAAATTGAGATGCATGCGTTGTCAAAATACAGTATGAAAATGGATGCGCCTACAATTTGAGTCGCGCCGCTATCTTTTCCTTAGCCTTCTCGGCATCTTCCTCAGCTGAAAAAATGGCACCGTAAAGCACCTGCTTATCCATCAACCTGCAGAATGGATCATTCTCGTCGTCTTCGGACTCCTCTTTGAGCCCCCATCTTTTCCTCAGTCTTTCCAGCTCTTTGTGCAACTGTGCTGCGCGCAGCATCTTGTACACCGCCCAGTAGCCGCTTCTCAGAGCCCCTTCGATCCAGCTGTAATGCATATAAGCAATTGGATTCCAGGATGCCAGATTAAGTGCGTTCGAACTTACCCATGAACTTCGCTCAGCGCTTCGCCTGCGAATATGAGCCTCCCACCAGCCGTTGGTTGGCCCCATGAAGGATACAGTAACTGGAACTGAGTAGGCCCAAACGACGCCCACGCCCCTGCAGCGTCGCAATAAGTCAGTTCAAGCTCCAGCATAGCATAAATCACGACATCAACGCCACAGATGCCTTGAGAGCCAAGATCTCGCACGGATAAAAGACTCACCGTTCGTGAACCGATCCGCATACCAGTCTTTTGCCCAGAAGTCGACCAGCTGATCTTGAAGCAAGCTGAGCTCCACATCGTGCAGGATAGCTAGCTCTCTGAGAACTAGATCGATGAGAAGCTTTTCATCCGTAGAATTCGGGCCACTCATGAGAGTCCCGAGGCGCTGGGAGTCTTGCGATGTACAGTAGCTCGCAATGAGGACGGCGTCTCCCGTTGGATCGTCGATCCCATAGGAAGGGTATACCACCTGCCGGAGGATACGGTCGGTTTTAGTGAGCCCCCCTTTGATCCCGCAATCCTTTTCCCACCACCGAGACTTGAACTGGAGACCGATCTTGATAGCAGAAGCATAGGCAAACGTGCGCATACTCTCCTTCTGCCCATCGGTGAGGTTGGTGCTGTCCAGGTCGACGAGTCGGTTAGCGCCCATGGACAAAGTGCTCAAGACATAGTCGAACTGGGCGTCCTGAGGGCTCGATGTGGCTTTGTCGTGGGTGTAAGTAACCTTCATCGGTGCCGCATCGTCAGTGGGCTCAATTCTAGTAACTCGAGATGAAAACGTGGGCTTTGTCTTGATTTTAGCAAGCATCGCCTCAATTATGACATGAGATCCGCCCCTAGAGGCAACAACATCCAAATCAGCCGTGTGCCAGCCCCAGCGGGCGTAAGATTTGGGAAGGCACAACTTACTCTATGCAGAACCATTGTTGTTTGAGATCGTCACCATGGTCCAGAACCGCAGAAAGCGGGCTATTGAACGCGAGATCACCGAGTACCATTTGCGAAAACGCCATGTCGAACGCCCCGGTGCCCCCGTTCATCCTCTCAAGCCAATTAATCGCAGCCTGCGGGTACGCTTCCTTTTGGATAGGATCATCGTGAATTGCGCTCGCCATAAATGATCTCGTCGAGTGGTGATCGTATTTCATGAGCAGTGCCCAACCTTTTCCCCAATTCTCGCGCAAGGCGGCCTTGAAGGGCTCGGTGCACAGGGACACCCAAACCTTCCAGCCCTCCTTGACAAACTCGATCGGTACTCGGGGCACATCGTCGAACCAATCCCTCCCTGGATCGTCGTCAATTTCCCGTTGGGAACGACGAATGCCGTTATAAAGGAGGACTTGGTTCTTGTCGATGTCCGTGAAGTAGTATGGAAGGAGTTTATCGCCGATTTTGAGTCGCTCCCGCATCAGGTTGAACACGCGGCGCATCACGAAATTTTCGGGGAACCGCATTGCTCCGGGATCCTATTGTAAATGAGAGTCAGTACGGTGGACATTATCTACAGGAAGCGAAACTAGGACCAGGAGAAAGGGCTCACGAAGTAGTTCCACTTATTATTATTTCCTATATTTGCGAAGCGATGAGTAGGGACTCTGCCTCCCGCATGGGTAGACGCCTCCAAGATCTTGTACGAGATGCCCAGGTCGTCGAGGATCATAGCGATGTACAAACCCGCCGCCCCAGCTCCAATAATCCCGACAGACAAGTCCGTGGCGGCTCTCGGGCTGCTGTAGCCTTCGTCGATGATAGGAGCAGGGATGGGAATGGGGTGCAGAGCCGGACGACGGGCCTGGTGGTCACGAGGGATGCCGACAGGCAGGTGGCTTTGATGAGGGAGAATCTGCACAAACTGATACTGCCCCGCGTACTCGCGCGCAAATTCGACATGCCAGGAGTGAGAGTGACCAGACGCCATGCTTTTGGTGCGCAATTGGATGTGAGGGGGAGGGAGAGGTGTGTGGAAAGGCTGATAGAAGCATTACGTTGAGGCGCAGGACTGGTTATATACCAACGCAGCGCGGTGGTAAGAATGTAATCCGGGAATCACGTTGGAAAGCGCGCAATTTGATCAGGTCTCTAAAGACGTAGGTGAGGAGACGTTAAATGATAGCTACAAGAAGTATGACGGTAAGCTCCATACACGAGGTGAGGCGACGAAGTCATTGTTCGCCCATTCGAGCGAGAGTGTAGGGTAGTCACCATCGATATCGTGGAGCGCGCACAGGACGAGCAGCTGCAAGTTAATTCAGGCACGTTGTATGAATGCCGGAGCCCCTTAGAGAGCATGGAGTGAAGGTCATCCTTCCGGCAAAGGAAATGGTCCATTTGTCTTGTGGATGTCCAGACCATAGCAAGAGCAAAGATGCTCCTCAAGTGGGCAGGTAACTGGTACGTTGCAAAAGTGAGAGGGGGGTCATGTGATTACCTGTTCGCAAAAAGTCTCAAAGGGACATACGGAGAACGCGAGATTTGGAAGTTGGCGTCAAGGCGGGAATACTTGAGTCAATTTTAGGAAAAGGATGTCCAGCGGTTACAAGCAAGCTGCCCCGTGATTCTCCACAATAGGAAGAAGCCTGCTTTGGACACAAGAGACCAAAAGGTCCAGAGATGTCCCAGAACGAATTTTGTTGCCAGTGCGGAGATCAAGGCGCCCTCAGTTCAGCAAATAGCTATGCAAATATAGCTGAAGAGACGCGGCTTGAGTGTTGTCACTGGTACGATAGGTGCCACTCAGGCTAAAGTGACATACTTACGAAGTAGTTCCACTTGTTATTTGCTGCGTTCTCAGAGTGGTGAGTATGGACTCTACCTCCGGTTCGATCGGAAGCTTCCAAGATCTTGTAAGAGATGCCAAGGTCCTGGAGGATCATAGCGGTGTACAGCCCCACGAGTTCCGCTCCGAGAATCCCAACACGGAGATTCTTTTCTGCCTTCACCTTGTCACCGAGAGCAGGCGCTCCATAGTGGGTGAAGGTAAATCCAAATACTGAGCACGCCGATTGCGAATGGCCAAGTAGAACGAGAACTGTTTGTCTTGATATTGGGTTGCGTATTCGCATACAAATTTACCATGCCAGGAGAGGGAGTCGGCAGTTGATATGCCTTCCGTGGGATATGGGTGTGTGGAAGGGACGATAAGAAGGCAGGCATTAAAGAGCACAAGTCTCTAAGTATCAGCGAGACGCGAGTCTGAAATAACCGAGACTCACTTAGAAAGCGCGTGCGGCTCATGAGTTCTCGTAGATGTGGATAAGGACATATCGATGACTACGATGCGCGTGCATGAGCAGAGTGATATTCCACTACTTGTCTATTTCGCTTGTCTGGATTTCCTACATAATGCATCTCCACATGAATCCCTTCAAGCACGAGGAAAGAAGCAGGGAGGAGCGCAGCACCGTTCACTTGCGCACGTCTGCATGACTGGGTATACTGCCCAGAACGATATGAGGTCTATATGCCAGCGGCTCTTACCTGGGCCAAGCTGCAGCGCTAAGTCTCGATTGCAAGCTAGTGAACAAAACAGTACCAGTAGACTCCGAGTCTTCAACGATGTGATGCGTGTGCCATGCCATAGATACGCCGGCTGATCGGGTCTCTACGTTATCGATCCAACGTGCACCACGGCCCATAGAGTGAGAGTAAAGGTGCTCCTCAAATAGGCAGATCGCCGGTTATTTTAGTGTCCAGGTTCGTGGATACAGCTGCACGCGACGGATATGAAAAGTCTTCTGTGATATGCAAGAAGGGGTGCCTGGCGCGTACTTATGGCTCTATTATAAGCACTAGCGAGCTACCTCCGCGATTCTCCACGATGGGGAAGAGGTCGCTTCGGACAGGAGAAATCAAGATGTTGAGGTGGACGTCCTAGGATAAAAAAGTCCTGTTGCCAGCGAAGTCAAGGTGCCCCTTAGTTCAGCAAACTTCGAGGTTTCAACAGCCCTGCAGATATGGCTGAAGAGCCGCCGCCGAGTTGTGTAAGCATACAACAGTGACTCTGAATAGTGTGCTCGCCATGCGGCGCGCTCGCGACGATAGCAAGTGGCTACCGATTAAGTAGTAGTGAGCCTGTGGAGCCTGTTGAAACAAATATCTCGTTTATGGATGTTGCAGCGAGCCTTGTAGTCTGGGGCAAGCTACCCAACTGGCCGTACAGCGCGCGGGGGGGCGGGAGAGATAAGTGGCGTGCAGCTGTGGTGGTGGTTGTGATGATACCTTACCTTGTTGGTGGTGATGGAACAGATGCAAGCTCTGAAGATCGACTGTCATCTGCTCCGAAAGCTTCGACCAACAGCAGATCATTCTAAACATGGCGGCCCTCTCAGAAACCGCGCCCGACATCCATAAAGTGTCCGTGCTCGGAAAAGAATCGATTCACTGTGGTTTCCACTTGATTCCATATATATCATCCACAGTCCTGCGCACCCTCCCGGCGTCAACATATGTTCTTGTCACCGACACCCATGTTGCGAAGCTACACTTGACTGCGTTCGAAGAAGCGTTTTCTGGCTCGCGATTTTTGACCCATGTCATCCCGCCTGGAGAGACGTCCAAGAGCCGCCAGGGTAAAACTGATATCGAAGACTTTCTCCTTGCCAATACGTGCACACGCGACACCGTCATCCTTGCCCTTGGAGGTGGTGTTATAGGAGATCTCGTTGGATTTGTTGCAGCAACGTTGTACGTCGCCAGCCGATTCGCACGCAGTTGGCCCATCCAATGATGATGCGCCCCCCATAGCATGCGAGGAGTGCGCTTTGTCCAGATCCCCACGACACTACTGGCAATGGTAGATTCCAGCGTCGGGGGGAAGACTGCCATTGACACTCCCCACGGAAAGAATCTCATTGGCGCGTTCTGGCAGCCCGAATATGTGTTCATCGACGCTGCTTTCCTCGAGACCCTTCCGTCAAGGGAATTTGCTAATGGGATGGCTGAAGTTGTCAAGGTGTGTACAAGCCTACCTTGCAACCAAGCTCACAATTCATGGCATTCCCGTACATGTTACAGACTGCAGCGATATGGAATGAGACCGAATTCGCATCCCTTGAGTCTGGGTCGGCCGACATAATTTCCGCCATCCAAACGCCATCAACCTCGTTTGCAGGCCGCCATATTGCCACGCGCACTCCTGCACAATCTCTCCTTCTCTCCGTCATTGTAGGATCGATCTCCGTGAAAGCCCACATCGTGACGATTGACGAACGCGAGACGGGTTTGCGCAATCTCGTCAACTTTGGCCACACGATCGGGCACGCGATCGAGGCTGTCCTCACTCCCGGAGCCCTACATGGGGAATGTGTGTCCGTCGGGATAATACTAGAGGCAGAAGTAGCCCGCCAGATTGGGATTCTCGCCCAGGGTGCTGTCGGGCGTCTTACACGGTGCCTCGCCTCGTACAATCTTCCCGTATCCCTTACGGACCCCCGTCTCGCTTCACTGCCAGCCGCCCGTGGCCTTTCCGTTGGTAGGCTACTGGACATCATGCGAATCGACAAGAAAAACAGTGGATCGGAAAAGAAAATCGTGCTGCTCTCCCGCATCGGTGCCACCCACGAGCCCCGAGCGACCGGTGTTGCGGATGATGTTATCCGGAAAACGCTTTCTTCTGCCGTACGCGTTGTTCCCGGAATTCCGAGCAAAAACCCGGTGACGATGGCTACGCCCGGGTCAAAGAGTATCTCTAATAGGGCACTGGTGTTAGCTGCGCTTGCCAAGGGCACTTGCAGGCTCACCAATCTCCTTCACTCGGACGATACACAAGTCATGATGAACGCCCTTATTGAACTGCAGGTATTTTGGATTTATCGGTGCGCATGAGAGGTATCTGATCGTTAAGTACCTTGATACAGGGCGCAAAATTCTCTTGGGAAGACAACGGCGAGACTCTGGTTGTCGAGGGAGGCGAAGGGAGGCTCCGACCCCCTCGGAACAATAAGCATCTTTACCTCGGAAACGCCGGCACCGCAGCCCGCTTTCTAACCACAGTCTGCACGCTCGTTAAACAAGACCAGACCCCAGAGACAGCGACAGTCATCACGGGCAATGCGCGAATGAAGCAGCGCCCTGTGGGCCCACTCGTCGATGCCCTACGCGCCAACGGATCGTCGGTCGATTTCCTCGAATCTCAAGGATGCCTCCCGCTTGCGATCGGCACGGGAGGCTTCAAAGGAGGCAGGATCCGTTTGGCAGCGAGCGTATCGAGTCAATACGTCTCGTCGATCCTCCTCTGTGCCCCGTACGCCGCCGAGCCTGTGGTCTTAGAGCTCACAGGCGGTGCAGTCATCTCTCAGCCGTACATCAATATGACCATCGCCATGATGCGCGAGTTCGGTGTCAGCGTGACGAGGGATACCGATCCGGAGACCGGAAAGCCCCTCGGCGTCTATCAGATCCCGTCGGCGACTTATGTCAACCCGGGCGACTACAGCATCGAGAGCGATGCGTCCAGCGCAACGTACCCCCTTGCGATCGCCGCTATCACCGGCACCACATGCACGATACCCAATATCGGGAGCGCGTCGCTCCAAGGTGACGCAGGGTTTGCCAAGGGTGTTCTGGAGCCTATGGGCTGCAAGGTCGTGCAGACAGCGACATCCACAACTGTTACTGGGCCGCCCCCAGGCCAGCTTCGTGCGATTGGCAGAGTGGACATGGAGCCGATGACGGATGCGTTCTTGACTGCCTCGGTGCTGGCGGCGGTGGCGACCCTCCCGCCTCTTCCCGGTCGCGAGCTGCGCGACGGAAGCACGCCCAATACGACGCGGATAATCGGTATTGCTAATCAGCGTGTCAAAGAATGTAATCGTATTCGAGCCATGATTGATGAACTCGGTTCGTCTTTCTCGCTATCCTCTCTCTCGCTCGTAGCGCTTATGTCTTTCTTCATGTTTCAATAGCCAAGTTTGGTGTGGAGACGAAAGAGCTGGATGATGGATTGGAAGTCTATGGCAAGTCGGTCTCTGGGCTTCGGGAAGGCGTCAGCGTCCACTGTTACGACGACCATCGTGTGGCCATGGCATTCAGCGTCCTCGCGGCTGTCATAAGGGGCACCATCCTGGAAGAAAAGCGCTGTGTTGAGAAGACATGGCCAAACTGGTGGGATGATCTTCAAAACAAGGTGCGATATTAACCCTCCGAGCCCTGCGACTTGCTTTGATAAATGTATTGTGCTGCGATAGATTGGTATTCAAGTGGAAGGCGTGGAGCTCGCGCCCAGCTCGGACGCCCATGCCGGCCCTTCGTCATCCTCGCCACCAGAATACGACCCCTCTGCCTCCATCGTGCTAGTAGGTATGCGAGGCGCTGGAAAAACGCACATCGGCAATCTCGCAGCTTCGGCCCTCGACCGTAAATTCCTCGACGCCGACGCGTATTTCGAGGAAAAGCACGCAAAGGTTATCTCCGTGTTCGTGCGCGAGAACGGGTGGGATGCGTTCCGTGCGGCCGAAAAGGCCATATTTGATGAGATCCTGGAGACAAACCCCACGGGGCACGTTATCAGCTCAGGTGGAGGCATCGTGGAGACACCCGCCGCGCGCGAATCGCTGGTAGCTTGGGGAAAGTCCCGCGGGCCCGTCGTCCACATTTCTCGAGACATCGGCGAGATTGTGAGATATCTCGGCGAGGAGACGGCCCGCCCTGCCTATGGGGAGTCGGTAGAGGACGTGTTCAAGCGTCGGCAGCCCTGGTATGACCAGGTTTCCGCTCATAAGTTCACCAACGACGTCGGTGCTGCGACTCGGACGGAGGAAGAGGTTGCTCGCTTCTTCAAGGACATCACGGGCACCAATTCTGAGCCTGCTACAAGTCCCGCGAGTGATAAACGGACATACTTCCTCTCCTTGACCTACCCAGATATCACAAAGTCTTTCTCCGTCCTAGACGACGTAACCACTGGTGTTGACGCGGTGGAGCTCCGAGTTGATCTTCTGACTCTATCGGGTGACCCCGCCATTCCCGGCTCCGTTCCACCGCCCGTGGAGTATGTTGCCAGCCAGCTCGCGAGTCTTCGCGAGCATACGCCGCTCCCCATCGTGTTCACAGTTCGAACTGTATCGCAAGGTGGCGTATTCCCCGACGATGAGGAAGAGAAGGCATTCGCCCTTTTCGACCTTGCACTCCGCACCGGGTGCGAGTATGTCGATGTAGAGATTTCTTGGCCAGAGAGCAGGATCAAGGCGCTGGCGTCAAGAAAAGGAAGCTCGCAAATCATCGCATCTTGGCACGACTGGAGCGGAGATATGAAATGGGACGGTGCGGTTGTGAAGGAGAAGTACGTCCTGGCCTCGAAGCTCGGAGACATTGTCAAGATCGTGGGGAAGGCTACGACCATCGAGGATAATTTCGCGTTGCACAACTTTGCTACATCGGTTGCCCGAAAGCCAGGTGCTAAGCCGCTCATCGCCATTAATATGGGCTTGGAGGGCCAGCTCTCCCGCATCCTCAACCCTACGCTTAGTCCCGTCTCGCATCCCCTACTCCCCACGCGCGCAGCACCTGGACAGCTCTCGTTTGCAGAGATCCAGAGCGCGCTGCACCTTATTGGAAAACTTCCTGCCAAAAAGTTTTACCTCTTTGGTAGTCCCATTGCGTACTCCATGTCTCCAACCATCCACAACATGGGCTTCGAGGTCCTTGGGCTTCCTCATCATTATAGCCTGCTCGAAACCCCAGGCGTGGATGATAAAATCAGAGCTGCTCTGAAGTCTGAGGAATTCGGTGGCGCATCCGTTACCATTCCCCACAAGCTGGCCATCATACCTCTTCTCGACTCTGTTTCCCCTCACGCCCAGGCCATTGGTGCCATAAACACGATCATCCCGCGCGCAAAACCAGATGGGTCCCGAGAGCTGTTTGGAGATAACACAGACTGGCTAGCCATCCGGGAGTGCGTTCGCAAGAATATCAAGAACATCAATGGGCAAACTACAGCTCTCGTTATTGGGGCAGGCGGAACGTCCCGCGCCGCAATATATGCTCTGCACGATCTGGGCATCAATACGATCTATCTGTTCAATCGCACTATTGCGTCAGCCCACTCATTAGCAAGGGTGTTTCCCGATTACGGTATTGCCGTGGTTGACACGTTGGAAGCATTCCCTGGCAGCTCTCCCTCAGTGATTATCTCCACTGTCCCAGCATTTGCGACAACCTCGACGCCTGGGAATGATGGCACACTATTACTTCCCGCTTCTATTTTCTCATCGGAAGAGGGCGGCGTGGTGATTGACATGGCGTATAAACCAGCTGAGACACCACTACTGCGGCTGGCAAAGCAGGTCTCCAACTGGGTGGCAATCCCTGGTCTCGCCATCTTGCTAGAGCAAGGATATCTCCAGTTCGAGGCCTGGACGGGACGAAGGGCGCCGCGCTCGTTGATCGAAAAAACAGTATGGGAGAAATATCAGTCGAATAATTAGAGTAAAATGGCCCTAGGATTGCGTGTTGCCCTGAACACAATGTACTCCTTTTCCAAGAATGTACAAATGTTACGATTGGTATATCAATTATCATGCGGGCCGGGGCTCGGAGGCTGCTTTGAGCTTCTGAGCAGCAAGTCGCCTTCGAGAAGGATGGTTAGAAAACGAATGACTAGTTGAGAAAAAACGACCCACTGTCGCGCAGCCAAGACCATTTGGGCCTTCCTCTCTTTCAAACTCGCTTCCCTCTTCTCTGCAGTATCTTCCCATGTTGCTTTGCTGGTCGTATTTTCCAACTCGGCCTCCTCCGTAGACACTCGCTCTTGGAGATTGTATCGAGCTATGAGATTCTTCGTTGGTGCCTTTGTAGTTTGCGCGCGAGCGTTAGCGGGGGCGGGTACGGCGGGAGTAGCGACTGTCGGTGCGTAGCCATTTGGTGGGCGGTAAGCGGCAAAGTAAGCTGCGGAGGGCTTTGGATACGCGGAAGGACGCGTGAGCGAGATGCAAGAATGCCAGGTCCCGGAAGAGGATCTCACTCGCTCGAGGTACCCCTTCTCCAGTAAGTTATTGATCGTACGCTCCACGCTCCCTGTCTTCAATAGGTCGTAATGTATATTCTCCCTATTTTTGAGCGATATCGATTCAGTGCCACTGGGTAAAATGATGCGCTCTTCGTATTACCGTACTTTGGCTCTTGTGGAAAGGCGCTCGAGACCATATTGACCTTGACTCTCGCCAAGGTAAGTTACCCAAGCAAGGAACAGCACTTTTGCCAAACGACTGACCATGTCGTGTGTAGCGCGCTTAGGCCTAAATCCGAGGGATGGTTGCCTGCTTGCCCCTGTACCGGGTTCGTTCGGCGCTGTAGTCGAAGCTAGCATGAGGCCCGTTGAATCTCAAGACCACGAGTCAGATGTAGGCGCACCAGCGGCCGATGGACTACTCCACCAGCGATAAACGCCGTACATAACTGCAATTGCGACAGCAAAATTCACCAAGTCTTCCATGGCTACCTAGATACGCAGAGAAACCGCGAGACGGTTGGGCGACTTGAAGCTTGAAGGTGGATGCGAGAATGAGGCAGTGGGTAATTACATCCGTACGCGCTGGCCATTTGCACTTTCCACGTCACGGCGTAACCCTAACCCTAATATCCTATAACCAGCACTTCAAGCACACCAAAGCGGTTACAAGACTCGGTATAAAAAAACTCGCGCCAAAACTCGCGGAGCAACGTCCATTATGATTCAACTACGAGACTGAAGAACCTATCAACCAGGCAAGTTTGTAAAAACGATCATGTCAAGTGATACGATGCGGTTGAAGGTCGGGCTATAGCTCGTCTCCCAACCGTCTAATGCCCACACAACGAAGCGTGCGCCCGCCATCTTCAACACCCACCCCAGCCGGTAGGGGGCTACCATCACCAGTAGCGAGGTCTACTAAGACCTTCGAGAGCTGAGCAGTCGGCGATACTTGTGAGGGCATAAACGCCCTTAGCGCCGGTCCGATCGCGCAATCCACAAATATTTTCTTCATCAGTGTCCGAGAACGCTGGGGCGCGGGATCGTAGACGAATCCCGGTCTGACGTTGTAGACCCGGAGGACGCCGTAAGGGGGTGTCGACGGGAGCTCAAGGAGGGCTTTTTCGGCACGACCTTTGATTCTTCCAAAGAGAGTCCAGGTCTTTTCGGTGGGGTCGGCTCTGGCATAGTAGCAGTCATGTGAGATATCTATCCCAGTGCCTTTCGAATAAGAGACGACTTACCCTTCGCCAGATACGTATACAAAGTTGAACTTCCCGTTATTGGGTTGCAGCGACGCAAACGACTTTGCGGCAGCAAGCGGATAATCATAAGTAATGCGTATATAGTCCCTACAAAGGTCATACATGAGCTTTATCGCTACAACCTGTGGTATAGTAGCTCTGGTACGCACTCTTTCGATACTTCAGTCTGGCTGACACCTTGAGCCCAAATGCACCCGTCAGCGCCCTGCAGTTTCCTCGCCAGCTCGTCGGGGTACGTCGAATAATCCTCGTGCACATATATCTGGGCTTTCGCGACATCCAGGTTGTCGCCAACGGGGAGCGCAAACTGTCGGCGCGAGAGAATGGAGAGCTTGGTGACATTGGGAGACGCGAGGCAGCGCTGCAGAACAGGTCCGCCTACGGTGCCTGTGGCTCCGGTCAAAATGAGATGCATAGTACTAGCAGCTGGGGGCTCCTTCGAGTGACTGGTGCTGGGTGGGATGCCTGTCGACGCTGAGAGAATTGGGCTGTTAAATAACGCGGATTTATTAATGCTGCCGATACGTGACGCAGCCCACAGATCTACGGCGGCACTAATTTGCAGCATGTTACATAAATCTGAGTCGCCGAAAGTCGCCATCCCGAGGCCGAACGCATTGGTGCTATTAATATTGTAAGCTTGGCGCGGGCAGTCCCCTGCTTGCTGGTTTGAGAGTCGAGGCCTGCCCGAGCCTCAACGGCAAATCTCCAGCACTCATCCCACCAACCTCGCTCCAGCTTTTGCTGTCCAACTTAAACTCTCAAATGCAGATGGGAGGAATGTGCACACCATCCTGCCGCAGGCTTATGCCCGCATCGACAAATTCAAACAAGGCTACATTTTCAGAACAGGTGGGACACAGTGGACATGACAAACACGAAACGAAACAGGATACTGCAATCAAAAGAAACCACTCTAACGGAGAAGAAAGGAAGAAAGATCAATGAGGGCTGTGGCTGCGGCTCGGGGGGATGAGACTATAATCGGTCGCCGGGGGCGTCCACATCTTGCTCTTGACGTGCGCCAAGAGGCTCGCGTCGTCCATCTTGCGGAGCTTGGGAGATCGGTCGACACCCTGGGAGGGGAGAGGGGCACATCAGTCTCATGGCGCGCACGATGTATCGGTGGACGCTCTCACCTCGCTGATGGCGGTCTTGATGACGCTGATGGCGATCTCCGCGCTGATATCCCTGATGCGCGCCAAGCGCGGGTAAATCAAATCCGCAGCGCGCTCTTCGTCTGTTAGGGAGTCGGCCAGCGCGATTGAGGCGGCCTCGACCATGCTCGACGTAACCCTGGTAGCCTGTGCCAACAGGGAACCCAACCCAAGTCCTGGGAAAATATACTAGAGGGATTCGATAGCCACTTTCATGAGACGGCGTGCGAGTGAGCGCGCAGTGTAGTGAGATGACAGACCATGTTGTTCCCCTGACCGGGCTCGTGAACCACGCCCTTGTATTCAAACTTGGGGAAGGGACTCCCAGACGCGAAGATTGCGGTGCCATTGGACCTGAGATGCGTCCGAGTCAACTGACTGTAACGAAGCGGCTACGAAGACTCGTGCGAAATGATGCGTACCACTCGATTGCCTCGGCGAAGCTGCATTCGCTCAATGAAACGGGGTTCGAGAGTGGGAAAATGATAGGGCGTGTGTTGAGTGCGCTCAGGGCTTCCACCACATCCTTGGTGAACGACCCGTGGACGGTTGAGAGGCCGAGGAGCGCGGTGGGCTTGACATAGTTGATGATGTCGATGAGAGACTTCAACGGAGCTCCTTGGTAATCATGACGGGCAAAGACTGAAATCGGAACGCACAAAGGTAAGTGACAGAATAAAGAGTAGATGAAGTAAGACTGACATTTCTTGTGTTCCTGAAGATCGGTGCGATCGGCGGTAATGAGACCCTTGGAGTCCACGGTCCAGATCTGCTTCTTGGCTTCCTCTTCGGTGAGCCCTTGAAGCTTGAAGAAGTGCAAAAGCCTGTGAGAGGAAGAAGTTAGCACCCCGATTGGAGATAAGCATGGCTTGTAGTGACGGACTGTCTGGCAACACCAACGCCTGCGCTCCCTGCACCAAAGAACACCACACGATGCTCCTTGAGCGGAAGGCCCGAAGCGGCGGAAGAGAGTTTTGCAGCGTTGATGAATCCGGAAAGGACTACACCACCGGTGCCTTGGATATCGTCATTGAAGACAGGGTAGCGATCACGGAAGAGGGCGAGGTACTTGAATGCATTCTCGGTAGAGAAGTCCTTTGAAAATTGAGTACAGGGTAGAGGTGTGAGAATTAGATATTATGGTTAAAATGTTCATGAACAAACCTCAAACTGAATAAGAAGGTGCGGGAACACAGATGTCATCTCTCGCATGAATTCTTCCATGAATTCCTCCATCTAAAGAACAGGATAAGTGGTGCGAAGGACTCAAAACTATCGTGTACGATTACCTCCTGATCTCCCACTCGAGGATGTTGGACACCGAGGTAGAGGGGGTCCACGAGATTAGCTTTATTGTTGGTGCCTAGATCAAGACAGATGGGTACTGTCGATGATGGGCGAATACTAATGATATCGCACGCGTTCAGACACGCCAAATGCACAACAGAAAAACGATGACTTACCCTGCACCCCCGACATACAGGGACAGCTTTCCGATGGAAATCGGCATCCCATTTACGCCCTGATCGCCCAGGCCAAGGATACGCGAACCGTCTGTGACGACAGCAATGCGAGCCTCATGAAGCCTGGGCCAATTTTGGAGGACAGCGCGGATGTTTCCTTTCTCCGAGATGGAGACGTAGAGACCTTCGGGCTGGCGGTAGATTTGAGAGTATTGCTGGCAGGCTTCGCCAACTATTTAATGCCAGGCGAACGTGAGCTGATGAATGAGATACAGCTGGGAGCAGGAGGTCATACCAGTTGGTGTGTAGATGAGAGGGACGATCTCCTATCGGATGCGCGTCGTATCAGCATGAGTTAAACATTTGACATACAAGACAACGCACAAGCAAGTTGTCCAAGAGCAGGCGATAGAACATGTCCTCGTTGGCATGCTTGAGCTGGGAAAGGAAAATATGGCCCTCCAGGGGCTTCTCCTTGGTCCTCAGCTGCGCGAGCGACCTCCGCAGCTGGTTCTCCCAGTGGAGAGTGGGCGGAAGAAGGCCGCTGGGGACGCGTTCTATAATAGGGCACAGCGGTGAGTACAAGTTGCCAAGTCGGCGTGGACGACGAGAGGGGCTGACCGTGGTTGCGGGTGCCGTTGGACATGGGGAGGGCTGCGAGGAGAAACTGGAGAGAAGAGCGGAGGAGATGGAAGGGTAGATATACGAGGGAAGACGGGGCGAAGGAGGCCATCTTTGTTGGCCATACCCAGGGCCATATTCCGAAGGATAAATAGACCCAGTCACGCGATTTCGGCTCGAAGCCTGGTACCCTGGGCAGCGGCCCACCCTAGAAACGCTCGAGTTGAGTGTGAATGATAAAACACGCTTTCTTCGCGCGTCGGAAGGGCCAGGATCACAGGACTGCACGGGCTGCCGTCTTGGGAACATAATGGAGATGGTCGTCTTGTCGAGCCGCGAGCGTAGATACATTGGCGTTATATAACCCGTCGACGGCGACGCCAGTCACCACCACTACCACCATCATCGACCACGACGGCCAGCGACGCGCAAATTGCACCGACATCCAAGGCGCTACGACCAATACCAGCGACAGCTATGTCCCGAGCCAGTCCGAGTAACCGAGCTTACCCGCGAAAAATAAAACGGCTTGACGTTTCAATTGTGCCACCGTTTGTCCTGCGGCCTGGCGTATCCGAGCTGACGATTGCACAGTGAAGCAAGGCGACCTATGGTGGCCGTACATGGTGTCGGCGCCTATAGAGCCAGCCTGATGCGGGCAGTCTTATCTCTCGCCACTCGTACTTGTGCTTGCATCGCATATCTCAGCAGTCGTTTATTCGCCCTCGCCACATCATGCTTCATTTGTTTTCTCAGTGGCAGCCCGAGTCTCCCACACTACAAGCCAAGGACGTTTGCAAATCTATGCCTCGCGAGATGCTTGCGTACGAATGGCGATATTTCGATCACCCGTGGGTGAATTCATTCACATGATACGTATCTTAGAGTGACTCGAGTGCGAACTTTGAGTCCTGGAAACTTGAGTACTGGATACCATACTGCGTTCCGATCTCGTTGCATCGCCCACCACTGTATCCCTCGATACTCAGCCCGCACTCGCCTATTGCCTTCTCAGCTTCTTGATGCGTATAAACTATCGGTTCTCGGCCTTCATATCAATTGCGAGCCCAGCTTACCTCGTTACCTTCGATGCCCTGAAGGCCTCCTTAACTCCTGCTGAGCATATCGGGCTGCGTCACTCACTTGGGACGGTCCAATTTTAGCTTTACCGCAGACCGAAGGTGCACTGTCATTCGTCGTGCTGGAGACCCTCTGCCCGGGAAAAGAACCCTAGCTACACATGAGACTACGAGACTGCGTGGGTACGGGGTGCCGCAGTCGTAACTGGATGACATCGGTAAAACCCGATCGCTGGATACCTTCGAAGCTCGTATATACATTACCAATGTTCTGGTACATCAATACCAGCCGCTCTTGCCTTTTGTATCGTTTTACGAGCCTGCGAACCCCAGACATCTACATCAGTTCTACACAAGGCGAAATGTACCTGGCACACTTCACCTGCTTCACCATTGGCTCGTCTATCATTTCGGCCCCACCTTTACCATCGTCCAGATCGAGCCCGAATGCTCCCCGTGCTTCGGAGCCGTGGGCGCGCTCCATTTGCTCCAAAACACGAATGGCACGGGTAATTTCTGAGCAGATATCATTCTTCAGTTAAGGAGAGGGGTACGCGATAAGGAGGGAAAAACGACCTTTGGCTGTGGGTACGAATGTAGATTGGATAGTATTCACTTGATCAGGGTGTATTGCTTGCTATGGGGAGAGCTCGAGTAAAATCAATCTTCCAAGGATGAACATTTTTTTGGCCAACCTTTCCGTCGTATCCTAGGCGGCGGCCTTCCTCGCATTCATCGCGCAGATACTCTTGATCTTTGTAGTTGACACAGACCTGGGCACAGCGGATCGCCCAATTAAGTTAGATTTGCGGCCAACGGAGAGGGGTATATATTTAGAGGGATGTGAACCATGTCAATGGCTTGCAAGCCAAACGCTTTGGCTGCGGCAACTATTCGAGACCGAGTATAGAGTAGCTCAGTCCGAGAGGGCGTGCGGATGATTGACGCGTCTGCGCAGTCTGCAAGTGTATCATAACGGTCAAAGGGAAGAGATGGTACCGAGTGTTTGAAATCCACGCACAGTCCTCTGCTGCGAACTGTGCTTGACAACCACAGCGTTCAAACATCGTGATATACAAAAGGCGCAGGAAGGCTCACCAGTAGAGCAATTACCCGGGCATTATCTGCCCCCCACGACGCTATCTCACCGACATTCCAGAGACTTTTTGCGCTCTCGATACTGGCTATGATATTGACATGACTGCCCGAGGGAATAGCTCGAGATACAGTGGATAAATCTTCTGCCGAATTGATCTTGGGGAGGACTAAAGACTGGACCGACGTGTTCCTGAGCTTTCATACATGATAAATACTTTCAGTTTAGCAACAGTGCGCTTTCATTGTATGTAGCGAAAGCGAGCTTACAACGGCGTCGATATCTTTGTGGAAGTATGGCGTGTTAACCGCGTTTAACCGGACCAAGTACTTATCTACAGGAGGTGCGCCACTATGCTGAGACAGGTGTTGATGAAAGGTAGAAAACAAGGCGGCCATAAACAATACTGCAAGATGACCTACGTTTAGATGTTCTATTAAACTCTCCCGAGCTGCGTCCTTCTGGCCAGGAGCAACACTGTCCTCAAGGTCATATATCAAGGCGTCCGAAGGTGAAGAGAGCGATTTCTGGAGCATCCGTGGGGATGAGGAGGGCACTAGGAGGGAACATGGGAACCAAATCTAAGCTAAATACTTCGAGTTCAAGGCGCCATTTCGACTGCGCCATGGCGTGTCAAGTACCATAGAGGAGGGATCGCCATGACGGCCTCTGAGGGATCACTATGCTGTATGACGCTCGCGAGGGGAAAAGGCGGTTCAGACGCGGGAGAGAGCAAGTATGAGTGCGGAATGCAGGAGGCAGCATCTTAAATCAGCGTGATGGTTGGTTGGGAGCTGAGTCGAGGCCGATGGCTTCATCTTCAAACCACCACCATCGCCGAAGTTTGCTCGCTTTTAAGCTTCAATAATACTTGGTTGCAGCGCCGAGCAAGCATCTATCTCCAGTGGTTTTATAAACATATAGCTTCTGCAGCCGGCTCTCGTTTGTGCTACGCGTCTGGCCACAACATCTCAGAGCTTGCATACTTTAGCAATCGAGCTTAGTTTTTCGACATGGATTTGGTACCGAAGCCTGGAATTATCTTTGCTTATTTTATATCATCGCCGTTCACTTGATACCGCGATGCTGGGAACTTATGGGAAAGAATTTTCGCTACTTATGTTCAGCTACCTTCACAGACGGCAGCGGATGCCTGTTCCCCGTACCTCCTTGCTCAAAAATTGCACCAATATTGTTCCCCCTCTACCCAGCTTCGAGTCTATCCGCACATTCAAACAGTTACATACGCCGGTAGTCCAAATTCGCAAGTTGGAAGTAGACTAATGCCGGGATGGTATTCATCGCTCTTTTATAAATCTTACTACATTTCGCCTCCGATATCACCGCACAACGCCCAGTGTACAGTGCAAACCTTCGTAATGCCAATAAAATCTTCCTTAATAAATAACGAGACATTTTCGGTGGTCATGGAGATCGCCACTAACTTTAATGTCGAGTCAAAAATTACATTTCAGATACATTCGGCTCTTTACAACATCATTTCATTATCTCGTCAACAAAAATAGAGTCCGTAAATTGTCTGGTATGGTGCCCCTGGGCTGGCCCCACTTTTCGGCTCTCGAATTAATTCTTCATCTTTCTGGGGTGGCGGCTCTTCACAAGAGGATTCCAAGGAGGCCGCCGAGGATCCCACCCACGATACCCAGGACGCCGCCAAGAAGGCCAACGAGACCAACCAAGATGCCTTGTACCGCTCCGACAAGACCTTGGACGCCGTAACTATGATATGTTTTATGAGTTCAAGTGCTTCTCAGTAGAGTAGATTGCACGTACGCAAGGTCGTGTACGCCAGGATAGGCAGGATCGAGACCATGGAGAACATCACCGACAATCTACATCAAGGCGGAAACGGTTGAGTAAGAACGCGGCCCCTAGTCGAGCGAGATGCAAAGGGTTACTTACGTTGAGGATGGCCGCAACAAGATGGACGACGGTGTCCAAGAGTTCGCCGACGAGGAGACCCACGTTGCCAAGGATGAGAGGCTGAATGTCGGCAACGAGGCTCTTCATGGTGCCGAGGTCAGCGGTAACGGACTCCTGGCGCTCGCCAGTCGCTACCTTGGTCTCTATTGAATCGAGGAGGGGTCAGCTCGGGGACATACAGCGGTACTGATCGTGGCTTACGGATCCCTTGGGCCAGCGATTGAACCTGGGTGTGCACGGACTGGAGTCGAGCAAGTAGATCATCGGAAGAGGCCACGGTTGTGACGTCCTTGGGAACGTTGACGACGGGGAGGGCGACGGCGCAGAGGCCGAGAGAGACGACGGCGGCGGAGAAGATGGCAGCGAAGCGCATGATGATCGAGTATTGTTGGTGGCTGGCGAGCGGAGGGGAAAGGTGGGGATGGAGTAACCATGGCGCCGAGCAGCCTGGCTTTATACCCTCTCCCCCCTTCCTCCCTCCCCTCCTCCATCCTCTCCTTGGCCTCCTCATTCTCTCTCCTTCTGCCCTCGCTACCTTTCGCTCGGGCCAGATCATGAGCAAGGTAAGCTGACGTCGGAGTGAGCTCATCCAGAAAATGATGCAGCGCATCAAAGAAGCGCGAGCGGGGAGACCGCAGAAGACGGTCGATAGCGGGGCGCCACTGCTTCACGTAAAAACTCGTGAAAACCCACGAAAATAAAGATTTAGGAGGCGTCCTGGGTGGAGCCCATGAATTGTGATGGACACGGGAGTGCTCAGATTGAACGCCGATTCAATACGACAATAGTACTGGCCATAGTCGTCATCGCGTCGATTTGATGCGAGGCGCGGAATTGCGCGGCAGCGCCCTCGCGCAATTCGCAGATCTCTGGCACGTGTATACGTACAGCTACTGCTAGAGACGGCGCCGCATCGGCGCCGGCACACATTAAAGATCACTAAAACACCAAAACGGATAGATTGGAAGTTAGAGCTGCCCCCTTATGTCAAGTATCGCAGAGAGTAAGTGGATCGCAATGACGACCTCTAGACCTGGGAAACCGCTGTACAGAATGACGTAGAATGACGCTCGCGAGGAGAAAAGGCGCGGCAGAGAACGAGCGTAAGATGCAAGAGGCAGGATCGATTAATTGGCCGCTACATAGCGTGCGCGTGGTGGTTGGTCAGTCGAGGCCGATGGCTTCATCCCAAGAACCCTGAAGCCGAGACCTGGAACCGGTGGCTGTTGCCGGTCGTTTGGGCCCAGGGTCAGCCCAGGTTCTTTTCGGTCTGCTTCGTCAGCAGGTTTGCATTCCATCTTCATCAGTCGAGTCCCAGTCTACGCGGTCGGAGAGATCTCTTCAACGGTCGCTGATACCGTTACCGTTACCGCACGGTTCCACACGTGCCTTCATAATCCTGCGTGGTCAATACGCTACGAGTCTTCGTCACCCGTATAAAACTAGCCTGACTCCACAGCGATGAGGCAGCGCATGCACGTATTACGAACCATCAGAAACAGCAAGTTGAAACGGCGCAGATATTATTAATGGAAATTGGCGAGCATCAATGGGGAGAGAGACACATTTCAAACAAGCGCATTTGGTGCTAGGGTCATTGTTTTTATCATGTCGTCAATAAAATCACGGCTCCTTCAGTATGCCTTCCGGTCGAATCCTCGATTTCTCTAGGCGAGGACCCCACTCAGAGGCCTCCAAGAACACTGCCAAGAATGCCTTCCACGATAGCCAGGACACCCCCAAGAAGAGAGACAAGGGTAGTCAAAACGCCCTGCACAGCGCTAATAACACTTCCTACGGTGGAGCTATCGCGTAATCGGTGAGCTCAGAAGCTTCCCAGCGGGGTAAAATGCACGCACGCTAGTTCATTCACGCCGGGATGGCCAGCGCCAAGCAAGTTGAGAACACCGGCGACAATCTACACCAAAACAGCCAAGTCAGAAGAGGTCATAGGCTAAGAAAGATGCAGAGAGGGTATTCACAGTGAGGATACTCGCAACAAGCTGGGTGACGGTAGTCAAAATTTCGCCGACGAGGGAGCCCACGTTACCGAGGATGAGAGAGGGAATACCGGCGATCAAGCCCTTCATGCTGGCAAGGTCGGCCGTAATGGAGTCCTGGCTTGCGCTGGTATTCACCTTGTCCTCTATTGACCAAAAAGGAGTCAGCTCAGAAACATACAGCGTACTATCAGTAGCGGAAAACAAAAGTCTTACGGATTCCTTGAGCTAGCGACTGAACCTGGGTATGCATGGACTGCAGTTGAGCAATAATGTCGCCCGGAGAGGTTACGGTCGCATCAGCTCGCTTCTTCGCATGGCTGAGTCCATCGGCACCCCGCTCGACATTGGTAGCAGGGGAAGAGAAGATGTCCCTTGACACGATGCTAGCACCCTGGGCCTGGACGTTGGCGAAGGGCAGAGCGGCGGCGCAGAGACCGAAAGAAACGACAACAGCAGAGAAGATGGCACCGAAACGCATGATGATTGTGTGTTGTAGACTGGGGAGGGGATGGGAGAGGGAGGAGATAGGGATAACGACGACACTCAACAGCCTGATTTATTTATACCCTCTCCCTTCGCCGGGGATAGATTATCAACAAATACAAGTTGACGTTGAAGTGAGTTTGTTGCAACAAAGACAAGCACTAGTGGCCAGATGTATCACGGAAGCGGACGGAGAGACTGTAGACTAGGTGCGTAGAAGACTGTCGACGGCGAGAATATGCCGGTGACACAATGTCACACGTTTTATCGCGTAAAACAGAGATCCAAAAGACATCCTGGCTAGCCATAGCTCCTGAGAGCTATGATGGACATGGAAATATTGTGCGGGCTATCCTGTCACCACGGTGATCTGCGTTCGACGTTGAGCGTGCGAATTGACCCCGGACCCTTGCGAATTCCATCGTTGTTGAAGATCTTTGGCAGCAGCCATGTACGTACAGCTGTCTGCAGCTGTCCTTCGGGGTGCCGTCGGAGCACGCTAGTTGGACGCGCGGCAGCGCCAAGAATCACATATTCAGTAGCTTCCAAGCCAGAGCTGTCCGAGGCTGTCCGTTATGTCACTTTCGCCATGACCAGTCAAGCCTACGTGGTCTAGTCGTATGATACTCCCTTCGGGTAACCCCGCCTTTGGGCAAGATTGGGAGTGGTCCCCGGTTCAATTCCGGGCGTGGGCCGATCTTTTTGGCCTTCTGCTTTGCCTTCTGCTGCTTGTCGTTTGCTGCCTGTGCCATGTATGTTTTGTCAAGCTTTGGTGCGAAGAAGATTCGTTTTTTTCTCGCGTCTCAAACGGCGCAAAACAGGCGCAAGGTTAGGTAAGCGCGTCACGTGACCCTGCTTAATCATTTGGCGATCGCGAGACGCGTCACCTCTGCTTTCAATCCTCGACATTCTGAAATACTTGGTTTTCATGGTTGGAATCAATCGTATGATATTTCTCATTATTAGCAAAGCTAATCTTTTGTCCCATCCCCTTCAAGGATATCGATCCACTCCAAGACTCCGCACCTCCGCGGTATGCCGTTGAATCGGACGACAGCGAAGATGAACTAGGGAGTGGGGTATACCCAGAGCGCATTCGACCTCAATATAAAACCAACGTTGTGATTCGATTCGGCTGGTCTGGCGAAGGCCAGCGACCGATGGTTGTGGGCGTTGGTGCGGCCGGGCGTGCATGGGCAGCCGGACTCGAACTGGGGCAGCCGCTTTCGCAGATCGAGCTTGATGATACCCAGGTGTGTTAGCTTTGAGAAACAGTTCCCGATCCTTCTTTTACGTGTCGATTTATGAGAAGGTTGGAGAAGTCTATCAGTTGGGCCAAACTCAGACGATTGTGGTCCTGGTATCGCATACATTTCCTGAATGGGCCGTGCACACCGTCGCTTCGACGCTCTTGAAGTCCATCGACCCCTCGCGGTGAGCAACATCACTTGTCTTCACGGTATGGTCTACTAACCATGTACGCCCATAGAGTCGTAATTATCGATACATATCCGGTACCGGCCTATATATCGGCAACCCCCCCTCGCGCCCTTGACCACCCCATTCGATTCCTTGGTACTAGCAGCGCCAATATCAAGGTAGTAACTCTCATTACTAATTATTGATCGAGTTATACTCACATGGAGAAAATTAGCCCACCTCCGCCATCGTTCCCTTCGAGTCCCCTAACCTCATCCACTCGCTCTCCGCACGCCTCCTCTCCATCCTCGAAGCTCGCCCTTCTACCACAGGCACGCTCCTCCTCCTCCCTTCCCTGCACATCTCACCGCCCGCGCCCGCGATGAGACCCACGCCTACATCTTCTCGAGAGCGCTGGCAAGCCCCCGCTCTCCGCGATCTGCACAACGCTGTCTTTGTGGGTCTCGGCGAGAAGGCAGGTAGCGTTATATGGGATGCAGGGAGGGCCCGCGAGGCTGGTGAGAAAAGGGGCGGAGGGGTGGATAGGCGGGGAGATGTGGGTGAGGGCGGGATGTATATATAAATACGGATGTCAGTGGCCGGAGTCGAGGCCGGTTATGAAAAAATAACAGTGCAATCCGTGACATAGGGCAGAATCAGAAGCTTGGAGCTCCATAATGCACGGGATCTGAACTGTTCTGGGCTTGTCTCGCTCAGTGATCGCTTCGGCCCATAAAGACGGAGCATATTGAATAATTCTTTGCTTGAACAGGAGTGTACAGTTCTAAGGGCATTGTGAAGTGAAGAGCAAACGACGATAGCGCTACGAGGGTCCAAATGAAGATCGCAAAAGAGGATAAGGAAAAAAAAAATAGTAGCACTTAATACCACTAGCCATCGAGCTCCGTCTCGCTGTCGCTGTCACTCTGATTCCCGCCCAACACACCGCGATACATCTCCACCACCAGGTTCGCGCCGCCCTGCAGCCCATCAACGGCGCTCAGCGGTGTCGCCTCCTGCCAATCTATATCCTTCCGCGGGAACGCCGACACCAACTTGAACTGCCACTCGTTGATATAGTCCGCAGGCGCGGACACGGGGTCGTCCTCGGGCGCCGCCGATGCTGGGATGAACTGCGAGTCGACAAACGCGTAGAGCGCGGTCAGCGAGTCCCGGGGGTTGAACTTCCTTATCAGCCGCTTGCCATCCGGGAGCCTGACGCCGATCCTCAACGCGCCTGCAGAGGTATCCTCGGGTGGGACCAGCGCTCTCCTTGCCCATCGCCTCCACGCCGCCCGCTTTTCCTCCTTATCCTTCTTCTGCTGCTCCTCCCTCGCCTTACGCTCCTTCTCTTCCCGCTCCTTGCGCTCCTGCTCGAGTTTCAGCCTCATCTTCTCGCGATCACGCCGCTCAGCCTCGCGGAATGCGCGGTCCTGCTCCTCGCGCAGCTCGCGCTCTTGCTGTCTCACGCGTTTCTCGGTCCGGAGGCGGGTGAGGAGGGGGGTAACGCGCGGAAGGAGCGAAGATGTGATTTGGGTGTGCAGGGTCGTAGCGGACGTGGCGCTGCTCGGGGAGCCCTCGTTCCGCGAGAGGATGGTCAGCTGTGGGGGTCGGGTGCTATTGCCGCTGCTACTGCTGCTAGAGCGGGCGGGGTGCAGGGAGAGGAATGCGACGAATGGATAGGTGGTAGTGCCCAGTTTGAGTGAAGCTGGATTATTTGGCGAGGGTTTGGCAGTCAATTCAGCGTCTGCGTAAAAGCAAGTTATATGCGCACGAACCTTGGTACGCATCGCGGTCACGAACGTCGCCTCCCCACACGATAAATGCGTTATCCGTGAGGACGCGGACGAATTGTGGGTCTGTCAACACCGTCCTGCACACGGCTGGTTTAGATGCACGTTCGATTGTTCGTAGAATGGTAAGGATGCGCGACTGACCTCTTAAACTCAAGCGTGTCGTCGTGCTCCTGGCTGACCAGAATGACACACAGGACTTTGAGATCGTCCTTTGCAGCCTTCATTGCTGACTCGTAGCTTCCTAGCCAGAAATCAGGCAAAAGTCTGCTTCGGCCCTCGCCACCCTTGTCCAGAGTGGAAGAGCCCTCGCCCTCCTCCCTGGCGACGGCTGCAGCTCTCCCGACGCACATCGCCCCCGTCTCGTCTTCCAGCTCCCGCACCCATCTATCCGCAGCGGACGCAGGGTCGTCCGCGATGGGCGGCGGGCGGCGCCTGCGGGAGCCGCCAACAGCAGACGTCCAGAATCGCGTGGGTAGAGGTATCCGGAGAAGACGGAAGACGAAATGGAACAGATTGGAGAATAAAGAGAGGGTGAACGTTACGGGGAACGTGATTATGGAGACGAGGTTCAAGCCGACTCGGGGGACGTATGGGTAAGCTTGGGCCGGCGGCGCTGCCCCGCGCCTGCCGCGGGGTGAGACCTGGCCTTGGGACGAGTCGTCCAGTTCCATTCGTTGGAAAGCTGTGGTGACAGAGGTGGTTCGAGAAGGCCCCGCTTCTGTCACTGCGAGCCCCGCGGGTGCTGTAGCCGCTGGCGCTGGTTCTGTGGCTGCAGCAGGTTCGTCTTCGAATATCAATTGGGCAGCGCGCTACACAGGATCACTATATGAGCGACTAGGAGATCGAGGAGAAGAGTAACGTTTATCCTACCTCGACACTCCAATTTACAGATTTTAGAATATCGAGATCCCTCGCGGGATCAACACCGTTGGTGATTGCCTGCAGCTCAGCGAGCGCCTGGCGCCGGGGTGCGGTAAGATTGGAGTCGGACATCCTGGCTTTCTAGCTGTTGGACGAGCGGGACGGCGCGGAAGGTGAGGTCAACGCTGCTGGGGGATGGCTGTCGGTGCTGGCACTGGCAGGCGAGCCGTGACAAGGACAGCCCTGGACAGCCGCGCGCGCAACTTGCTTCCGAGGATATTCGCGGTGCCAGCATCTTCTGGATTCACCACCATCTCTGGACTTTTGCTAGCTCTCGCCTCGGAGAAAAACTTGGAGAGCTTGGCTAGATATATACTCTCTCTCTCGCGCGCAAAAGGAGAGATAGAAGTCTGAAGCTGGTCTCGGTGGCTTATCCGTTGTATACTTGGGACCTGATGACTGTGACACAAGGCTGCCAAGCGCTACCCATCGAATTCGCCGTTGAAGATGGAACAGGATTTTGCCAGCACTAGCACAACGTTATCATGTGCTGCTTGCTGCTCTTTGTTGGTGCAATCAAGACGACTATATAGGATTCTATGAGCTATGATTGTGCCAGCAAGGCTTCCAGCACCACGCGGTAATGCTCTAGCGCGCCACCATCACTACTTAGTTGTCTTCGAGACAGAAATCCCGCTGAGCTTTACGTAGATCCTGAGTGGGCCGTCCTAAACTTGGGGATTTTGATGGAGATTGGCGTCGGCCGTCGGCCATCACAGTTCTGGAAGCTGCACAGCATCAATGCAGAGGGAGGCCAAGGGCCAAGATCATCTTCGCCGCAGTCTCCTAGTGAGGGCTTCTTCTGTATTCTGGACGATCGGGGTCGTCGGGGGGTGGCACCCTTATATCTATATACCTATCTGAAAGAGGGTATCTCATGATCACAGTGGAGCGGCATGGGATCGATCACGACGATCCAAAGCATCATGCATGAGCTATGAGCTACTTTGCTCTGTGGATTGCGCACGTCAGGCATCTCTGGCGGTTTCTTTTTCTGATTCGGGCCCGGCGCGGGTGCGGAACGATGCTCTCGCCGCTATCACGTGTTGCGATGCCCGTAAAGGAGGACGGGTCCACTCGGCGTCCATATGGGGATGTACGCTACACCGGAATGCGCTGTATGTTATACCGCCCGTGATACGTATATAAGCATGACCAGTGGTCTGAAAACCACCTCCATCATCCTCTCTCTCAACCGAGTACTGTAACCAACACAAGGTTGGCGCTCCTCTGCTTCTCTCATCGAGCCCGTCGCTCATTGCCATTACTTTCCGCACCGCAGCAAACCTCCAAACAATGAAATTCCAAGGCATCCTGTTTTACGCCTTTGCGCTAGCATCAGTTGCTATGGCCGCGCCAACCCAAGAACAAGAACAAGAAGTCTTTGCAGCTGCGTCCCCCAACGACTATCTAGGACCGCACAACACCTTCCGTGCTAAACACGGCGCCAAGCCCCTTACTTGGTCGAACAGCCTTGCAGCAAGCGCCCAAGCCTGGGCCAACCGATGCCAGTTCAAGCACTCTGGGACCAGAGGTGTCGGAGAGAACCTTGCGGCAGGCACCGGCAGCTTTACACCAGCAGATGGAATAAAGTCTTGGACTAACGAAGCGCGTAAGTGACCTCTGCCTTAATTCTGACACTTTGTCAATTCAATTGACATCAATAATCTGTATTCAAATCGACAGCGCAATACAACCCAAGAAACCCGGTGCCTTCTGTACGTATCTCACGAGGTCTTCAGTGTACATCCTCGATCGTTAACCACTTTCCTTCATAAAGCATTTCACCCAGGTGGTACGGGCACTCTGTGTATCCCTCGTCAAAGTTGAATAGCGCCTCACTCGCGGTTTCCTCAGGTCTGGAAATCCACTATCCAAGTCGGTTGCGCCGTCGCGTCGTGCAACGGAATCTTTGATCCCAAATTCGGCGTATGTGGTTGCCAGTGTCCAGATGAGTGCATTGTGTCCTAACCCACGAGTGACTTTTCTACACAGAAAGCCAACTACTACGTCTGCCAATACAGCCCTCCCGGAAACGTCATCGGACAATTCCCGTATGTCTCTCGAATGATTATATTTCTCGGCGAGTTTGATCTGACTGGAGCGATAGTGCGAATGTTCAGCCTTGAGTCGATTCGAGACAGCAAGTGTAATTGTCCAAGTAGGATGTGCCATCAAGTGTACCAGATCTTTTTCATTGTATTGTACACCTTTGATATTCCAAATCGCGCCCGAAGAATAATTCGAGCATCATAAAGTTTATATGTTGAGGCAGCGATGTCCTGCCCGCGCTGGCGGCCCACCTTTCTCAACCCAACGCGCAAAAGCTTGATAATGCCCAGCTTCGTTGCGCACGCCGAAGTTCGCAGAGGAAAGAGGTGACTCAACGTTTCAATTTATTCTGAGCACTTTGACTTAATACTGTTACTTAATTCCTTATCCAATTCAACTTGGTGCCGCGGCGCCCTGGTGTTGGTTCCGTGGTGAATCCCAGTCGCACAGAAAGGAAAATAGAATAGAATAAATACATATGTTACCTTATGGAGGTCCTAGGTGTGTGGGGACAGCATGTAGACTGTGGTGGCCACGAGGACGCGCCCGGAAGGGCAAGAGCCGTGGCCGGACCTTCACAGGGTGGGTGGGTGGGTGGATAAAAAACGAGCGCGAAGGAATTCGCGACCGAGCGTGAGGATGGTGGATACAACGAGGATATGTACATCACGCCGTAAGCATTAGGTGCTCGCTTAGTCATAGCATCCGCACTGCCACCAAGTAACAGCGCCCGACTTTCGGTCGAGTTGCTGCGTCCACCATCTTGCCCCGGAGAAAAACTTGGAGAGCTGGCCCAGATACGTACTCTCGCACGCGCAAAAAGAGCGATGGGAATCTGAAGCTCGTCCCGGTTGCTTATCCATCGTATAATTAGGGCCTGATGACCATGGCACAAGGCTGTCAAAGTCTGTGACTGTCTGTCCATCGAATTCGCCGTTGAAGATGAAACAGGATCTTGTCAATGCTAGCAGGACATTGACAACGTTGCCATATGCCGCTTGTCGCTGCTTGTTGGTGCAGTCACGACGACTGTATAGGACCATATGAGCCACGATTGCATCAGCAAGGCGTCCAGCGCCACGCGGTAACGCCCTAGCGCACCACCACCATTGTGCTCGGGACAGAAATCCCGCTGAGCCTTGCGCAGATCCTGAGCGAGCCGTTCTAAGCTTGGGCATCCTGATGGAGATTGACGTCGGCCGTCGCCCATCGCAGTTCTGGAGCATTAGTGCAGAGGGAGATCAAGGGCCAAGATCATCTTTGCCACAGTCTCCTAGTGAGAGCTCCTCTTGTACGCTGGGCGGTCAGGATCGTCAGAAGATGGCCTAACCCGTTTGTTATGAAAAAAGGTATCCCGTGATCGTCGCGGAGCAGCGTGGGGTCGATCACGACGATCCAAAGAATCAATCCTGCATGAACTATGTGCTGCTTCACATACTAGCGACTACACGCGCCACGCAACCGTGGCCGCTTATTTTTCTGATTCGGCCCCAGCGCGGGTGCGGAGCGATGTTCTCACCGCTGTCATATGCTACAATACCCGTAAATGAGGTCAGGTCCGCTCAGCGTCGATATGGGATGCCCGCTACACCGGAATGCGTTATATTGCCCTTGATACATATAAAAGCATAGCCAGTTGTCCGGAAGCCATCATCATCACCTCTCTCTACTAAATACTGTAATCCAACACAAGGTCGGCATTCCTTTGCTTCACTCGTCGAACCTGTCGCTCATTGCCATTACTTCCCGCATCACAGCAAACCTCCAAACGATGAGATTCCAAGCCATCCTTCTTTACGCCTTTGCTGTGGCATCAGCCGCCGTCGCCGCACCAACTCAAGAACAAGAACAAGGAGCCTTTGCTGCATCCCCCAACGACTATCTAGGACCGCACAATACCTTCCGTGCTAAACACGGCGCCAAGCCCCTTACTTGGTCAAACAGCCTTGCGGCAAGCGCCCAAGCCTGGGCCAACCGATGCCAGTTCCAACATTCTGGGACTCAAGGCGTCGGAGAGAACCTTGCGGCGGGCACTGGCAACTTTACGCCGGCGGGTGCGATAAAGGCTTGGACTGACGAAGCGTGTAAGTGACCTCTGCCTCAACTTTGATACTTTTTCGATTCAATTGACATCAATAATCTGCGCTCAAATCGATAGCGCAATACAACCCAACGAATCCGGTGCCTTCTGTACGCATCTCACGAGGTCTTCGGCGTACATTTTCAATCATTAACCACTTTCTCTCATAAAGCATTTCACCCAGGTGGTACGAGCATTCTGTGTATCCCTCGTTAAAGTTGAATAGCGCCTCACTTGCAGTTGCCTCAGGTCTGGAAATCCACTACCCAAGTCGGCTGCGCCGTCGCGTCGTGCAGCGGAATCTTTGATCCCAAATATGGCGTACGTCGTCGCCGGTGTCTAGATTGGAGCATTGTGTCCTAACCCAGTAATGACTTTTCCACACAGAAAGCCAATTACTACGTCTGCCAATACAGCCCTCCCGGAAACGTCATCGGACAATTCTCGTACGTTCCCCGAATGGTTATATATCTCGATAAGTTTGACCTGACTGGAGCGTTAGTGCGAATGTTCAGCTTTGAATCAGTTCGGAACAGTAAGTGTAATTGTCCAAGTAGGATATGCCATCACGTGTACCAGATCTTTGTCATTGTATTGTACACCTTTGATATTCCAAGTCACGCCCGAAGAATCAATTCAAACATCATGAAGCTTGTATCCGATCGAGGCAGCGACGTCCTGCCTGTAGCGATAGCCCACCTTTCTCAACTCAATAGGTAGAAGTTTGATAACGTCCAACTTCGTTGCGCACGCCGAAACTCGCGGAGGAAAAAGGTGGCTCAACATTTCAATTTATTCTGAGCACTTTGACTTTATACTGTTACTTAATTCCTTATACCCACTCTCCAGCCCGGTAACATCAGTTATTAAAGGTCCAGACGACGGTACCCTCGCCATCGGCAACAACGTTGTCGACGGAAAGACTGTCCAGACCAAGGTCGTTGAGCTGGATATTATCGGTGGCGAGACTGGCGTCGAAGTTTGCGATTATAGCGCTGACGGCGTGGCCTGATTCTGTGGTACGTCAAGGAAGATGAGAACCGGGAGAAAGAATGCACGGAGTGAGGAGTTGTTCGTACTTGGGAGGGTTACGGTGATAGTTTCGCCGCAGGGGGACTCGCTGTAAATGAGCAATAGTGCCAATCATACATTAGAGAAGAGCCGATCCTGGCTACAGTGAAGCTGCTTACTCGGGAGGATCCAACCAAAAGGTGGAAAGGCTGGCGACGATATCATGAGGTCCCACAGTGACGCCGCAGTAGTTCGGGCTGGGGGTTGTGTACTCTCCAACTGTTGTGAACGCGGTGTGCATCAAGGTGAGCATATGGTCGAAGGAAGGGTGAAGCACACTGTTGAATTGCGTACCAGTTCCGGTGAAAGTTCCTTCGTGGGGGCACTGCGTGCAGGCGTAGGCGCCAATCGCAGCGAGAGCAGTGAAGAGGAGGGTGGTAGGGAAGTACATTTTGAGGTGTGTAATGTGTAGGATCGGTAGATGGAACTGATGAGGAGGGTGGGCGAAAGACTCAGACTTTATAGACTTTGGTGAGCCGCGCGCCAAACAGCTGCACTGTAGGACGCAGTAGAGCCTGATCACGCCACAACGCGAGGCCTGTAAAGAGTTGCACCGAATGAAGGTGTCCTGCCATAGATCCCGTCAATGGCCATGGTAAGCTCAATGGCATATGGGGTCACACCCGCGATGGTGTCGGCATCGAGTACTGGTGGTGATCGGTGGTGCCATTACAACCCATGGAAGTTTCAATTGTGCGCCGCTTTGGTGTGTATTTCTCCGAGAGAGCCAAGGGATGCATCGAGTAAACCTGATGATTTTCCCGGTCATTTCTCCGGAAGGCTGCACTTGACAGAGTGCGAACAACCTCCTTCGGGGTCGGGTTGGCATAAACTGAAATGAATTGAAGGTTCGGAGGTTGTTCCTGCATTCCGCCCCTACTTTGCATCCCATTCACCTCGAAGAAACGCAACAGTCGGCCATGTTTCCGTGACCGCCTCCCATATGCAGGCGGTTAATTAGCATGAGCAGTGTCTAGGGGTGTCGACTGCGCTCCCTGATGATATTGATGCCGGGTAGGGTGGCGAGTCATAGTGATAATAGGCCGCAAAGGCTGGAGAATTCCTAGACAGCTGATGCTGCTCGTGGTGGCCATTTTCCCAGAGCAGGCGCCACAGCCTGGGACGCAAAGCTACGCAGCTCAGCAATAAAAGTCGGTTTATGGGTTTGCAGATCGTTTCCAACAGAATTTCAATATACACGCCACACAGGCCGCGCTATATAGAACTGAGCCGGTGTATTGATCTCTCACATGCACCGGGATTACGAGAAGGTAGGTACCGGTAGCAGTAGAGTGCTGAAGGTCCCTCGTTGATGGGGCCGGCATAGAAATGTCGCCATCAGCGGAAGACGTTTTGCGCCATCGGCTATTTGATCGTAGGCGCTAATACTGCGTTTGTTGCGTTGCAGTCACATAGACAGGCGGATGCACTGCGTCCATAGGTAAAGTGTATATAGACTTGAGTTGACCAGGAGTAGCTGGGGCGCAGGATCGTAGAGATGATCCTGGCCAAGGAGAGACTCCTATGCGTTCAAGGGAATAAATAATATTGGTGCCGCGGCGCTCTGGCGTCCGTACTCCTGTGTGATCAGTAATTGCACGCGGAATAGGTATAGAAATGGGGTATACTGTTGTTCTCATGTCGATAGACGTCTCAGAAAAATTCGCACTCAGGGACCGGGTGGAGCTAGTCCAAATAATATGGCACTTAGCCCCAAAAACATACCACTCTTGCTTACTTGCTCATCTTCGACATGTACCAGAAATTGTGAGGGTGCAGACGCGGGAGTTTGTGTCGAAGGGGGGCGTAGATGGTAGCGCGAATCGGGAGATGACCGTCTGTATACAGAACAATATCCATAACAAAAGGGGCCCGACTGAAAGACACGTACCACACAATCCGAGTCGCCCTTCCACCCTAAGTCTTCCTAGCCTGCAGCTACCCCGCTTATTCGCGCCCAAGTTCACATCTATTCAGCTGCGATTGGTGCTGCATTGAGGAGACGGGAGAATCTTATTGCCTCACCACGCGCGTGCGAGAATCGAAGGTTGTGAGAGTAGGCCATATCAATAGAAGAAAAAAAAAATTCTGAGTGCTGAGTGCCAGCGTTGAGGTGTTGTCCAGCATTCTCGTGTCGTCGTGATGAATAGTAGCCCTGTGGACGACAACCGTGGTGTTGAGTGCTAACGCCTGCTAACGCCATCACGCGATTTGCTTCCGAGGATATCCTTGTCTCCTGGATTCTGGATTCACCGCCATCACTACATCGGGTACAGCGCGCAAAAATATTAAGACCTTATAATCAATAAGAAGAACTGTAACACCTGCAATGCATATAGACAATCCAGAAAATTTTTCATGTCTTATAAGAGCTACCCCCTTCAGATTATGACTTTAGTCTTGCAGTTCTTGTCAATCTTCCCATATCTTGCCCGAAAAAAAGATAGAGGACCGTTGTAGTTGATTATAATATCTACAATATCTCGTTAGATTGCGAGCAAAGGCTGGGTTGCATCAGGTTGCATCCCCTTGTGATTACCGACGTGACCAAATTTAGAAAAGGAAAGTTTATTTTTCATAGCGTAGATACATGACGGGGCATCGGACAGTATATAAAAAACATGGAAGTGAGCATGAACGCAGAGGCCGGGGGGAAGGAACCGCTGGTGGGCGTAGCTGGGTGCTGACAGCTGGTTACAAGGGGTGCCCGATAGCAAAAACTAGGAGACATCAGCAATGCGCAGCAAGGCATGGTACAAAGATCAAATAACAGAATGTTTACACACCTTGATGGCCTGAAGATTGCTTGATAAACCAGACGGGGAGGGCTGTGGGAAGCGTACGCCAATGAACCTCAGCTTAGAACAAAGCAGTACTTACCTAGTGCTACTTGAACGGCCGAGGGCGACGATACATCGCCAGCGTATGTTCACCTGGAAGGGATTCATTGTGTTAGCATGATCATCCGAGGGGGCTTTGGGTACTCCTCCAGGGTGGTGCGACAGGCGGGAAGTACTCAGCGATGGTCTGGCGGGGGGAGGTCGGATGGAAGGGCAGTCAGAATTTGTTCTCGAAGTGTCGTCCCCCCTTGGTTTTTATAAGCTCAGACTGCTGTACAATTCCTGACGCTGATCTGACCAAGCCCGCTTGGAGCCATAATTTGATATGTTTGTCGTCGATTTTGGCGTGATTCGAGCGCTCGAGTTGGATGTTGCCACTGGGTATTTGTAAATGACACAGCCACCCCCACGGGCACATGCTCCGTCGGAGACTCAACCAGCACTCGCCCCCCGGTACCACCTCCGTGCAAGGCAATATGTCCTAATCTGTAGGTGCTCACATGCTCGCCCTGCCCGCTTTGGGAAGTGCTCTTATGCTATTTACCTGCTCTATTTTGGACAGCTTCTGTATATGGACATCTTTGTCAGACTTTACCCAAGATCTTGGAAGCTTTGTTATAGACCTGGCGTTGCCTAAGCATCACATTTAATTGTAATTGGTTTCTCGGCGCGCCAAATCCAAGAAATGCGTAAAAATTGACCCAAATATCTGGTGAAGTGAAGCAGCGTTGATATCCATTTCCGACTTTCATCATCAATTGTAACGCATAATAACCGGCTGCCAGCTTCCGTTTGTCCGGCAATATCTACGACCTCCTGCTAGGTTTGCGCCCTGTACCCGATGTAGGCTCTTGGCTCAAAGAAAAAACTTGCAGAGCTAGCCCAGATACATACTCTCGCGGGTTCAGAAAAAATGATGGGATATCAAAGCTGGTACCTGCTGCTTCTGAGTACGCTGAAGGCTTGAGTCTTGATCATTGGCCTAAAAGGTTGCCAAGCGCTACTCATTGGCTACCCATCAAATTTACTGTTTAAGGTCAAACAGCATCTCTGGGTCATGTTTGTATCAGGCGCTAACGCTTTAGCACACCACCATCACTTGTCTTCGGGACAAAAACTGCGCTGGTTCCGATGTCTTGCGCGTGGATCCCGAGCGAGCCGTTCTAAGCTTGGGGATGATCTTGATGGGGATTGACGAGGATTGACATCGGCCATCGGCCATCACAGTTCTGAAAGCTGCGTAGTATCAATGCAGAGGCCGGAGGCCAAAGGCTATGATCATCTTCACCCGCAGTCTCCCGGTAAAGGCTTTTCTTGTATGTTGGACGATCAGGATTGTCGGAAGGTGGTCTCACCCTCCTGTCATGGAAGAAGGTACCCTGCGATCGGCGTGGGGTCGATCACGGCGATCAAGAATACCGTGTGAGAACTACGTGCAAAATCCACACCACTTCACTCTACAGACACACTGGTGACTGCGCACGTCAGGCGACCGTGTATTATTTTTGTCGTTTGGGTGCGGAACTATGTTCTCAGCGCTATCGCGTGTTGCGATGCTCGTAAAGGAGGACGGATCTACTCAGCGTTCATATGGGGATGCGCGCTACACCGGAATGCGCTGGAAGTTAGACCGCCTATATAAGCATGGTCGGTCGTCCGAAAGCCATCACTATCATCTTCTCTCACAATCAAGCGCTGTAAGCTTCTCTAGCGCAAGGTCGGCCCTCTGCGTCTCTCATCACGGCCGTCGCTCACTACTATTGCTCCCCGTACCGCAGAAACCCTCCAAACAATGAAACTGTTGAAATCATAATATTTAATATACTATGATTGATAATGAATATTATAATCATGAGTATTATTATAATAAATACAATATTGAGTATATTATATAATATTATATAATATTGTATTATGATTTATTATGTAATGAATCAAACATTAGGATTACAGTATCTTTAAGATATTGCTGTTATTTATGTAATAGCACAGCCTTCAGGGCTCGGCACCGCTCGGAAGCGTGTGGCTGTGCTCGGTACCGCTCGGTTCCGAGTGGCTGTGCTGTACAAACAAACCAAGAAGGAAGGAGACATGAATAAGGAAATAGATACTATATATGTAGATTTCTCATATCATGTACATAGACACAAACAGGGCTTTGGAAAAAGTATAAAAGGAGGGGTTTTTCAGCTGCTCAGAATCATCCCCCTCCTCCAGTCCCATCTCCCAGTGAACAGTGATCTCCAGCCTCTGCGAGGTGTCTCCCCCCAGAGACGATCCCACTGAGATTTGCCACTTGAGCGCTCTCCGCACCCACTCTCCGTACCACCATACCCCATCTTTGCCGCCATGGCCATCGCAAAAGAGGTCCCCGCCAACTCCTCCTTGGAGGAAACAGTCCCCCCCCAGCTGGATCTCCCCTTCAACGTCGTCACGGAGAACACACCCGACGACCACAAACAACGCATCCTTGCTGAACAGCGGGATTGGCTGAAGGAAGTCATGATCTCCGCCCGGAGTGTCCCCAGCCTGCTCCCCTACCTCGACAACGCGGTCCTCACCCCCGAGAGGGCCGTCCTCATCAGACTCATGCTCTCCGCTGCGCATGCCTCGGCCATGAACATCACCCAGATGATCGACGCCATCAACGACATTACCCCCATCGTAGAGGGGGCGGTTGCCCGCATCATCGCGGCTGCCCAATCCGACGATGAGACCCCTGACGAAGACGACATCTTCCGTCTCACCACCACCAACCGGCTCTCGAAGATAGAGGAATCGATGGCTAGGATCGAGAAGCTCGCCAAACAGGCCGCCTCCCCTCCCAAAAACAAGAACACCCCGGGACCTTCGGCCCCGGGGAACCCAGTCCCCACGGTCCTAGTACCGGACACCCCCCCCCCAAGGAAAAGCCCGCCCTCGCCGCTGCCCCCGCCACCTACGCCTCAGCAGCCGCCTCTCAGACGGAGAACAAACGCAAGTTCAACCCGTCCCCGAACCAACCATCCGCCTTCAGAAAGAAGGTCCGGGACCCCCTCGAACATGGGGAACTCCTCTTCGCCCCCCTCTCCGCCCTCACCAGGGACGGCAACGCAGGCCGCATCGACGGCGTAAACGGCCTGAACCTAGTCAACGGGGAACTCGCCCAGAAAACCCCCAAGTGCTCCATCAAGGGCATCCGTTGGACCCCCAGAGGCAACGTCCTCCTCACCCCTTCCTCCCCAGAGGAATGGGACATCCTGGCCAAACATGGCCCTGGCATCTTGGAACACCTGTGTGGTGTCAAGTTCGCCCTCCGCACTGCTATCCCGTCCAAAAACCTGGTACTCCATGGGTGGCCTGCCTCCCACGAAAAACTCCCCAACATCGCCGACGTGTGCCAATCCCTGGCCACCGGGCTAAAAATCGATTCCGCGGACCTCGTCCAGGAAAACACTCGGTGGCTATCCGGCCCCAAGTCAAACAAGTCTCGCCCCCCCCTGCTTCTCCTGGCTGTCGCCACGGATGAGGTAGCCGACCTCCTTCTTTATAACAATCCCCATTGGGTATTGGGAAAGAAGCTATCCTTCAAGAAGTTCTCCACTCCCCCTACCATCCCTAACCAGTGCAACCGATGCTGGAAGGTAGGCCACCCCACTTGGCGCTGTTCGGTTAAAACAGCTGTCTGCGGCATCTGTGCCAAGGACCACGGAACAGTAGAACACAAGTGCCCCACCAAGGCATGTCGCGTCACGGGAAAGAAGTGTGAACATCAATCCTACACCTGCCCCATCTGCTCCCAGGACCACCCTGCCTGGGATAGAGACTGCCAGGAGCGCCAGATCCAGCGCGCCGCTCACCCCCCCAAAAAACCGAAGGCAACCCCTAAGGCTACAGCCGCCCCCGCCGACTCCCCCGTCCGCAAGGCAGCCAACCTCATCCGGTCTTTCACCTGAGACCACATTGCGCGCCCCCGCCGCGACATCTCCAAAATGTCAGATATCGACCTCGTCAAGAAATTCCGCCTTTGGGCGGTTTACAACGAACTCCCCGTAATCACCTTCACACCAGATGGTGACGCAGTCTGGACCCGCCCCGCTGGCGTGGTTGCCAAGACCGAATTCCTCCCACCCCTGGCCCCCGGAACCAATGGTACTTAGGGCCGGACACGTCAACATAAACCGGAACTCCTCGGATTTACACGTCGCGCTTAACAATATCTCGGACACCCATCACGTACTGGCAGTTTCTGAACTGCCCTGGAACAACATTGGAAACGGTCGCAAAGGTGCCCCCAAACACCGCGACTGGACACTCGCACTCCCCCTTTCTCCCTGGCCCGAAGGAACCACACCCAGGGTGGGACTGTACATTAACAAGAAGCTTCTGCCCCAGGCAGGCCTCACGGTGAACCCCAAAACTTTCGCTTCTCCCCTCGCTCTTCACGCCTCGATTACCGTCCACGGCAAACGACTGAACATCTTCGCCTTCTACCGCCCCCCCTCGGAGAAGGGTTTAACGAACCCCGACCACCTGCTCCAGAAGATCAGAGACTGGGAGGTCCCCCTTCAGGACTCTATACTCCTGGGGGATTTCAACCTTCACCACTCGTCCTGGGATGTTCTCGCCCAGGATCAATACACCGGCACGGCCTTCCACGACTGGGCCACCGACGAGGGCCTCTCGCTACACAACGACCCCTCTATCCCCACCTTCTACCCTGCAAACCACGAGCTCAAACCAAGCGTCCTGGACCTCACCCTCACAAACCCTGGTCTAGACTACAACTGGACCACCCAATGGGAAGTCGACAGCGCCATTGGACAACCTGCTGACCACGTTGCCACCCTTCTCACGATCCACCCCAGATTCCGAGAGAAGCACCCGAAAAAGCCCCCCAAGACCCTTCACAAGGGGAAGACAGACTGGAGTATCTTCAGAAGCTCGCTCAAAAACTGCTTGGCCCCCTACAAGCACCTCCTCACCAAGGAGCAATTCGCTCGCGCCGCCCAGGTATTCGCTGGGAACCTCGAGATCGCCCTCGTAGACGCAGAGGGCCCCACCTCGAATCGATCTAACCCCCTCCCCTTTTGGGACGCGGAGCTTACCCTACTCCACAGGGATAAGGAACATCTCGCCCGCACCTATCGCCGACTCCCCAGGAGTCACCCCCAGAAGAAGGCCGCCGCTGAAAGCTTTCGAATCGCCCGGAGCCGCTTCCGGGGACACTTCAATGCCGCCAAAAGGCGCTTCTTCGATGACCTCATATTGAATACCCCCCCAGACAAGGTCCACACCCTGAAGAACTGGGGCCTCGGCCACAGAGACTACCCTTCCCCCCCCCTCGTCGTAAATGGGATAACCGCTAACTCCCCCCTGGAGAAAGCAGAAGTGTTCCGTAACGCCTTCTTCCCGGACGCTCGACCCCCCGTTGTGCTCCCGGACATTCCCCCTCTCCGGAGGGAGAAGCGCCCCTTCGTACCTGTCACCCGGCAGGAAATCAAGTCAGCGGTGTTTGGGCCCAACCCCAGCAAAGCACCCGGCCGCTCCGGCGTCGGCTACCGTGCCCTTAGGGAGGCATGGTCAGTAGCCGAGGACTGGATCGTATTCATCGTCACCACATCTATCGAGGAAGGAGTGCTCCCTGAGGAGTGGCTTCTGGCCCTCGTTGCCATCATCCAGAAACCAGGGAAGGCGGACTACTCCAACCCCAGGTCCTACCGGCCCATCGCCCTTCTCGAGTGCCTCTCAAAAGTCACCGAAAGGATCATCGCCAATCGCCTCGCCTATGACAGCGAACGACTCAACCTGGTTCCCGCGCAGTACTGTGGGCACCAGGGCCGCTCTACCTCGGACGCCCTCGCCAGAGCTCGCTTCCACATCGCCGAACAAAAGGCGAAACAACGCAACGTCACCCTCCTTAAATTCGACTTTAAAGGGTTCTTCGACTCGGTCCCCGCGGACGGCATGGTCGCCGCCCTTGAGGAACTTGGCTTCGACGATGTCATAACTAGATGGGTTCAGTCCTTCCTCTCAGATAGGAAAGGGTCCATTAAGGTAGACGGGTTCATCTCCGAACCTGGCCCCACGTTTGGCCTCCCCCAGGGCTCCCCGCTCTCCCCCATCCTAGCGGTTCTCTACACCTACGCCTTCGAGTTCCGGCTCAAGGAAGCCTTCGCAAAGAAGACACCCACCAAACTCGTTGACTTTATTTTGTACATGGACGATGGCCTTCTCATCATCTCGTCCCCGCACAACTGTCGCGACAACGTTGCCGCCGCTGTTAAAGCGCTTGGAGTTATCAACGTCACTTCCGCCGAGTTTGGCCTCTCACTTGACCAGTCGAAAACTGAGATGTGCCACCTTCACTTCCAGGGCAACAACCCCGCCCCCCTCCCCCCCACGGCTCGGGGATCACCGTCGTCCCCGCCCTCACGTGGCTCGGGGTCACCTTCTCTACGGACAAGTCCATGAGGCCGCACTTCGATAGGGTCCTTAAAAAGGCCCACACCAGTCTCAATAACATCAGAATGCTGACTAGTCGCAATAAACTCCGCCCCGACGCGGCGATTCGTCTCTACGAGTCAATAGTTCGCCCCACCTTCACCTATGGTTGCCAAGCCTGGTGGGAGGGGCAGCCAGCTATAGAATCCCGGCTCAACGTCCTTCAAAACAAATTCCTTCGGATAATCACTGGATGCTACGCCACCACCCGCGTGCCGTTGCTCCACCACTTCACAGGCGTCCCTCCTATCCAAGTCTGGATGAACTATCTCACGGACAAATTCGTCACCCAGAAGACGAACGCACACTTCCTACACCCCACTCGGGCCCTCCTCCCCGGCGCCCTTGATCGCCCCCTCGCCAGTAACCCAGTCCTCCAACAAGTAGCCGCGGCTCAGTTCGACCTCCCAACCGAACTGCTACCCGACCTCGACCCCGACTTCATGCAGACCATGCACGTCCGGGTCCCCCCGTGGGCTCCCCCCTTCCACAACAGAAGCATTATCTTCAGGGAAACCTTTGACCCTGAGTCTCCTTACAGTCACATTAAGTCCTTCATCAAGGACTGTGCCCGCTGCGACATTGCCCCCCTGGTCGCCGAACTCTCCCCCTCGTCTGGCCCTGATGCCGACAACTCGTGGAGCCTCCTCCAAATAGGCATCATCGTTTCCCAAACATTCTCAATCAGACCCCTGGCTTGCTTTAAAATAGCGGCGCAGGAAGCCTCCAGACCGGTCATCGCGGCAGGCGCCCTTCTCTCCTACCTCGACGACCCCGACTTCCCTCTTGTCGACCTCCCCCACTATGGATTGTTCGTCACCAACCTCCTTCTCGCAAATTGCGCTGGCCTGCTTCCTAGCCGTCGCAAGCTACCAAGTCCTCCTCGCGCTTACGCATATCGCGAGCAGCGCGCTTCTACCAAGCGCCTCTTCATCACCGCCCTCTCCAAACCCTCGGACTCTGCCCGCATCCACCCCGCTCGCGCTCTCCGCCCCCTCAAGGCCTTCAGGCGCACGCCTCCGGTGGGCTTCCCCCATCGCTACGAGACACCCCGCATCACCCCCACCCTCGCGTGGCGCAACACCAACAGTAAAGGACGAGCCATCCTCGCCCTCTCTAGGTCCTCACTCGACATCCCGCTCTCCCACCCCTCCCACGCCTTTGGAGCCCACGCCAAGGTCGTCTTCGTGGAGATGCGCCCTAGGCAGCTCGTACTGCCTATCCCCCTCACGCTGCCAGCCCGCCAGTTTGGGTTCGCTTGCAGGACATTTAGCGGCCACTGCCCCTGCCCTGCCTACTACCACCGTCTCCACCCAGAGCTCTTCCCTCTGGAGTGTCCGTGCGGAGCCGACCGCTGCGACTCCGCCCATGTTGCCCTCGATTGTCCTCTCCGGACCGAGTGGTCAACTCACCCTCAACTTCTCGGGCCGTCGGCCCACTCCACCCGCACCTTCTGCGACGATATTCAAGTATGGCTCCCCCGCCTCCACCGATCCCGCCTCCTCACCTGGAGGTGGGTCGCCGAACACATTTGTGGAACGCCTGGACAGGCTCCCCCCTGGCTTTGAATGGACCTCCATCCCCGTCATCCCCAGCACCAAACACATCCGGGAGAAGCTCCTCCTCCTCGCCGTCAAACGAGGCCCCGCCTTATCCAATTTCGAACTCCTCGATATCCTGGAAGAAGATCCCTACACCAACGACACCATTTACCATGCCGCCCACTCCGACTACATCCGCCTCCGCCGCCTGTACTACGAGTTTTTCGACCCTCGCCAGCAAGAAGCGCTACTCAGGTACTGCTCCGACCTGACCCCCCCTCCTTACCCGGGCCCTGCCGCCCGGGGCTACCTGTTCTAGGCCCGTCCTCGGACCGGCTCTAGTCTGATAGTCTCCCCCCCCCCGACCTCCCAAGGGTTTTTCATGGAAGTCCGATTCCTCCATTTTCCCTTCCATTTTTTCCTTTTTTCACCTCCCGGGGTTTTTATGGAAGTCCGACTCCTCCATTTCCCCTTTCATATTATTCCTCCCCTCGCCGTCTTTGGCTTAAAAAGTCTGACCTTCGACCACCTTGTCACTTCGGTCCCCTTCCACCTCTCCCCCTCTGTTTTGTCTTTTCTCACCTTGAATCGGTTAGCTCTGGGGCCGCGTATGTTCCGCATTTTCCTTCGTACTTGCAATCTTTTCCTCTCTTTCTATATACTCTTTTCCTTTACGGGCCTTGGCCATTAGTTGCCTATGTAGACCTTTGTACTTACTTCACCGTTCGTCAATACTACACCCCTTACAACATCATCTTCAGCTGCTCAGAATGCCCCCCAAGTCCCTCAGAAGTCCCCTAAGTGTATTAGTAAGCTCTTCAATGAGCATTCACAATCCTTTCCTATCTCCAGCTTAATATATAGTTTTATTAGGTTATGAGCCCTCTGTAGCCCTTCCACTTCATCTAGGGGGAAATTATTGAAGAAAATTAGCAGAAAATAGGGAAAAATAATCTGTTTTAGCAGGAGGTCATCCAGAACTGTTGTCCTAATAAGGGAAACATATTGCCTATATTTGGGAGTGCACAGCCACCTCCACTCTCCAACACAGCCACCTCCACTTTCCCACACACCTCCACTTTTCTTGCACAGCCACATCCTAATTTGGTAACTTTTGCCACCACACATAAGGGTATCAGCATGATCAGAATTTTGTCAACAATCCATTAGTTAGCATGCCTTAGTCATCATGATTAGTCAAGTAGGCATATGGGGTACCAATGTGATTAGGATTACATCACCAATTCACTAGTCAACATGGATTAGTCATCCAGCTTAGTCATCAAGCATAAGGCATATCAACTTAATCAGAGTTCACTAAGCATTATCACTGTCAGCATTGCTTAGTCATCACAGCTCAAAGGAGCTTAGGATTGTTATGGTGGATAGTTTTAGGGATGTTTGTACCTGTTGTTACTTATAGGTACTGAGGCATAATAGAGTCAGACAGATTAGGAATGAATGAATTGTTACTCTATCTTTTACTGGTTGGATCTAGTAACACTTTCATTTTCAGTGAAGAATTCATGGACACATAGCATCAACAACAGTAATAACAGTAGTAATACTTGGCATAGATTTAGACATGCATTAGTTAAAGTTCTTGAAAAAGCCAAGGAATAAGGTCAAAAGATTGGATATCAATCAGAAGACATAGATCTCACCATCCACAAAGTTGCATAGAGGGAAAAGGCCACACAAAATTAGTTAAGCCCTCACATAAGATCCACATAAACTCTAGAGACTGTACATATGGATCAAAAGTTGACCATTTGAGAACAAAAGTTTAGTTCAAGGTCACTTATGAAGCCTAGGAGTTATGGATGATTAGTCATCAAAAGTGCAACATATCTCTCATGAAGAAAAGAATGAAACTCTAGCTAAGTTTCAGGAATAGCATGCATAGTTGTAGAAACAACTAAATTAAAGTTCTTATTAGAATAGAACTGATGGTGGAGCATCATTTACAACAAAAGGTTTTAATGTTATTCACCTGCAGAAGAATAGCATTAAAAAGGGGGACATTACTGTTTAAATAAATGGAAAAAGAAGCTGGAAGATAGATTGAAGGATTCAAGAACATCCAAGAAGCTATGTTGGAAAAATAGGTCTACTTATAGGTTTTCAGAAATGTGCAATAACACAGGCATGTCATGTAAATAAAGGAACTCCTATGGCAAAAAGATTGAAGTAGGATACTTCACATGGACTTTAGAGTGGAGACATTTACCAGTTGTCTTCTAATTTAGAATACTTGGGTATCAAATATATTTGTGAAAGTCCAAGGAAAGCAAGCACATTCAGAACCAACATGAATCTGGTATACACAAGAATGGTCATTTTGAGACAGATCTACTAGAGCAATATGAATATCTAGAGAGGCTGTATGAACTGGTTTTTACCTCCAAACCAGAGCCACTACCAAAGGCAACTTAGCCTAAGAATAATGAGAATGGTAATGAAGTAATTCTAGAATGGGATTTAGATAAAGATAAGCTAGCAAAATAATGTATTTACCCAAGGCTAAACCCATACCATTACCTAAGATTCCTCTAAGAAATGAGGATGAATATGACCAACAAGGAACTCCAAATGGAGAGAAGGAAATATCTGTTGTAGTATGAGTCTGAGAGAGAAGTATCTGATGAATTAAAAGTCAGAGAAGGACCAAAGACTCAGAATAGACTCAGATGATTCCAGGAGAATCTTCAAGGTAGAATACTTATCTGGACAGATAAATCAGGAGATAAAGGAAATCCTGAAGGATATGAAGATTCAGTTACCATCAACAAATTTTGAAGTAGATATAACAAATAATTCTACTAGCAGTAGTTACCAGTACAATAGTCACAGTCAATTATGATTTTCTCAGGAGATGAAAGATAAGATATGAGATTTAATGGATAAATCATCACCCTCACACTTAGATCAAGGAGGGGTATATCATCTCAAGGAATTGTTGAATCACCCACTATTCAACATTTCAGCATTTAAGAGTCTCAATACCATTGAGAGACTATAAGAGGAAAGAAGCTTAGTCATGAATGACAAGATTATGATCTAGGAGCTTATAGGATTAACTAGATAAAATAATGGTTATGACTGTATAGATACTGCAAAACTTATCACCTACCCAGAAGCAAACTCCAAGTTCACACTGTTAGTGACAAGTGGGAATATTGCAATGAAAGGCATTAATAAATATTTGAGACCTATGCCTAAGGAGACCAGTACAATCTAAATGAGTATATATACTGATAAAATGATGGAAGACATAAAGCTAGAAATAGTAGCTATATAGGTATTTACTCAAATATATGGAGTAAACTATTATGAAATATTCTCACCTGTATCAAGAAGATGTAAATAACAGAGGATCATGTAGGAATTAGGATAGTTAGATTCCAGTTATTCTGAGATTAGAACTCAGAAGAATGATTTCTGATGCAGGAAATATGTTTATCATCAACAGGAGGGGAACACAACTCTTCAAAAAGTTGTTACATTGTTGGTTGATAAGAAACATTAATTGGCAAAGATAAAGTCATGATTAGTACACTCAAGAAATCACTTCAGAGATTTGGATATCATGGAATGAAGGATTTAGGAGTAAAGGAATTATTTCTAGGATTGAGAATAGCTAGGAATAGGAAGGAAATATTAGGTTCAAGTACATAAATTGATACTTACAAGATTTGATATGCTGAAGTCAAATAGTCAGCTAAGTAGACAGAAGTCAAGATTTTATTGTACTGTTATCATACAGTAGGAAATAACTGTCTAAATATCACTTGTTAAGTAGGACAAGCTTATCAGCAAGCTATAAGATTATTGATGTATACTGTTAACTGGTTTGAACACCAGACATCACACTTGCCATCATCAAGTTATCACAATTCATGGCTAAA